>CM052325.1:8741599-8757810 GCA_028455615.1 Lasioglossum zephyrum | reverse complement strand
AAAAAGCGTTTAATCTGATTTTCTTGATTCGAATAGCTAACAGAAAGTAATCCGAAGATTCAATGAAATGCGATTTCCATAAGTAGAAAAAGAACAGAGCGATCTTAACAAGCGTTCGTTAAGTCTTTCGCGACCGGAGTGGTTTAATTAGCCATTCTCCGTGTTCGTATGAATATTCCTCGGGCTCGACTGTAATATTCACTTTACAAGAGAATGCAGAATTAACGAGCCTGAGATAATATCCGGCGAACCCCTATCGTTATTAATTACCTGTACCTTATTAATTGTGCTCGACAGTAACAAACGGTAATTGCGTCGCGCGTCTTCGTTCTTTCTTCCTCGATATCGTTCTCTCTTTCTCGTTTCACCTTTTTATGAACCTTCCCTAGATCTGTCTCTCACCCTTCCGGCGAGAGAATCATAGGGCAGCAAACGAAACGATTTTACCGAGCCCTTCTCCCTTTAATCCGATCTGTGTTATCGGGTTCATCGTTTTATCCTCGCGATCCTTTCCGTTCGAATCGATATCGGAGGCAACGATACTCTTTTCTTTGACGTTCCTGCTGTGCTGCGAAGCGTAACTCAACATGCGTTCAATGCACAAAGAAATACCATGGAACAAAAATCCACGGACTAGGTCAATTTTATACCGTGAAACTCGGAATTCGCTCAATGCCAGCAACAACGTTTCGAAAAGGGACACGATTCAGTCTTTAATTGCGGTACTATTAGCGAATACGTGTACAATGGATCCGGAAAGTATTTCGGAATTTTTGAGCTCTAGAGAAGTTCTCGATATTTCAACTGCTATAATTTTGTTTCGAAAAATAGTGCGGAGAAGAATCTCGTCTGGTTTCGAAGCTCGAGGCCTCATTTTTGGTGATGTGCTATATTTATATTGGGCACAACAAATTAAAACAGATTAATATTAACACATTATCGACCGGTGATTATTGTACAATTTTGAAAAATCTGTAATACATAGCTAAACACTTTTTAATGGAATCTTTAATAGCGACAGTAATTTTCATTGTTAACTAACAAGTCACCCTCAATAATCAATGACATTAAACAAACGCAATTTTGTACCTGAAGTATTCTATCTACAAATTTTAAGTTTCTTGATTGTATTACGGTAAAAATAAGATATAATTGTCATTCACGTTTTTCATTTACAAGATTGTTATCTTGGTTTTGTAGTTCTTTTTTACCATCAACGAGTAGTAAGTTAATTAATCACCACATACACGATAGTCATACACCTTGGTTGACGTTGAAATAAACATTGTTTAAAAGTGAAATTGTAATATCTAAATTGATATTGAACATGGGATGTTAATTTTATTTTTATTTTTTATTAAAGGATCTTGATCGAAACGTTTTATAAGAGTAGCATTCTAAAATCGCACATGTCATATGCAACAACCTAATAGTTTCATTTAAGATTGCAATATAAAAGAAAATTTCTATATTTTATTTTGGTACAGCAAACTTATTGAAAATCCTATTAATATAAGCTTCCGGCAGGTAAAATGTTAAGCGAGTGCTAATTATATTTTTTGTTAAGTACATGAAATTTGTTATTTTTAATCATATTATTATTGGTCGAGTTATTAATTGTTATCGTTTAGAAGTTCTACTTTCCCAATCCAGCATCCACTAGAAAGTGAAGAAACTGTAAACTTGAAAAGCTCGCCTGTCCTCGTTTGGAAATCATTAAACGAGGGGCACTAATCCCATCCGTCGCTAATTACTCTAAAGGTTAATCAACGAGACGTGGTCACGTAAATAAATCGTGGACGCTCTCTCCAAAGACTTCCGCACGACTTACTGTCTGAAATGCGATAGGAATGTCAACAAGTGCCATGGCGGGCTCAGGCAAACGAGTTTCCCGATTTAAAGGACAGCCGTGGAACGAAACAAGCTCTGGTAGCGATTTGGCCGCGCTCTGCTCGAACTATTACTTTAAACGTGGCGATGCGAGTACGGATCACGGAATGATCGATCAGGTTTTATTCGAATCGCCCGAGGTAATCGTACTGAAACGTTCTCCGGGCTTCAAGACTTGAAAAATCGACAATACGCGGGCGGTTGATGTCAAACTGTAGACAGTCTGTCATCAACAATACATGGTCTGCAGATGTCAAATTGTAGACAGTCTGTCATCAGCAATACACGGTCGGTAGATGTCAAATTGCAGACAGTCTGTCAACACAACGTCAAATTGTAGACAATCTGTCAACACAACAAATTGTAGACAGTCTATCTACACAACAAATTGTAGACAGTCTGTACAACATACGGTCGGTAGATGTCAAATTGTAGACAGTCTGTCGTCAGCAATACACGATCGATAGATGTCCAATTGTAGACACTCTGTCATCAGCAATACACGGTCGGTAGATGTCAAATTGCAGACAGTCTGTCTACACAACAAATTGTAGACAGTCTGTACAACATACGGTCTGTAGATGTCAAATTGTAGACAGTCTGTCGTCAACAACATGCTGTCGGTAGATGTCAAATTGTAGACAGTCTCTCATCAACGACATAGGTAAACGTCAGACTGTACGTCATGGTCTTTTGTAATTTTCTGTTTATAAATCTCTATTTGTTTATAATCCATTCTGAAACTGTCAATTTCAACATTCCGAAGGAATTTCTCGTGTCTGCGTTGGATTTGCATCTGCAGCTTTCACGCGGCATTCAGTGCGTGCAGCAATGAAGCTTCGTCAATTGAAAAATCGAGTTATCGGCGATAGTGACAGCGATAGTAACGGCGACGTCTCGAATACTGATTTTTACCCCGAATCCGTGAACGTCATCGCGTCACGAGATCTTTCGTTCACACTTATTGAAAGGTTAAAACGTTCGTGAATCAAAGATGTTGAAGTCTTTCAAATAAATAAGCCGTCTATTCGACAAAAAATGCATCTACGTGAATATCAAATGCATCTGTATTTTATTATTCAATAAGCACTATGTGTTGTATATAAGTAGTGTAGATAAGTACTCAGTGTCGCGAAAACGCGAGAGCGAGATATTTATTAATTCGTAAATAATTTGTCCTGGGAAACTCTCTCAGAAAACTTCTTGACGTTATAATTACGATTTTAATTGGCAGCGTTCGTAAACTGTACGTTGTTATACTTACGCGAAAGTTTAATACTGTCCTGAGCTAGTTCGAAATTTGATTGTATCACTTCAGACTACTGCACACATCATGGTATCCCGATGAGAACTTCAAACTACAGAATCTCGAAGTATTGCTATACTATTCCAGTGATTTGCGCACGATTGCTTGTACTTAACAAGGAAAATATAATTAATGAACCGTGACAACACCACAAACTTTATTAAATTCAATTTTTTTCACTGAAACGTAACTTCTTCGATAGAAAAATCGATTTTTTTATTTTACAAAATTTATGTAGCGCAAAGTATTGTTATGGTAGAAACATTATCTTCCTCGCAACGTAGTCCAAAAAAGGAAAAACACAAGAGGAACATTATCGTTCCTTTTGTCGATTGGATTAGTCGCGGAGTCAGGGGAAAATAAAAAAAAATTCAGAATCCGCTACGGAGGTACAATAAAGAAACCTTTTCTTTTTGCAGAGAGAGCTTCTGTTCTCTCTCTCTCTCTCTCTCTCTCTCTATCTATCTTTCTCGAGAGAGAGAATGAGATCCAACAGCTGCATCGAATCGATACTCAAGAAACGTCTCACGCCGCGCCAGGCTGGGATCGTGCGAAGAACAAAATGGACCCTCTTGGCCGCGTATGCACAGCTTGATCGATGCTCGCCACTTTCCGGAAAGTGGCAACAACACTGTGGTCGACTTAATGGAGGTAATGGCGCGAGGGTAAGGACCCCGAAAGAAATATATCCGCTAGTCCATAGGCGAGATAAAAGGTAACATGCAACGAACAAGGGCGTCCCGGCGAGCCGTGACCACGTGACCACGACCTTTCGACCCCTCGACATTGTGCACAGTCGATTAATACATGCATACTATTTAAAAGCGTGCTACAGACTTCGATAAAATAACAGGAGACATTAGATATTTTAAATTGTCTATATGTGATCTGTTAAAATTCCATTGAAAAAAATTGTACACTAATATAAAGGACACATATTAAAGCTTCTACTTTCAGAGGCAGTCGTTCATTTTTTCCCTGAGATTTTTAAGCACGATATAGATGCTGAAAGATTGCCACGTTTTTCGTCGAAAATGATGAAATCAAATATTTATTTAGACACCAGATTTGATCTGTGATACTTAAATTGAAAAAAATAGTACAGTAATATTATAAATTTAGACACAATTTAAAGCTTCTACTTTCAGAGGCAGTCGTTAATTTTTTCCCTGAAATTTTTAAGCACGATATGAATGCTGAAAGATTGACACGTTTTTCGTCGAAAATGATCAAATCAAATATTTATTTAGACACTAGATTTGTTGTGTGATACTTAAATTGAAAAAAATAGTACAGTAATATTATAAATTTGGACTCAATTTAAAGTTTCTACTTTCAGAGAGGCAGTCGTTCATTTTTTCCTGAGATTTTTAAGCACGATATAGATGCTGAAAGATTTCCACGTTTTTCGTCGAAAATGACCAAATCAAATATTTATTTAGACACTAGATTTGATGTGTGATACTTAAATTGAAAAAAATAGTACAGTAATATTATAAATTTGGACACAATTTAAAGCTTCTACTTTCAGAGGCAGTTGTTCATTTTTTCCCTGGTATTTTTAAGCATGATGTGAAAGATGAAAAATTGACACGTTTTTGGTTTAAAATGATGCAAATTGAATCGTATGTTAAAGCATCAAAAAGATTCATTTCTGAACACTACTCTTATTATAAATTTAAAAATTGAATGTGAAACTTTACGACGACTGCTCGAAACTTAATAATAAACACCATAAGAATCTATATTGCAATCCATATTTCGTGAAGCACCTGGCAAATTTAATATAATAGTTCGTTTAAGTATTCCGAGCGACGGTGACATTTGACAAACAACTATACCATTTGGAACTTTCAACCGTTTCATTTTTATGCGATTCTCTGCTCTTCGGGAAGGCGATGCACGTCGAGGTAATTTAATAATCGTTGACGCGTTCTTTGTGTAATTTCTTCCGGGATCTGCGAATTTCTTATTTACTATGAATATTTTTCACGGAGAATCATGAGGGAATATATTTTACCGCCATTATTCCGCGAAAGAGGATTCAGTTGCCACTGAAACGACGTAAATTTTCCCATGGAGTACGTGAGTGGCTTGCAGTTGCTTCTGAAGGTCTCTCGGTTTCGATAACTTTGAAAAATTCGAACCAATTGTCGAATACCTTCCTCTCCATTGGAAACCGAGAAGCTATTCATCAAAATAACAATTTACTTCCGCCAGATCGGAAGAATTGACTCGAATCGAGGGAAAAAGTTACCCTCTCTCTGCCAGTACCGGATTAGTCATATGTAGTGATGGGTATCAGTCTTTCAAGTTTTCGAACAAATCAATTCGATATTTATTCGAAATCAGAAATTCTTGAAATTATTGCAAGTTTTGAAGTCTTGAAAATTTTAAGCCTTGATAATCTTAACAAACGTACTTTTTAAAATACTGGCACGTTCGTCCCAATTCTAACATGACGTAATCATTGTTTCATGACAGGTGTAACATTTCAAGAGTTTCAATTCTTACAAACCTTCCAAAGTTTTAAGGAATTCAAGATCTTCGAGACAATGAAGACTTTCAAGACCTCCAAGAATTATGTTGCAAGTGATTCGATTTTTTTTTATTCAACAACGTTGTAGAAGGGGAAGGGTAGACTGGGAGACAAGTTTCAATCTGGTGATTCTAGTTCTGAAAAAAATATTACTGAAATTCTGTACGTATTGCTGGAAAAATGTTATGAACGTAAATATCCAAATTAATTTAAATGAAACTGTGCCATGTGTGAGCAACAACTACTTTATGTATACGCGACAAAGTTAAGCGGCATAATAGGCTCACGCAATCCAGTTTCCGGAGGCTTTTTCAATGAAAAAGCCAATGACGAGCGAACGAAACACGGCAAAATGCAGTGGTTAATCAGCGTAATTTAATTTCGTACAACTGGAAACGAAACTCCGGAATTGTGAGACTGTGCAGCTCCCGAGAAAACAGTCTCCCCTATTTCTCTCGCGAGCGGAAGAAAACGGAAAGGGAATTGTCCTGTTTTCGGTGGGACGACAAGAAAATTTGCCGAGCATTAAGGGGAGTTGACTCAACTTGGTATCTATTTAATTAGTTCCATGGTGAACTTTGTGTCGGTTCTGACATTTAAATTTTTGTGAGAATTTAGAATACGAGAAAAATGGTTTACGAAATTCAAAATTATAAATTTCAACTTTATATTATCTAAAAACACACTTGCTTAATAGTGAAGCAAGAACCCAGTGGTTCTTGACCGGTGTTAAGCGAAATTCCGCGAAATATATTAAATATATTTTATAAAATGTATTCATTTCTCTATGCGGAATGTGTTTGTTTGTTTGTAGGATCAATAATTTTGCAGTTTCGCAAATTTTTCATATAATCAAAAGTCTTCCTTGACTTCAAAAAGAACCACTAGATTAACTGTTCTTACGATCTGACTTTGCTAGATTTAACAGAGAAAAAGTCAAATTGCCAAATTTAAAGAGTTATTTCCCATGACACGAGTGCTCACTGTTGGTACACTATTGCGCAGAGCAACAAAGTGGTTAATATATAAAAAAAACTTTTAAAAACCACGCTCACATTAGAATGCACTAAAAAGGAGAAAATAATATTTTTAGATATTAGTGACTATAAATAAAAGCGTGGAGCACTAAACTATATTAACGTAATATTTGTGGGCGCTCCACACTTTCATTTATTGTCACTAATATCTAAAAATATTATTTTCTCCTTTTTAGTGCATTCTAATATAAGCGTGGATTTTAAAAAGTTTTTTTATATATCTTTTTATTTTTTACTTTTTAGTCTTTACTGCCGAGCAGAACCGCCAGCACTTGCCCCCTCCCCTCTTCCAACCTAATGCAAACCATCCCAGTAAGTAAACTGAACTCTTTCGGTGCGAAGTGAGTCAGTGGAGGGGGGTCGAAGTCGGAGTGGGAACGCGAAATGGAGTAAGGAGCCCGCGGAGTGGGGATCGCTGCACGCGATGTCGTACTAACAAACGTCGGGCGGCGAGGGGCGAAGGGGAATATTAAAAAATATTGTTTAACTCCTAAACGTACAGTCTTTTTAAACAATTTTTTTTTAATATTCCATTGTCACCCAGTTTTGAGCTATGTTGAAAATTTCAAGTCTCATCGGGAAGTGGTTTAAAATTCGATTTCAAGATTTGACTCATACAACTACAACGACAACTCGGCAAGCTAATATAAGCGTGGTAAAAATTGCCTGTTTCGATCTCAAGAAACAGAAACCAAATTGAATGTTAATTCTTTCCTTAATGATTTTAATACAGGAGAAATTATATATTGACATGTTCAATTTTTTAAACACAACATTTGAATTTTCCTATAAATGCATAAAGATCCGCAGTCTAGATATAAGCATTTGGATCAGTCATTTTTCTAATGAATTTGTTAAATAACTCCTCATGAATGCAACTTTAGAATGTCAATAAAAGCCTCAAAGAATTCACACAAACCAGCACCGTGGTATGACTCAGAGAATTAAAATTCGATTTCAAGATTTGACTCATACAACAACGACAACTCGGCAAGCTAATATAAGCCTGGTAAAAACAGTCCTGCTCGAACCCATGACGAAGTAACATTTCAATTTTTCCCTGATCGATTTCGAGCACTACTATCCCGAAGCGTGTTACAAAAATAATTTAATTTTCCATGTCCCATTTATTTCTCACGGTCACCTCTTGATCAGTTGTAGTATCACCACTACCGCAACCGCCTATGTTGCGGAGATTCTAGTACACTAACTAAGCTCCTGTGCTTGGGTTTATAAACTCGATGACCTGAAAAGCCGCCGAGTTTGGAAACCACAACCTTGCTGTCTATCCCTTTGTGTCGGTGTAGATGGTAACCTCAAAAAGGAGCAACTAGAATGTACCTCACTTGCTCGAACAAAATCAAATGAATCTAAGAAATTACACCTGCATTCCGGACAAAGGTCAATGAACAAAAAACATATTGACGAGTACACACCTGCACAAAATTATAGGAATTCCAGTTAAAATATAAGTTTTCTAAAATATATCCTTGTTTTCAACTCACTTTATGCATTAATTCACACATACATTAAAATGTATATAAGAAAACGGTTATACCAAATTGAATGTTAATTTTGTAAAAGAAATACCACAAAAAAAGTGGTACCTGGGCAAAAACAAGAAATGTTATGCCCTTAGTAAATATAGGTTTAAATTTACCGCCTAATCTATATCCGACCAATAGATCGATATACGATCAATCATATTCGTTTCCAAACGTCTTCGCGTTGCTTCACTACCATGCTGATTGTCCGAGCAGCAACATGTGGGTCAATCACAAACTTTTAATTTTTAAAGTTTAATTATTTTGAGACACTAAGCAAGTGAGTAACGATTCCTTTTGTTTTATGCTGTTGTTATTTTTCTGTTTCTACGGTTTCACGATATATATATTTAATTATTAATTTACAGACGCAATGTTAATTTGGTTTTCTTGAAAATGATCTAAATGCAGATCGAAACGTTGAGAAATAATATTGTGCTAATTTGCAAATAGTGTTTGAGTAACAATTGATCGAACCTATGCGCCGATATCATTAATTTATGCTTATTCCAGTTAAAGTCACGAAGACTTTAACTTAACTTCTGTAGGTGGATTTCGGGAAAATTATCCGAGAGAACCACAGGCCATATTTAACCACTTGCCGCAGTTTGACGAGCCAGACTCGTGAAGAAGGTTTTTAACAAAGTCGAACAAATATGAATGTTACGCGTTTCATTTTAAATTAAATAAAATTTAATTCGTTAATAATCAGTACGTAAGAAATTAAAATAAATGTAGCCATACGAGAAATATAAAGTTTCTCTTCTATGACATTTTCGGAATAAAGTCGGTCTAGTCACTGTAACTGTAAAAGGAAACGTAGAGCAAGGGGTTAATCTGACGATCTGTGATGTGCTATATTTATATTGCACACAACAAATTAAAACAGATTAATATTAACACATTACCAACCGGTGATTATTGTATAATTTTGAAAAATCTGTAATACATAGTTGAACACTTTTTAATGGAATCTTTAATAGCGACAGTAATTTTCATTGTGAACTAACAAGTCACCCTCAATAATCAATGACATTAAACAAACGCAATTTTGTACCTAAAGTATTCTATCTACAAATTTTAAGTTTCTTGATTGTGTTACGGTAAAAATAAGATATTATGGTCATTCACGTTTTTCATTTACAAGATTGTTATCTTGGTTTTGTAGCTCTTTTTTACCATCAACGAGTAGTAAGTTAATTAATCATCACATACACGATAGTCATACACCTTGGTTGACGTTGAAATAAACATTATTTAAAAGAGAAATTATAATATCTAAATTGATATTGGTACAGACTGGATAGGTGTGATTGCGTAAAATATGTACTGTGTTCGGTTATCATATTTTCATTATAATGTTCTTATACTTTCAATATCCTACTATTGTAATTTTCGATTTGTATTCTTCATCATGTTGAAATAAATCTCGTATGAGATTTTCTATAATAAAAAAAATAATAATAAATTGATATTGAACATGGGATGTTAAGGATTATCTTTGTACTAACATTTATGTAATAAACCTGTAGACTATAACATTAGTTCTTGATCGAAACGTTTTATAAGAGTAGCATTCTAAAATCGGACATGTCATATGCAACAACCTAATAGTTTCATTTAAGATTGCAATATAAAAGAAAAAGTCGCCAGATGAGGGGAGGAAACACGAATCGAGGGGAAGTAGTTGCCCTCTCTCTCTTCTAGCAGCGGATTAGTCACGTGACATCGTGACACACACACGAAACGCGTCAGATTCTATGTCGTAAGTTCTGAAGCTGCTCTTCCACGTCGTCCGCTGGACCACGAGGAAAGAATTTTGTATCTGGCGTTCAGCGACAATTTCGCTCGAAATTATCGGCCTCGAATGCTAGTTCCCTTCGTACTTTACATCGCATATTTGCATTTATATGCGCCACGGTATCGGAAAATGAGTTCCCAGTAAAATTCGAGTACAGTTGTAAAACAAACCGTAAACTCCGCAGAAAAGTTCTGTCAGTGAGGGAGCCTCGAACATTTTCTACAACCGCTAAGGGAATTCTTTAGTAACAACATTTTCTTCCGCAGCACAATGAACGGTACAGCTTGTGAAACTCTTCGGAGCATATTGCAGTTAAAAGAAGAAATAGAATACAGCGAATCCGGAAAGTACAATAGTTGAACACTGAATTTTCGATTCTGAAAAAATTGTCGACATTTGGCTTCTTGCAATTTCGACTTGTGTGTTTCAAAGCACGAAGCTTTTCTTTTCGATGGTCTCTCTCTCTCTCTCTCTCTCTCTCTCTCTCTCTCTCTCTCTTTAGGAGACTGCGGGTCTTTATGCGTGTATAGCAACAATCGAATGGATAAAATTCGAATGTGTTGAAAAATTTTGAAACATGAAAATGTCAATATATGATTTCTTCTCTATTAAAAACGTTAAGGGAAGAAATATCATTCAATTTGGTTTCTATGTCTTGCAATCAATGCGGACAATTTTTATTTTGGATAAAAATCTGCGGTCTACTCATTAGTACATGTGCCGGGTGAGAAACTGAAGAGTTGTTTGTTGTTAAACAATTCTTTAGATTGAGATCTCTGTAAAAGTATTGAAGATTTTTTTTCGGAAAAAAGAGATCTCTTTTTATCTGAGCGACAAATTATTATAAAAGGAGTAATAATATTATTAATGTTGGTGAATTGGTTCTCGTTATTAGTAGTTTAGAAAAGCTCGTAACTTTTTCCTCCTTACTTTCGATAGTTTGAAACCCTGTTTTTCGGAACAAATAATATTGCTATATAATGGCGACAACTCGGCGTAACGAATCATAGCGTTGAAATTTATTGCACGATTTCATGACGCGCGCCTACAGATTGAAATTGGGATTAGAATTTCCGGCCTGTATAAATCCGCGCTCCGGAGATACGTGATTTAAGCTGCCGTCGATGTATGTGGAGGCACGTGACGGAAAATATAATAGTATCAGAATCCTGGCGAATTCATTGCGAATTTATCGCATATATGCATCTCGTACTCTCATTTAAAGCGCATTATTCGAAATTTCTACTTTTGCAAACATAAAAGTAAATACAAATATCGAATGTCTGCTGCAATTTGATAGAGCGCAGCTGCATTTTGCAATTTACTGTGCAGAAATTCTCAGTGACGGATAAAATAAATGTTTCTTACATCGTACACAACCTCTTTAATTGCAATGATTTAGCATCAAGCTAAAAAAGTATTTCAAAAATAAAAATAAATATAGAATGTTTGCTACAATTTCATAGAATGCAGCTGCATTTTGCAATTTATTGTGCAGAAATTCTCCGTGCCGGATAAAATAAATGTTTCTTACATCGTGCACAACCTCTTTAATTGCAATGATTTAGCATCAAGCTAAAATAGTTTTCCAAAAATAAAAATAAATATCTAATGTTTGCTGCAATTTGATAGAGTGCAGCTGCATTTTGCAATTTACTGTGCAGAAATTCTCTGTTATGGATAAAATAAATGTTTCTTACATCATGCACAACATCTCTAATTGTAACGGGAGTTCGTGGCAGAAAACAATTAACTCTGGCCAATATTCTATTCCGGTAATAATTCAATTTCAGAGGATTTGCCCTCTTGACGATTGTTGTTGTGGCAGAGATAGAAATTTAGCATTGGGGATTCTGCGAAACGCAATTAGAATGCAAATGGCCGCGCGAAATAAACAGTGAAGAATCACAATTCCGGAGGACCATGTACCGCCGACATTCATCTTCATTTTAGTCGGCTTCCACCGATCTACGAGCGCGTCTGTGTAATTGGTGGCATTTTTATCTTCTCTAGCTGTTGGTAATGTCAACTAATTTTCATTCATACAGTTTTGTCCGTCGTCGCTGAGGATTTATTACTACACTGTGGGTATTCGAGCAAAATAAAAATTGTTCAAGTCAATTCATTCCTCATATAAAATAATTTCTATTTTTAATTTATGAGTTCATGCTCACCATTAAAACTTTTTATTGGATCGAGATTGAACGGACATTGTGTTCACGATGAATATTTCTGCTTTATTTCTGTCAAATTTTCAATTTATTTTGGTCACTATTGAGTTACAATTTTCTGACGATTTAGCTGTCGAAACATAAAACATCTCGCATGCTCGACAACGGAAATCGGGCCACCATTTTAATTCCGATGCTGCGTGGCTCCGGCTTTATTAAAGCAAATATACATACAACTCCGCGATATATTCCACGGTTTTTTCAAAGACCCCATCAACCCAGCTCACTATCACTCTATCTTCGAACTTGCAAGTTGGCGAGTGGCCAAGGCAATATCGGTCCCCTGCTAATTTGCAATTAAGGCCACGACGTGTTGCGAATTCTACCGCGATATACGAGTACCGATTCGCCGCTGTCTATTAGACCATCTTCCGGTAGGCGCTACACGTCGCAATGCTATTATATCATTTTTACGAGAATAAATACACCGGAAAAAAACTACTGTCGTCATTCCCTGGAGCCGTTTATTCAACCCAATTTTCACTGAATTTATCACGATTCCCTTCATGTTTACCTTCCTATGTACACAATTTTTGTGCTCACCGTCGACTTTAAAACGGTATTCTCGTTTTTCATTTTCAAAAAACTCGATTTTCTGCCATTCTCAGTATGCAGAAGAATTTGTTTGAATTGGCAAAATAAAACTAAAGAGAATATATTTTAACCATTTTGTGATTTTTAATATAAAAATAGTATAAATGTATTTTATTAAATGAAATATATTTTTCAATTAAGAATCACAAAATTGTTCAAATGATACCAATTTTAGAAAAATTTGTTTAAATTGGTAAAATAAAACTAAAGAGAATATATATTGTACTCTTCTGAAGTTGGTATCATTTTAACCATTTTGTAATTTTTAATATAAAAATAGTATAAATATATTTTTTATTAAGTGAAAAATATTTTTCAATTAAGAATCACAAAATTGTTAAAATGATACCAATTTCAGAAGAGTACAATATATTCTATTTAGTTAATTTGATCAATTCAAACAAATTTTTCTGCATAGTTTGACGTAGAACATGTGTGCAAAATGATATGTTTGAACTCGTAAAATCATCTAAAGGGATATATTGTATTCTTCTGAAATTGATATCAAACCATTTTGTGATTTTCAATCTATAAAAATCTGTTTCATTTAATAAAATAAATTTCTGTGAATGGGTTAAAAGAACAATGCAATTGCAGGTTGTATACGCACCATTGCACTTCTGGAAAAATGTCCTACATTTTCTTTGACACTTTTCTGTAACTGCATCGGTAACCAAGCTCTAACCGGTTAAAATTGGCTGTACTCTGTTCGAAGACATAACTCGCGTGTTATTAGATAGCATTATTAATTAATCTCGTTTATTATTGAAACGCTTCGTCCTTGTGTTGAATACTCCTTGCGCAAGGTACTCAGGACTTCGCCTGGAGGCAATACGGGGCGTATTACGCGGGAACGTTTCGGTGACCTGTATTTTCGACACCGATAGTTTCAATGCCGCGCATTTCGTAGTAATTAACGAAATAATGTGGAGAAGAACGGGGGACGTGCTTTCGCGTGGTTCACGTTTTCAAAGGAAACTTTGAAAGGCGAATGAAACTTCTGGAAGAGCAGAAAGCTTCGTTGCATTTATTGAAGCTTCCTCCCAGATAAATTAAATTAAATGGAACTTAACCGAGCGGTTCAGCAGGTTTTCACACTAACGACGCGACTGTATAGATGGCGAGTGATTATTTCTTTAAATTTCTTTAAGACTCCTCTTAGCCAGCTAAATGCATGTATTCCCGATAATAATTCATTCACGATTGCTATAAACGTCGCATTATTTTAACCACGGTTATATTAGCTTGCCGAGTTGTCGTTGTTGTATGCGTCAAATCTTGAAATCGAATTTTAAACCACTTTCCGATGAGCTAGAGACTTGAAATTTTGCACATATCTCAGAACTGGATGACAATGCAATATTAAAAAAAACATTGTTTGAAAAGATTGTGCGTTTAGGATTTAAACAATATTTTTAAATATTTCCCTTCGCCCCTCGCCGTGCGACGTTCGGTAGTGCGTCATTCCACTGCTTGTCCCCACTCCGACTACGACCTCACTCCACTGGCTCACTTCGCACCGAAGGAGCTCAGTTTGCTCATTGGGTTGGTTTGGATTAGGTTGGACGGGGGGTGGAGGGCGACAAGGACCGGCGGTTCTGCTCGGTATAGTAAAGACTAAAAAGTATAAAATAAAAAGATATATAAAAAACTTTTTAAAAATCAAGCTTATATTAAAATGCACTAAAAAGAAGAAAACAATATTTTTATTTATAGTCACTAATGTCTACAAAAAAATTATTTACTGCTTTTTAGTATATTCTAATATATATCGTGGTTTTCAAAAAGTTTTTTTTATATATTTTTTAAATTTATGCTTAAGATAAATTGAAATTCTCAATGATGAGTAGGAGCGTGTTTATTTAACATTAAACTATACTGTCTTATTCAGGAGTGCTTACAGTACATTACTTTTTAATTTGACAGTACATGTCAAGATCAAGGTCATCCGACCTCCCTCACCTAAACGTAACATTCATGTTGGTTCACGTTGAAAGAATTAAAAAACATTAAAAAAAAATTATTAAAGTATACTTTAGTTTAGAGAATATTGTTTTTCTTTTTATCAACACCTTAATTACTGTAAATTTGCCAGTTTCGACACACGAGTAGCAGTAATTGATTAAATTTGGCCGAAGCTGGAATCGATTAAACATTGGAAATTTTACTGTAGACCAGTAGGGAAGCTTTGGGAAACCGCAAACTCTCATCGCGACTGAATATCTTCGCCGAAAGGGATTCCAGGTATCTCTGTGGATCATTACATGCATTTCAATTTAAACACCGCCAGAAGGAACGTTTGGCTTGGCGAACCCCGAAGAGCGCGACGACGCGGCTGCGTGTCTCGATTGCGGAATGCTCCGGTAAGAGATCGTGGGAAGAAGACGAATATTTCTTCGCATAAATTTGCCAGGATTATGTGCGAAACTGACATTCGAAACGACGATGGAGACGTCGCGAAGGAACGCCGAGGGAAAGAATGCCCGGAAGAAAAGTGAGGCGAGGGATTTTCCGGATGTGCCGGTGGCGAGGATAAAACGGAACAGGAAGAAATGGCGGGAACACAGTCAGGCGTCGCAATAAATAATAAATAAAGGCGTCATTACGCGGCGCATAAAATGACAGGATAGCGAGTACCGAGACGCGAGGGTCATCGACCGAAAAGCGAGAAAAGTGGATCACACTATGCCGGGAGATATTGTGTGGCAAGTAATTCTTTGCTCACGTGACACGATATCTGTAGACGGTCACTTGGTTCAGAAATCCATTTCTGCGAGGAAGCTCGTTTTACGCGTGTCCTTCACAAGTGACTGGCAATGTATCCTCCACCGTTCAGCCAACAGATGTCTACCTCACAGCTGTAACTGTGTCACCTTCCACACAATTTTTTGGCAAGTTTTGTACATGTGTGTGTGCGAACTAGATTCCACTTACATCTGTAAAATTTGACAATTTTCATAAATTTCTTTCCGAAGTGATGTCGCCGTTTTTTCGATATAATTGATTTAGCTACTCTTTCTTAAAGACTTCTTTCCTGTTTACGTCCAAGTATAGTACACAATCCTAACTTTTACGGTCCAGATGATGTAGCACTACATCATCCATCAGAAAAGTGTTATATTAAAAGTTTATGTCATAGGTATGACACGTTCACCTACGGAGTCTTTCATAAATTCTACTTTACGCGTGAACATGTATGCAACATATTCTGTAGAGATACGTAAATTTTCAATAACAATATATTAAATATACATACAACCAGTGTTGGG
>CM052325.1:8642460-8724784 GCA_028455615.1 Lasioglossum zephyrum | reverse complement strand
ATTTTCATTTTAGCAGTGTGTAAAGAATAATTCAACTATTTAGTTGTTCCTCCAATTTCATAATTGTGAACTTCAAACGCTATATCTGCTCGGAAAGCTATCCGAAAGACCTAATATTTAGAATTTCGAGGTTTTAAAGTGTCCTTATTATGAGGGAAAAAAATTTTTGTTTTGTGATTTACTTTTGTTTAATAGCATTTGGCCGATGCCGTAAGGATAGGGGTAGAATACAGGTTTTCAATCGAAAACACATAGAAAATCAATCAAAATTAAGAATAAATAAATAATTCAGTTGAAATATATAGTCAAAATTATTTTTACCGGACATTTGAGAAACTAGAATTCTACAGCACGAAACGACTTCAAATGCTATCGACCATTATGAAACATGAAAAACTCCGAATTAATAAGAAAAACTTGCTTCAAATTGAATATTTATTAATTATTCACTAATTCTTTCAAAAAGGATGATAAACAACACATTATTATTGAAAAAGAAACGGATACTTACGGTAACACGTCCGCCACTGCTAATGAACGTTCGAAATGACCGTTGGCGCTGGACAGTGATTCTCAAATAGATAGATGTAGCATCGATGTTTTCAATCGATGAATCTTTTGCCCGTGGAATCTGTAACAGAAAGAAATAATAGCATACAATCAGAATGAATAACAAATAAACAATTCAATTTAAATAGAGAATCAAAATGAATACGTACCAAAATTCAATAAACTTTTCTACGCGTGACGATGCTAAGCGGTCAGTGGCGGCAAGTGGCGATTCAAACTGCGTGTTTGAAAGTTTGCAACAACCGTCCTCTCGTGGCGCCACCTAGCGACGCCGCTCAGTAAGCGGTGCGCAACGGTTATTTTATTCAAACTTGGCAGGTATTCTTGTTCGGCAAAAAGATTTGAAATTGATCAACTCTAAAAGGGCATAACATTTAAATCACTGATCTCCTAGTTTCGAAAGTTGGATTTTTGGCATAAGAAAGAGACCAGTTCGGTTCGTCGGAGAATGTAACATTTCATGCCTTCATTCGCCTTCTTACAGTTCTTATCAGCGAGATCTCCTCAGTCTTCTGCACCGACGAAATGCCGTCGGCTGCCTTGTGTTTCTCACGCCAGTCAGAATATATCCTAGAGGGCGTAAGAGAACACTGAAAAATTCGTGATCATTTGCTAAGAATATTTTTGAACATATATCTGTTATTTAATTTCAAAATCACATTTAGAAAATACAGACAGAGAATGGTAATGTTTTGAAATGATTTGGGGTCAGCACTGATCAGCACTGATATATATACTAGTATATATATGTATAGTATATATATCAGTGGGGGTCAGGGTCAGAGTTTCTCGTCTGTAGAAAACGTGCTCCGCGCATTATTAATTGTTATTAATAGAAGCAAGATGGCTTCTACTGTGGTCGCTACAGCGACAGTTCGTGCTGTCAAAAGCAGAAAAATTCTTCCTACAAGAGCAGCTCTTACTTTAGTGAGTGGATAATAACATCTGGTAATTTAGGTTGTTGTACATGTGAATTACGTATTTAGTTTTTTATCAATATTATTATTGGAATGCATAAATTTGGTGGATTTTAGAATTTTAGGCTAACAAAACAATTACTCTCATTTCTAATAGGTTTAAATATTATTAAATTTAATTAAATATTTCTTTACTGACGATCACTGTTGTTACAATTATCTATTTTTCAATACTCCGTATATTGTTCTAAAAGTGTTCATTCAGATTAGAATTTGCTGCACGATAAATTTTAATATTTTATTTGATGTAATAACTTAAACGATTGTCATAAGAGATATTGAATTATGTTACATGATCGTATTTGATTATAATCCGGCTCTGTTCTAAAATTTCTTATATTACGGGTTAGATATACTATGAATTAGAGTACGTATATAATATATAATGTATATTTATAACAGAAACGAGCTGATGCAATTCAAAACAGTAAAAACATTAGCAAAACTTAAAAATATCACTGTATTGGCTTTATTAAGATTGTTAAAGAAGAAAAGACAGATATATATGGCTACTAGATATATGGTTTCTAGCAATTGATGCCAATAATTTCTATGTTGCATAATTAAGATTCACAGTCTACTTATAGTATTCTATGAAATCTCTTATTAATTTTATCGTTATTCGATCTAATTCATATTTGTATGTCACATATGTATTATAATTCTTTCTGTTACAGACATCAAACGCGGTGAAAAAGATTAAGGAGCTGTTGCAAAATAAAGAGGAATATGTGAGTACATTTTTTATAGTTCTATGAAGATATTTGAATAATAAACTGCTGATCATATTGCAAACTAAATTGCAAGAAATTGGAGTAACGTAAAAACTTCTTCTTTTTCGTAATTATATCAGTAAGCACAAGCAATATTGATGTCCTTTGAGTTTATCTGCAATCGTTAATAGTTTTGTATAAAAGAGATATTTGATTTTTCAGATAGGTCTGAAAGTTGGAGTAAAACAGCGAGGATGTAACGGACTTAGTTATACTCTTAATTACGCTCAAGAAAAATCTAAACTTGACGAAGAAGTTGTCCAAGACGGCGTTAGAATTATAATTGACAAAAAGGCACAACTATCTTTACTGGGCACAGAAATGGACTATGTGGAATCTAAATTAAGCTCCGAATTCATTTTTAACAATCCGAACATTAAAGGAACGTGCGGATGCGGAGAAAGTTTCTCTGTTTAATTAGCCCGAATGTTTATAACAATTCTAGTACAAGTAGATAGACATGAATTGAGTAATTTAAAAGGCAAAATCTGATATCAAAGTTATCATCATTTCATTCGAAGATGATAATGATTCAATAGAAAAACTGATAGACAAATCAAATATGTAGTATAATTGACTCTGGCTATGCATAATAGTGTATATTTATTAAATGTTTTATTAGTATATTGTACATAATTATAGATATACTTGATGTAATAGTTTGTAACCAAAGAATATATTTGGTATAAGTGAATATGTATTTGGATCGTACTTCCACCCATCAGTTTTTATTATTTATTTTTCTACTGTATTTTTCTACAGTAATCAATACATGAGAATTAAGTATTACAAGCTTACATTATCAGTTTTACGTTTGTACCAATCTATTAACGAGTGAACTACATTATCTATATACATTACAAAGTGACATTATTAGTTTTAGTTTTGTACCAAAGCATTAACGAGTGAATTACATTATCTACATAATGTTTGTTCATTGTATGTTTCGTAATATTAATGCAACCCAAGTTCACAGTAGGTAAATTAATACTAAACCAACGTCCTTCAACTTGGAAACAAGCATGAAAACTTTTAGATGTTAGAATAACATCATTCATTTGTATACACAAACTGCCAGGCAATATTCCAAACATATTGTTCTTTATGCACAATGGGAATAGTTTCTCCACTAAAAATATATGTTTAATTTCAATTAGCTATAATGTTAGTGTTAAAATTAGACATATTTGCTGGCAATAAAAACTTACAGAGAAGATTGTGCTGAATAATGACTGTGTTATTGTATGTTACCGAGAGATCAACACCAACACTATCTTCCACATATTTAGCCTTTACGCATGCTGCAATGAAATATTATTATGAACATATTTGCAGGAGTGACGTAATTATATCATAAATAATGATTATATTGTAATTCTTACTTAGTCCATTTACAGAAATAATCTTCCAATTTAAGTATTCACAACATACACATTGGGACTTGCTACAGGTGCATACTTTTCTATCTTCAACAGAATTGTGGACTGCAAAAGAATGAATTAATGAAAGCATTTTTTAATGAAATATATTGCATTAAATAAATTATATTATAATAATCCTTAAGTACCTTCATTTTCGACTGTTACTTCCGTTGTTGGAACGTCGCTTAATAAAACGTACTGTAACGAAATTGAAAATATATATAAACAAATCACAGTTTTCATGTTTCCTAAATATATGTGGGTTTGCACAGCTCTTGGATTGAAATAGATTTTATAAACATTAACTTATTATAACTAGTATAGAGATATTTTTATGTATATTTTGAAATTAAATAACCACTTAGTGTTGAGATAATGATAGAGTTATATTTGACGAACTCTCTCAGAATGAAAATCATGTGTTAGTTTAGTCAGTTACCACCGCGTATTATGACAAATGAAAAAGAAAAAACATCCTCACTTCACGAGAATCTTTTGTTATTCTCCGGTATATGTGTAAACACCACTGTAAACACGGTGATCGTTTCATTGCTATGATGATACATATATGGGTATTTAATTTTGATCGATTATTATTAATATTTTACATTACCAAGGGAATATTTCCAATTCGAAAATTTATAAAATTACGCTGCTTGGTTGAGAATTAATTCATAACAAATTTTACTAACTTCCTTTGCCGTCAAACCATACTGGTAATTAATTTCAACACTTTATCTCTACAAAATTATTTTATTTTATTTATAAAAGTTATACAATAACGTTACAACGCATACAATATACGTTCATATTTTTTATTTATCTTACATTAACTTCGATTGGTTGCTCTCGTGATATAAGAAGCGAGATCATTTTTAAGCCATAGTATGAGAGACACCAAAAGTTCGAGTCGATGTACAGTGATAGTTCAACGTGCCTCTTTATGAAGTATTCATATTCGGATTGCAACAGAAATACATGATAACAGATCTGGTAATTTTAGGGGCGATATAAATTAATCTGTATAATTTAGAATTTCATATAAAAATCAAACCATTTTATTATGAGTCACCTAATTAAGTAAGAAATGACTTTAGTATAATATTTTATGCATGTTTAATTCTAGGTTTTTGTAATAAACTATCTATAAAAGAGTCATATATTGACTATCGATTAGACTATATAGTATCAACACAGGTCGTAATTTTTCTTTTCTCGTTTCTCGCAGTTCCTCGCATATATCCTTAATATACTTTTTGTGCCTCGCATGTCTAAAAAGAGAAATCACAAGTTTAGTGTACATAGATATATCGA
This sequence comes from Lasioglossum zephyrum, assembly GCA_028455615.1. Classification (NCBI taxonomy): domain Eukaryota; kingdom Metazoa; phylum Arthropoda; class Insecta; order Hymenoptera; family Halictidae; genus Lasioglossum; species Lasioglossum zephyrum. Next base: position 8,719,729 of record CM052325.1, on the reverse strand, counting down.
AAGTATGCTTCGCGAGGCTTCATAAAACACTAATATTGTAATATTTTTCATAACAAAAATAGTTAAATATTAAATACTTACTTGTCGATAATGACCTGTATGCTTTTAAGAAAACTCTGATCTTCCTCATCGATTTCCAAGAAACTTATAATCGTTCTAATCACACTCATTTCTAAATACATTGCAAAAATCACGATAGGTATTTTATGCGCGATCCTTTGAAAGTACGTGGACATCTGTGCGAATATCGAATTTTTCAAACTTCTTCTGGAACTACCAGAAAGTTTGTCCCTTTCTGACAGAATAAAATTGATATTTATATTATTCGGATTGTTATTACTAAAGTAATTCTCGTTGGCTGATGTTTTACTTTCGGATCTATTTAAAATAGGTGTGGAAGTGTCTAGCCTTTGAAGAAACTCTCCAACTTCTTTATTAGCTATTTTCTTTTCTTGAAATCTGTCCCGTTCCCAAGTGTGAACTCTCACGGCTCCTTTTTCACTGGCTTTTAGGATAACAACTTGGCTGATCGAATGTTCACTGCAATATTCTAGAATTTCCTCAACGGACATCAAATCCAAAACTGTAACTTTCAATCCAAAACTCCAAAATTCTTTCAAAAAATCTATCATCTCTTTCTCTCGACGAGTATTACCCAGACAAGAAATAGCTACATCGATTCCGTATTTACTTTCGGAGGATTCTGATGTTTCCAGAACAGCAGATACAAGTTTCTCCAATGAGATGCTGATTCCAGCACCGTACTGTTTAGTTTCTTTATTAGCCATTTCTGTACGTTCAAGGATTTTTCGAAAGGACGATAACATTTTGTCGTAACGCCCACCTGCTGCTATTACTTCTCCACATTTTCTTCTACGGCGTTTAACTTCGCATGTTATCTGATAAATTGTACCACTGTGTTGATTTATATTATGCACCAAGAGCGGAACTACTACTACTGTCCACTGAAAAATATAATAGTTATTACACTTATTAATGATCATATTAAATTACGCACTTGATTAAGATTCAAATCTAGTATTCGACCTTACCTTAATACCTAATGATTCAATATGTTCCATTACAGTCTCAATTTCTTTTAGTCCCTCTTTAGCTAATGCTGCAGCATCCCCTTTTCTCTTTGTTATAGTTTTCAGCACACTATGAATTTTAGCGATAGAACTCTCAGTCTCGAATAAATTGAATAACGTTTCCATGGCTTGATCAGTCAAGCACAGACTTATCAGATGCGTTTGGATTTGAAACCTCGAAAACTTTCCATCACGCGCGTCTCGTAGGATTGAATAAATATCTTGATATTTATCTGGATCGATTCCACAGTATATTAACACAGCTTTCAATAACGAAGTATGGTTCAGGCGGATGGTAAAATTTCGTTCTTGTAATTGAGGTAGTTCATTGATGACTTCCCAGACAATGTGTATCAATTCAGCTTCCATTAATAAATTATTGGCAGTAGGGCTTATTATGTCAAATGCGCATTCATAAAGTTCTCTAGGATGGAAACCCAAAACCTAGGAAATGTAAAATTTACCAATTAATCAGAACACGATACAATAGAGAAATAATGAGAATCATAAATCGGATCAAACGAGATCGAAACCACTTTAATTACTGTGTAAATAATAGCTCTAATGAAAAGTCTTTCAAACAAGGTACAAAAAGGAAGAAGTTGTTTGCAGTGTAAACAAATATCTATAAATACCTTCTTTTCTCTGAAAACTCTTTCAATGGCGTATCGTCTGATATGCAGCACATTATTCCAAACTACATATCTTGCGAAAGAAGCGCGTAAGTCATGGGGTATGCAAACAATGTTTCCATTACGAGTCATTAATTTGACACTGGAATCTGAAAAACTACGAAACTGACGCGACTTTGGCATCAAAAGCGGCGTGTCTAAATAAACGCCGCCGTGTCTCTGAAATATTTCAATTACTTTGCACTTCACTCCTTCTTGATGTTTCTTCCAAGATAGAAAATTTATGTAGCTTCTACTAGGCAAATTCATATCGTATGTAATATCGTCTGCTGGCGTGACTTCTTGCCTGAAGCAACATGAAATTAAATATTTGTAGGCTTTGCTCTGATTGTTCGAAAGTGTGCGCCGAATCATTTCTTGTAATTCAGTTTCTTCGAGTTGTGGGGGAGGTAAGTACTCTGAAGAGAGAAGTTCTTGAGCTGTAGGTCGTTGGCTAGGATCGTGGTTCAGTAACCATCTGCGATAACGAATAAATCGAGTAATAAAAACTGTTCAAGGAATACGTTTCAATAATCTGTCATGGCAGAGAACCATTTCAAGCGTGAAAACACGAATTCATGTTGAATAAAATTTATTTAATATTTACCGAAAGATATGAGTTTGTCGTGTCATATCCGACTGCTGCATTTCTGGGGGTAATATGATTTCTTTGGATCGGACATTCAGTAAAATTGTAATTCGTTCCATTCCCGTTTTCAGTGGCTTGTAACACATTTCAAACAATATTATTCCTAGACTGTAAATATCAACTTTTTGGTTGTAAATGGCTTTCACTGCTTTCATCGTCAGCTCCGGTGCTACGTACAATGCTGTGCCTACTTGTCCTGTTAACGAGCCCACGTCTTCTGTACCGAAACTGAATCCTACACAATCATATAGGAAAAAAATTAGAAATCAAATAATTTTTCATTTATCGGTATGTGATTGTCTAAAGACGTAGATATTGCACAACTGTTACAAAACCATTTACTTGTTAATATTCTAAACGTAATAGTTAATCTTCTTTTTCCTAAAATTCTACAGTATTGTTAAGATTTTGTTTTTTTTTCTCTAATAATTTGGTATCCAGGCGTAAGTAAGTTTAAATATTTGCTATTTACCTTTGTCCATAGTTTGCGACTCTTTATCTATCTCCATAGGCTGTACAAATGTGGAGAAAATGTTTGTGGTAGCTAAACCGAAATCTCCAATTTTGACGTGGTCATTGCTGTCCAAGAATATGTTCACTGGCTTCAGATCTCTGTGTATCATGCCTTGTTGATGAATGTGCGCTAAACCCTCAACAATTTCTCGAAATAGCCTCCATACTCTTTCTCGATCCTCATAGAGACCTCCATCAATGGCTGTGCGGAGTGTGCTCTTTTCACAGAACTCCATTTGAATATACATGAACTGTATTTCCCTAGTTGTTTTCTCCGATTTACTTGCATCCTCGTCATTTTCATCCTCTTTAACACTTGACACAGATTCTTGGAAATTCGAATCCCTTTCAAATTCTATACTATCAGAAGATTCTATTCTCAATAAATTCCGCATTCTGGAAAGAAATTGGCGATTATTGTTTACAAGGTTCCCAGGAGTTTCTGTCCTTCTTTAATTTCTCCATTTTTGTTGTAATAGAAATATTTTTGATGAGATATGTACTACAAGTTATCGTTTCAAGAATGATTGATTTCTTACAAAAACGCACAATCTTCATCACTGTCGGTGTCACTGGAAGCATCGCTGTTATCTTCGTCACTATCGGGCGGAAGTGTGGCATTTGTACGAGATTTGTATGAAACATTCCATTCAACATCTTGCAAAGGCGGTGCCAATTTTTCAATATCATCTGTGCCCAAATGCTAAACAATTAATGAAATATCTATTATATTAATGGAAAATTTCTTGCTTCCTTATCTTGAAAAGGTCCACAGAAACCTGCGCGCGTTAAATCACCAGGAGCTCCAAATTTATAGTCATCTACTTAAGATTACGTATCGCCTCAACATCTGGATACTTTGGAGACGGTAAATTGAAAAATGAAAATATGAATCAAAGCTACTGCACGTCGAGCCCAAGTTCGGGCGCTGAAGACATCGAAACAAGTACCGTGACGTCAACATCGACACTCGCAAAAAGAGTGCGTGCTATCTGAAATTGCTTTACGGAAAAGAGTATCTAAATCTTGTAGTATAGATGTGCCCAGTAGTGAGAAACTCGAATGGCGTTTCTCCATCTGTTGGGCCTTAGTTTTTGAATAAAGAAAATGATATCCGAAATTACTATTTACAACGCGTCTCCGGCTGAATTCCTCTATGGGACAACTCTTCGTGTCCCTTTTCCCTTTACGCTGCTGCTCGCACGTCTTTCTGCGAGTCGGTGGCATTAAAAAGTCTCTTCAACGCCCCTACACGGGCCTACACAAAATCCTCGATCGCACCTCGGATCGAGCATATCTTATCGAGGAGAATGGGAGTCCGCGTGAAATTTCTGTTAAAAATTTCAAGCCTGTGTTCTTCGAATCACTACCTACGTCGTACCAAACTCCGGCACTGCTTACTGATCAAGAATAGATGCGCGCAGCAGTTCTTTGTCAGCCACCGTTTCCTCCGGACGCGGTTTCAAAGCTAATAAATCTGTGGTTACTATTGTAGATTGAGTTCTCTACTGAACCTCTCCTTCTGCCGGCCGTCCTGACCGTCCAGCCCAGCGACTCATAGAACTGTTGTTCCTCCAGAGAACCCGAACTCCATAATCCGAATTGGTCCAGCGCCACTTCGCGAACCATCCCAATTCCCCTAAACAGCACCCTCTTCTCACAGATCAGCGTCACGACACGCGAGAATTCGCTCCATTCCGAACTGAAACGCGTGCAAGGACACTGTGTATAAAGAGCGAAATTAAATGTTTTGCAGTAGGGCTAACAGTGTAGTTTCCCCTGATTGTGTCATCTAATCTACGTATTTCGTAAGGCGAATGCAACATTCGTTCCCTTTACGTCTATCTCTATTCCACTCGTTGCATCGATTTTTTTACTTTGTTGAGACGTGCTCGAGTCTGAACCTGCCTCCTGAACTGATGCAATTTTAAACGAGCACTACATACCACAAGATTTATTGTTAGATACTCTTTTTCCAGAAAGCGATTTCCGATATGGCGCGGACCCTTTTGTCAGTTTAAGCTGCCGCCGCCGCCATTACCGAAGTATTAAATATTTCGCGGAAGATACGGTGATACAAAATTGCACAGCTTTATACAATGATGTCATTCCGAGTAATGAAATGAAATTTAGAAAATACAAATGAGATTATCACCAAAGCGTATAACAAGTATAAATATAGCGATAAGAACAATATTTACGTTAAGCAAGTCCTTGCTCTTATTCTCCAATGGTGTTTCGCATTCCTTCTCCATTTCGTCAGTTATAGTAGCACTCTCTATCCAAGAATTGTAGTAGCGCACCACGTTCTCATGATTCATCCGTGACAATAATTTTACTTCTCTGGTTATTTTTCTGTTCAGCTGCTTGTTCTTGGGATTAAGCTCGATTCGTTTGATAGCATAAATTCCACCATCCAATTTATTTTTCACCTTCAGAACGTCACCAAAGGCACCTTTGCCAAGCCATTCGAGAACCTCAAACTCATTTGTAATTCTCGAATGACCACCCAAAGGTGGGACGTATTGTCTAATGTCTGCATCGGTTTCTTCAGGTTCTCGATTCTCTTGTTCCTCTCTGCGTGGTATCTTCGGCGGTGACAATGCTCGAGCCAAAGGTGCCTTTATAAACGTATGTTGCAACAGTTGTTCAGCGGACCAACGCTTTCGTTCATCGTTGATGAGGCACTTATGTAAGAAATCCTGAAGATCAGGCTAAAACATTCATACAACTTTAGTTAAGAATACATATGTAGGATCTAACGTCTTTCTCGTTTCGTATTTGATCCATACATTTTTGTCATAAACGCATAAAATCCGCAGTCTAATCATGAATATAAAAATTATAATAATGTTGAACAAGTAAATACCTGATTAATCATTGTTGGATCAATTTTATCTCCAGATGCAATCGCTCCGTTCAACAAGGAGAACATAAGTACACCGAAACGATATATATCAGATTTCTTTCCACCTCTTCCTTGGATGCTGGGAAAATCTTGTTCAGGCTTGACGACTGTACATGTTTGATAAATGTCGGATAAACGTTTGTTGAGAGAATAATCCGATAACTTAACTGTTCCTGTACGATCGATGTAGATGCTCGTGTCGCGTAAGTCTTTGTGGACGACATTGTTGTCGTGGAGGTAGTTTAGGGCGTTTAAGATTCCAGTGGCCAAATAACGAAGGAGATCAATGTCTACTGGAATGTTCTCCAATAGGAAGAAGGAACAGGTGGTACCTATCTAATAAAAATCAACTATTAACCATTTACATTTTGTGTAATAAATTATGAACACAGGCTACCAATGTTTCTCTGTGAATAGTTCTGTTTGTCAGTATGCTTTGCAAGCTATAAACTCACCACAAATTCTTGAAGAATATAAACAACTGTTTCATCTTCATTTAGCAAGTACTTCATATTTATATAGTGCACAAGGTTTGGATGATATAATTTATTCAAATGAGTCATCTCTTGCTCTAGACTCCCTATTTGTTTCGTAATATGTTGTACATTGTTTTCATCGATATTCTTGTTTCCTTTAAATGTCCATTCGCTAATCGCAAACAATTCACCAGTTGTCGTATCCACACCTGAATACACAACAGATCCTTTGGCACTGTGGCCCATACACTTTCCTCTGTACACTTGCCGTTCATCTGTGAAACGCATTATAGAAAATATAAGGAAAAAATATTTTATGCAACTATCTTGATTTATTACTTTCGGATGAAGTGGAATAAATAATCATTATAAATTGCACACCTTTGTTATGATCGAAGTGCAGCGATTTTGTGCCTCTATGCTCGCATAAAAAACCATCGGTACTTTCGCAACTACTAGCGCATCTTCTTCGAGAATAAATCCGTGATCTCTCTTGCGGAGACGACGATATCGTTTGTGATGGATTCTCTGAACGATCACTATTCAAGCGAATCGACTCTTTTCGATTACGAATCTCAGCTTTTAAAGCTTCTTGTCGTTTTTGAATTTCATCCTGCAGTACCTGAAATTTTTTTGTTATTGTTAGAACTTATTATTAGAACCAAACGAATCGTCTTTGGGCCCAGAACTTTACCCAAGAATCTAGAATCTTCGCTTTTTTCGCGTTAATCGCAAAGAGCTCATTTCTACACCTAATAAATTACATAATTTAACCTGTCTCTCTTGATCTTCCTTCAGCTGTTTCTCCACCATTTCAAGCTCAATTTTTTCTTGTCTCCTCGAGACCATTTCCTCGTAGAAGCTGCTGTAGCTTGGTTTTTGGTTCTCGTGTAGGTATTTTTGAACATGTTGAGCCAGTTCAAAGATCATTACTTCTCCCTGCAGTTGTGTGGTCAAATCCACTAATTCCAAGTATAATTTATTGACTTGTTGATGAGACAAGCCTTTGCTGTTTTGCAGTTCTATACGTGGCGATCTGCAATTCATGAAGGAATTGATTACTGTTTTCTGATTTGGAGAAATTGTGCTTACTTGGCAAAGAATCAATTTTTCATTAATGATTTTTACACTGTATTTGTATTTCAAAAATTATTGCTTCAAGAAAATGTGTTCATAAGTTCCATTACATAAACAAATAAAATTGCAAGAAAATTGGCTGCATGTTACTTACTTGTCAGGATAGTTATCGTTGCATATTACATGTAAGTCGATTTGCGCGTGTACTTCACCTGGACCAGACATACCTCTTTGGGGTGTTAGCGTTACTGTGATATCCAACGGCTGCCATTTTCGCTTACTTTTTCGACATCGCAAATCACAAAGTTCGTCTCCAAAAATACTCTATGCAACAAACAACATTGTTATTAATTACATTATAAAGAATCACTTAAAAATAAATCAAATTTTCTTTCTTTTTTTAAGTATGGATGTAGGTAATGACCTCTGTTTACAAACTATATTTCAAATATTCAAAGAATTATAACAATTTTTTAAGTGACAGTCAATTTATTTGTTATACATACAATAAATATAGAACATAATATTTTGAAAGTTTCAATATTTTAATTTTAAATTTCAACTCACCTTCAAGGCTTCGATTTCGTTTTCCTGTCGATCTTTACAAGATTCACAGGACATATTTCTCCTAATGCATTACAATCCTCATTGTCTAACCTTGAATATTTTCAATTACCCCAAATAATTGCATTCGGCTCGTTATTCTACATTTAACCTTAATTTTATTCAAGTATGGACCACGTAGAATATTAATTTGCACAAACATTTCAATATCTCACACATTTTTTCACATGATGTTCAATTAAGATATTAAAATTTAAATTCAAGAATTCTTTGTAAATATAATTTCTTCAACTATAAAAACAAAATTAATACCAGTTACATTATCTTCTTCATTGTTTAAATAAGTTTCAAAACAGTTCACAAAAATAAATACAATTTACCGTTTGCCGCTTCCTTTCCACGAACGATCTACACAATACTATAGAATACTAAGCATGTACACAAAATATTATGTACATTATCTACTTGTGGGTCTCCCTTAAAAAAAATTCGTAATATGTAAGTATTTATGTACTTATCACAGAAACTTTAATTAATATTCCATATGTTTTTATATGGGATAGATTTCAATTTAAAATTGGTGTTGTTGGTTTTGGATCTTATACTATAAGCTTCGATATTTGAAAATTTTTGTAATTAAATTTTTAATACATATATTTAAAAAGGTTCATTAACAAAATGTATATTCACAAGAAAATAATTTTGTGTAGTTTGGATATATATGCATATTTTGATAATGACTTCGTGACAATATAATTTCGTCTATTTCAGGTAGTACTAGAGTAGGCTGTGCTGTTATCAATGGCCTAACCTGACGTAACATAACCTGTGTTTTTTGTCTACGTTTAAAGGGTGATATTGTACGTCAAAGTGGAAATAGTATTCGACGAGAATTTTTAGTGGATGCAGTTTTCGAATAGTTTCAAAATTCTCAAACTTATCTTTTAGATAAACAAATGTAAGGTTCACTTTTATACCGTTCTAAAATCTGAATGTCTTATTACAGTGTGCTGGCAAATTTTGGAGAACAACTGTGTATATAAATCTTTTCATTTCAACTGTGTAAAAGTTAAATAGTGATTGCAAGATGGTTCTCGCGGATTTGGGTCGTAAAATTACATCTGCTTTACGATCGTTAAGCAATGCAACTGTTATCAATGAGGAGGTGAGTATTTCTCGAAAAACATAACCTAAATCTTAATTTTGACATAATGAAAACAATGAATACATTTAAGCATCTTCACGGTTTTATAATGTAATTATCAACCATATAACTATCAACTTTTCTACTTTTTCAAGATAAATAGTATAGTTGCAAGAGATATAGCTTTTTGTTAGTAACAAAAACTTTGTCAAATAGATAATACATTAAATGATTTTTTACATTATTATATTATGATAAAAATGATTAGTTAATGCTGCAAAAATAACAATTCACGAATTGCCTACAAAGTATACACGTAATTATAACATTTAATAGCATAGGCATTGCAATTAGTAAACATATGTTTTGATTTATTTGGTAAACATATGTTCTAAATGATTCAATATGGCAGACACTATTTTGTCCGAACAAAGCAATTATGTTGCAAATAAAAATATTTATGTATTGCCAATGATCTAACAGATTCAAACATATTAAGTATAACACATGTTAACGTATTAGCAAACGTACAAGGTGATAAAACAAATTGAAAATAAATTGCACACCATTTTGTGAAAATGTAATTTTATTTACATTTTATTTATTTAGTACATCCATCGATGTGTTAATAATACTAATTATTTTACTTACAGGTTCTTAACTCTATGCTAAAAGAGATATGTGCTGCGTTATTGGAGGCAGATGTTAACATAAAACTTGTAAAAAAATTAAGGGAAAATGTGCGCTTCGTTATTGATTTTGATGATATGGCAGGTGGTCTTAATAAGAGGAGAATGATACAGAGCGCTGTATTTAAGGAACTTGTAAAGGTAATTTAAAATGAAGCATTTTATGTTAATATTTTCATCATGCAATATTTGTATCACCAGTGCATTCTCCTTTGAAAATTTAGTAAGAATTTTTAGCTTTAAGATATTTATAATACACTAAATATATGATTTGTTACAGTTGATTGATCCAGGAGTAAAAGCTTATCAGCCTGTAAAAGGACGACCGAATATTATCATGTTTGTTGGTTTGCAAGGTTCTGGAAAAACGACTACTTGCACAAAACTCGCATACCATTACCTAAAGAAAAATTGGAAAGCATGCTTAGTTTGTGCTGACACGTTCCGTGCTGGTGCTTATGATCAAATAAAGCAGAATGCAACAAAAGCTAGAATTCCATTTTACGGGAGGTCAGTAAAATTACAATTTATCATGTCTGTACTTGTAATAAATTAACTCAACAATGTTTTCCACACTTTTATCAATATGAACAATTGAAAGAGTAAGGTAAATTAAAAAAATATATAAATATTATTCTCCTAGTTACACAGAAGTGGATCCAGTAGCAATAGCACAGGACGGTGTAGAAACGTTTAAAAAGGAAGGCTATGAAATCATTATTGTTGACACTAGCGGTAGACACAAGCAGGAAGAGTCTTTGTTCGAAGAAATGCTTCAAGTTGCTAATGCAATTGTAAGTAATTCCGTAAAGACATAGATTCGTCAAAGACTCCATACAAATATCAAGGGATTTTAATTTTGTAAGTGTATATTCTTCGAACTAAAAGTGAAGAGTAAAATTGTTTTCAGCAACCAGATAATATAATTTTCGTGATGGATGCGACAATAGGTCAGGCTTGTGAAGCTCAAGCAAAAGCTTTTAAAGAACGTGTGAATGTTGGTTCTATCATCATTACAAAACTTGATGGTCATGCCAAAGGTGGAGGGGCACTTTCAGCGTAAGTTTCACAGAATGAATTTTTTATTTTTTGAATGAAAATAGATACTTAACATTCTCATTTATATTGTTGTATGTTTTTGTAGGGTCGCTGCGACACAAAGTCCAGTAATTTTCGTTGGTACAGGAGAACACATAGATGATCTAGAACCTTTCAAAACGAAACCTTTTATTAGTAAACTGTTGGGCATGGGTGACATAGAAGGTCTCATAGACAAAGTAAATGAATTAAATCTTGACGATAATGAAGAATTACTTGAAAAAATCAAACACGGACAGTTTACTCTGAGGGATATGTACGAACAGTTTCAAAATATTATGAAAATGGGTCCATTTTCTCAGCTAATGGTAAGTACTATTTGTACAATGAGTTTACATTAAATAATTTCAAACGAAAATAATGTAAATGAACGTATTTTTTAAATAGGGAATGATTCCTGGCTTAAGTCAAGATTTTATGTCAAAAGGTTCAGAACAGGAATCCATGGCTAGGTTAAAACGATTGATGACCATTATGGATAGTATGAATGATTCAGGTAAATATTCAGTAAATGTGTTAACACCCTGTATACTCATATAGTATATTTTGGAAACTTGTTAACGTTAACCAATTTTTTATAGAATTAGACAATAGGGATGGTGCAAAATTGTTTAGCAAACAGCCAGGCAGAATAATCAGAGTAGCCCAAGGCTCTGGAGTCACGGAAAAGGAAGTCAAAGATTTAATTACACAGTATACAAAGTTTGCAGCTGTTGTAAAGAAAATGGGTGGCATTAAAGGATTATTTAAAGCAGGAGATATGACAAAGAATGTAAATTCTACACAAATTGCAAAATTAAATCATCAAATGGCGAAAATGATGGATCCACGAGTGTTGCATCAAATGGGTGAGTTGACAGTCTAAACTTGCAAAGTCATTCTACAAAACTTCTTTTTCAACAATTTTTGCTTAGACAAATGAATCCATTTGTTTTCTATAATTAAACGAAATGATCTTCTCAGGTGGTATGCCAGGACTGCAAAATATTATGAAACAGCTTCAACAGGGTGCAGCGGGAGGACTTGGTAACTTAATGGGTGGTTTTGGTGGAAAATCGTGAGAAAGGAACACATCAGGCAGATTTTCAGTTTCTGATGTATATCTCCATTAAATAACATCGGTCAGAAGCGGAGGAAGGCAAGAGATTCATAGCATTGACTACAACTGAGAATGGTCTCTTGAATGAAATGATACAAATCTAGAGAGAATTTTATGTTTAGGGATTTTTCTCATCGCGAAACAAAAAAAAATATATAATAAAAACGATTTTCTGTATTATATAAACGTCTTTCGCAGTTTTTCGACATTACCTTTGTAAACTTGTCCCCATTTTTATTCTGCATCTTTTTTGTATATACGCCGCTTTCATAGTATTTTATCTCTATCTGCTCTTTCTACTATTAGTTGCCAATAAGCTGGAAATGTGTATGTGGTACCAATAAATTGACGTTATTTTTATTTTATATTCTTTATTCTCGCCGTACCAATTTATTACTTCATTCTTTGCAAAAACTAATTGAACGTGAAATAATAAATTTTAAATATTTCCCTTGGTAATTGATACTAATGGTGGCTTTGAATAAAGCGCTTATCATAAATACATTAGCTTCTAGAGATCACAGAAGCCTTACAACGACCTCCAGAAAGCGTCAAGGCCTCTCAGCGACTGTTAATGATCCCAATAGCGTTTTCGTCGATTCTTAAAGATGTATATCTGCTATCTAAGCACCTTCTAAAGACCGATCAAAAACTAAAGGTCAATAATGTTCACGAGATTCCAGAATTATGTCCATGGGTGACTAACGGTGATCAACGGGGAAAATCCGAAGCCCACGTGTTTACAGAGAATACTGAATCCGGTACACACACAGTTATTCGATTATACAATTGTGTAAAATTACTATTGATGAGTACTTTATGAATTATAATTACACAGTAATTCAACTAAACCGTTTAATAAAAATTAATAAAAAACCATAAATATTAAACTTACAGAAGTATCGTGATGAAAAGATACCTGAACACGGAGTTGAAAATCTTTTGTATAAAAGAAATGTTGTTCGTTCGATGATCAAATGCCAGAATCATTTTTATAATAAAAATAAATACATTGTGATATGAAAGTATCTAGAAATGGAAGTACTAATAAATAATTTTTCAATATTTCATCTCTGAGAAACTTGTGTAATAGATTACGCACGTGATTCACCTTACATGTGGACATATACGTCGATACCTTTTTTCACTTTTCCCACTTCTTTCACTCCCACATACGCGCATACACAAAAGCATACATCATCCAATAAATATTTTCTTATGATTCGCATACCAGATCTAGACATCACTGAAGAAAAAAATCATTTTCCACCAATTGTGTAAAGAATATTTTATTGTATTCTATGCAATACTTGATCGAACATCATTCTCAAATACTTTCGAATTATTTCGTAAAAATGTATACAATCATTTTAATAAGAGATCTTTATGGAATTTATATTTCCTGGTGTAAATGTCACAATTTTACACTTTGAAAACCTTTTCTCTATCAACCAACAGCATCAACAACATCCTGTCCTATAAACTTATGAAGGAAACTGTTAGGAATCTCCATGAGTACATTCCAAAGGTACATATACTATGGACATCTTTAACAGATTTATTAAATATGTTTGTACATATGTTTAAATGATCGTATCATGTTTACTTTATATTGTATGTAATTTGTTATTTGACATAAATATATTTTTAGTTTCCTTATTTAATTCATTTTATTTTCGTAATATGTTGTTTAACGATTGCCTGTTTACTGATTATTCTATTTGTATTTTAATTTGTATTTGGATTTTAAATTATTTCCTGTGTGTGTAGCAGTGAAAATATAATTTCTAAAGAAGATCAATGATTATACGATTATTGGAACAGCTAATATTACTTACGTGGTATTTAATAATTTTCAAATTGAAAAATAAAAGATATACAATCACAACAATTTTTTATTGCAATTTTACAGTCAATGATAAATTCTACCGAGAAAAGTAAATATAAAAATATTTTTATTTAATGGGAAATAACATAAAAGTATATTAAAAATATATATCGAAATATAATTACGTTCTGTATCGGTATATTGATTATCAAAATTTAAATAAATAGCAGCATGGTAAAGAGTGGGGAGAATAAATAGTATAGATCCGGAATAATATAATGTATGCTGAGCGCGACAACGCCGAAGATCGAGGGGAAGATGATCCAGAGATTGCAATTGCGATCGAACTGGTAGGGATAGAACCAAAATCGGTGAATCGGTATAAGAGAAGAACGAATACTAAAGCAGCGTCAGTTTTATTGACTTTCTTTCAGGTAGCACGTGGAAGAGTAAATTCCAGTTAGTGAATCTTAATCGTCACATACGAATTCTTCGAGCACGTAAGTATTGTTTAATCATTCTTTACTTCTTTAATCCTTTATTTTACAAAATAATATATTTACTTTCCTATATAAAAATTGCTAACCATATTCCGAGATTGTACAATTATGAAACGTCATTGTCCAAGCTTTATTAAGCACGTGACTCAATTTTATTTGTAAAAAGGGCATTTATCCACCGACGAATTGTGAAAATACTATTGCGGCAAAGTCGCGTGAAAACTTTTCGTTTAATTGTGAATATCGAAGAAAAGTATGTGATGTGATATTTTCAAACGTCCAATATTGTTTTTGACTGAAATACCATATTTCACTATAAGTGTGATCGTGTGTGTTTTTTATTCACAATTTTATGCAAAAGAAAGTAATATTTGTTTCATTGATTTGCTAATTTTTCCGATATTTCTTATCCAGAATTATTTATCAAGTCTGATAGATTGCTCGTGAAAGTGTTATAAATCATTATTGTATTGTTAATAAAATGTGAATTAAGTAATACGTTAATAAGATCTATTTTGCTATATTCGTTCATACAATTTTTACATACAAATGGAGTCAGTGCAAGTCAATATTAATAAGAAATGATTTCCCATAAAACCTTCTGCGAAAGTGTATCGCAAATAATAATAATAATAATAATGATTAAACATAAATTTCAATAGACACAGAGAATGGAATAAAATAATAATGTATTATAATAATTGGAGACATAATGTAGACGTAAACTTTTTACAAGATCAAATTAAATAAACAATTAACATATATTAGTTGCACATTTACTAATTCTTGAAATAATATAGTGTATTATTTTTTTTCTCGAGCCTCCTTTCATGGGTGCATAAAAAATGGACACAATTTCCAAAATCCTTTCGTTGTCTTATTTCATTTTTCATAATTTTAAAGATGAACAGAATAAAATTATTTAGAGAAAAGTTATATAATATTATATATAAAAGAGTAAAATTATATAGAGAAAAAGGAAATATTTTAATATTTTAATATAATTTCATAATCTTGAAAATTTTTAATTGCGAAGCAGACGGTGTACTACAGGGTGTTACTTATACAGGGTGTACTAGAAAAAGTGTAGAAAATAAAAGGGGTGATTCCTAAGGTGATTCCAAGCACATATTTCTTTTGCGAATTCTATATGTCTGAAGTACAACTTCACTTACAACTTATTATTAAGCTAACGATCATAAGTTTTAAATATCCCAGTCACAAACATTTCTATTACAACTAAAAAATATTTTCAGAAATATTTCGGATTAAAAATAAAATGTATAGTGTATCAAAATCTATATATAATAAAGAATCAGTGCTGAGTAATATTTGGCGATGTAAATATTTCATATACCGTTTAATATCTCAGATTCTGTTCGGTTCAAATGAAATAGTATTTCAAACAGGATGCAAGATTTTGGCAAATAGAATATTTTCATTTTAGCATAATCCGAATCACAAAATGATATATTCTATTTTAATATAATCTGCAATGTAAAATGAAATACGCTGTGTTAATAATCTGAAACTCAATATAAAATATTTAATTGTAATAATGTGACATAAAATGAAATATGAGGGTCGTTTCAACAAATACAGCGATTTATTAATATTTATTAAAAGTGGATTATTCGCTGTTTCAGCCAGCTCTGTAAAGAGTTTACAATAATAATGAGTCGAACACATATTTAATCAGCGGCGCCGATCTAAATTTCCGGCAAAGAATGCGGGTCACGAAACGAAACGAGACGAGATGAAATAAACGTGAACGGGATCAGACAGGCGACAAAAAGCGATCGGGTCGGATGCTTTGTTAGAAATCGATCGAATAATGAAATTGAGATCTCGAAAGCAGATCCTCGAAAGTGCCTCTATAAATAATAATCGCTAATAAATTTGAAAGAGGAATTATGATTGTCGGCAGGTAGGGTCAGGTAGACGGAGAGACAAGAACGGTGAAAAGGTTCTTGGAGAGACTGGGTGAAACATATTTGGCCATCAGAAAAATGACGTGAGCCCAAAAATATCGTTCTAGGAATGTAGGACATTAGAAATGTAAAAATCACGCATACGAGTTACTCCGCCTGTTGATTCCTTTCTCTTTCGATCGAGACGATCCGGTCGGGATCGGGTATTTCCGGGTGATCGGTCTTCCTTTTTCCATAAATTACGGTTATTGCTTTCCACCACCTCGCTTCCTTATGCACGACGCTTTCTTCTTTCTTCGGACTAACTCGCACGTCCGTTTCGCCTGATCTTTCATTTTAATATAAGATTCGCTCTCACACAGAATAGTTACAGAAAATATCTCGGTCGAATTCTCGAAGAAGTTTTTTTTTTTATTCAGGATTGAATCCTATCTTCAACCATAAGATTAAAACGTCCACCCTTCACAACAAAGAAACTCAAGGTGACCTTCATATCTCGACGAGAAAGCACAACGGAGAAAAAAACCAATTATACAATATGTCATTTAGCTGAAACACCCTGTAAATCCCTCGAGCTTCGAGTCTGATCAATTCTGGCTCAATCTTCTCGAGAGCAGTTTTGGAAAAAATTTTTGACTTGTCAGAAATCACAGGTCTGATGTCACAGTTTGTAACCCTTCAGCCAAGTGAACATAGTTTCAATCGATCAAGAACCATGCTTTGCATCTAGTTTAGCGATCCATCTTGGAGGAGGAAAAGACTTGGCAATATTACTAGTGGCACTGATTAATTATGACTAATGAAGTCCAGTCTAGACACCGAATTAAATTCGGCTACTCTCTCCTGATGTCATGTACAAAATGTCGCATAATTCTTTACGCAACATACTAATGAAAGTTTAAATTCTACAATCTAGACATAATAGCACATCCGACCGTATATATTTCGTAATGACGATTTCAAGAGTTCTCGTGATCAAAATTGGCCTAAATGCGAAAATTTATGCTACCCTAAATATAGTGAAAGGAAGGAATTAATAAGACCTCTTTGAACCTGAGGAAAGTATCGATTGGTATTCGACTCAAAATGTCCCGTTCCATCGGCCACAAATATAAAATCGAAGAGGTGAAATATTGAAATAATTTGGAGAATCCGGATCTGCGAGGAGGAGGAGGCTTTACGCAATAAGAGTGTAAAAAGAAAAACAGAGCCGTCAGTAGTATTTCGTAAGCTCTTAAGTGCGTCGCTAATCTTTCAATAAAATGCCATGCCGATCAAAATGGAAATAACATTTTTGACTTTCTCTACTGTTGTTGTTGGATAACTTTAAAACGTGCGAGGACGGGGAAGCCGGACCTCTCTCGTTTCCTTGGAAATAAATGATTTCTCGCTGATGGAACATCTTATTCCTGTTCCAGAGATGAGTTTCCCCGCGCGGGATATTCGGTTTAATGTTATTGCACATTCCACACGGAGAAAATCAACATTTTTACGATCCGAGACGTATTTCTGGGAATATTCGTACCTCCCCTCTTCGTTAAGGAGGCCGTGATACTCGGGACATACGTTAACATGCCTTAACGTCCTTGTTTCGTCTCCCCATTAGTGCTTCATTATACAGTCTGTCTCGTTAATGAGATTACGGGCGAATTTTTTGCGAAAAAATTCCGAAATCATATGGCGAAATGTAATGAAAAATCGCGAATCTGCAAATACTTTAACCCCTTGCCGTATAATATCGAGTCTAACTCGTGATGAAGATCAGAACAGGATCTACTGAATATGAATGCATATAAAACAGTCTAATTAACAATAAAAATTTCAAAAAATTTTAATAGCCCTCATGGTGTATCTTATGCTACTGCACAATTAGCTGTGTGCACCTCTCGTTTAAATTTTAATGAAACGACCATAAAAGAATCTTACAAGGTTTTTTTTGAAAAACTGTCTTTACCACATAATTTTTAGCGTAGGTTAGCGTTTTAGAATAATACTGTGTATATGTTATAGATGTGTTCAGCGGAACTATGAAGAAGATGCTTGTCAACCTGTTAATATTAGCTGTTACAATTCTCTCATCAAATGCGTTTCCATCGCCAGGGGATTATGAACAGACAGGTACGTATACTAGCCTGTAGCTCTTTAAACTCATTTTTATTTTATTCATTAGTGAATATTCATTATACAATTGCCTCGACAAATTGTATCCTAAAACTGACCATATGGATTCAAAGCCAATGAGCAAATTAGAAAAACAGTAATATATTCAAACTGTTCTAGGCTAGTCCTTCTTTTGAAAATTTTCAAAATTGAACATTTATATTTTCTCTCAAAAATTGAGGATGTTGGTAGAGAGAAGTGACCATCAAAATTTATACGCATTGACAATTAATTATCGAAACGCGAAAACATTAAAATTTATTAGACCATGTAATTTTTATTTGGAAGAATTATCATTTTGTTTTATCATACCAATGTCGTAAAGTTTGAACTCTTAGTGAACTCTTAGTCACCGACTGTCTGTGGTTTCTCGCGAACAGCATTACAAGTTCCCGTAGACCAGCAATTCATTCAACAAGTTCCCGTAGACCAGCAATTCATTCAACAAGTTCCCGTAGACCAACAATTCGTTCAACAAACAGCCAATGCAGATTACTTCGACTTCGATGACTCTAAGTCGACACAATTCTTGGAGCAAACGGCAGATTTTACCATCAGCTGTTTAGGCCAAGATCGGGTCTGCGTCAAGAAAGGGTCCTGTCTTAATGGATACATTAGTCTTGCCAACAATGATCTCTTAGCGAATAAGGTAAAACTTCTTCTTTTATATCGAAATTTAAAAATTCCGTTACAATATTTCCAACTTGCAAACATTGTTGAAAGAAGAAATACATTTCTTCGGGGTTGTTAAATCTTGCAATCGATTTGCGACAAAAATGGATAGAATTGTTCAGTTTTTATTAGAGCAGCGAAACGTTTCTCTAATTTCGCTAATCATTGAAACAGTATTACTACCTAAATGACCATCGCTTCGGGATTAAATGGGAGATAGTGTCTTTGCTCGGAGAAAATAAAAACAACATTTTTTTTTCCTCGTAAATGTTCACCTCGCAAGGAGAACCAGATTTTTTCACGAATTACGATCAAAAGAAGATGATGGGTTTAACGATGTCTGACGCAATATTCAAGGTCATATGAAGTCAGAACGGATTGCGTAGTCAGCCGAACCTTGTTTAGATTATAGGCAGAGGTAAAGGATTTGTGGTTGTGGATATCTTTTTTGGAGATCCGCTTTCAAAGCGAGGATGATGACTTATCGAGTGACTCATTATGATCTTCGCGTGATTGCGAACATTATTGCGCCACCAACGGCCGATCAACTTCTTTGTATTTTTTGAAATGTCAGGGAGGACGGATGCTGAGGTCGAGTGTGGAGAAAGCATCCATATGTGTTTTTTCATTAACATATCAAAGTAATACTCGTTGAATACTAATTTAGAATTGTTACACAATAAAATATAACACTACTTGTACGGTTCAAAATTAGAATTGCAGAATACATTGAAAATAGTGTAATAGTATTTTATAATTCTGGCAATGTCCTCTATTGTTTTGCATTTCATCTACACATTTTCGCCAAAAACAATTTGCAAGAAGTAATAATTAAATACATGAATACTTACAATCTGCAACTTTATTCAATGATTGGGTTGATTTATATTCTTAAAAACTTCTCGTTACGGTATCTACTATTCGAAGCTTATAAATCCAATTATTTACGTAGTACAAAAAAAGCTATTAATGATGAAACACCTTGATGGGCTTATCGGTATTCACATATTCGAAATTTCAATCTGATTATCACAACTTTTTTTTTCGCTGTTTAATGAAGTCAGGAATACCGTTTCATAACCGTTATGTTATATTACCGACTCGTAAACCTGAAGGACACTTCAAAAATAATGTAATTCGTGAATTTCAACACGCTAATTCTAATTTACATTTCCTATGCGGATCTTACCGTAATTTAATCAATTAATTGAATGTAACACAATTTCTGTCGTCATCATCAATAATCGATATACATATTAAAATTGAAGATCATTCGAAGATCATCGAACTCAGTTTGACGCCAGTCATGACCTCGCGAAGCGAGAAGTAAATGACTGAGGCGAAGAAGTATTTACTATTCGAAAAAGACCTTCACCAAAAATCACCGTCAAGGTGACGTAGAGAAAAAAATTGTTTGCATTGTTACAACCAAACCTATCTCGTAGAATTTGCACAAATTTTTGTTTTTACTATTTCCACCTCTTAGCTGTGCACCCTGATGTTGAAAGTGTGTACTCAACCATATGTTATGACGCTTTCTAAATATATTATCGATCAGACTGACTGCGCTCTTTGTCAAGCGATTTTTTGAATTTTTTGTTTATTCTAAAACGTCTGAAATTCGCGAATACGTTTTAACTTTCAAAGCAAGTGAAATAGCGTAGAAAGGAAGTCCATAAAGGTAAAATATTCAAGAAATATTATAGATCAAACAGGAACAATGGGTCTCAAGTCAACCGTTCCACTTAAAAGACGACTTGGAAGTTTCGTGAACTATTTTATCACACTGATATTGAAATATTTCTTAAAAATTTCAAACAGGGGCGAGATTGCAGAGTTCAAGATGAAGTCTGTTGTCAAGCTATCGTCGAATCTCCTGAACCTGATCAACATTTCGTGGGCCATAGTCAAAGCCCAGGATTCGTGAAAAGACCTCCGGTAACTCGACCAGCAATCAAAGTACAGCCTACTCCCCAGATACCTACAAGTATGATGATTTCATTTCTACGATTTGAAAATGTTTTTGTGGAATATCTAAAAGTCTAAGGCCGAGCGGCACGTGTAGAGAAAAGTTGTTCCGAATGACGACCTTGACAACAATCTCAAAGTCATTAAAATCGGTGATGAGCACCAAAAATATTGCGAGACTTTTTCATTATACGTATCACGTTATACTCTTCTCTATAATATTATGTTGCACACATCATTTTAAATGAATTTTGTATAATTTCGACGCATCCTGTTGCCACATTTTGCGTGTATATTACATATTTCGATGTATGAAATTTACATCCGAGGTCTAATTCTTAGTGGATTATACACGTGATTTTTCAAAAATTCGACTTTGCAGATATTGGCATCGGCGTACCAACGCATGTTCAACTTGGTTGTGCGGCAGCTCTGCTGTGCGTCGAAGAACAGTTTTGCACCGTGGACGGCACAGTCAGTGCAGAACAAGTTCATTTGACAAGTAGACAAGTTCTGCAGCGAGTACCACTGAGTGTAAGTAAACAGTAGAAAATTATATATCTTTACATACTTGTGTACCGAAACACAGGTAAATCTTCATATCTGTTTCACATTTAACATTATCCAACACATGTTCCGATTTCTAACTTTAAATAATTCACAACTGTTATTAATCCATGTTGCAAA
This sequence comes from Lasioglossum zephyrum, assembly GCA_028455615.1. Classification (NCBI taxonomy): domain Eukaryota; kingdom Metazoa; phylum Arthropoda; class Insecta; order Hymenoptera; family Halictidae; genus Lasioglossum; species Lasioglossum zephyrum. The sequence goes on along the minus strand of CM052325.1, from coordinate 8,698,004 downwards.
ATGCTATTGAAAGTTATAAAAAAAATAGAAGGCTGTACTGATTTATAGTTATAAAATATAACTTTTTCATAACACACATTCTGTATGTTTTTGTATACAGATTAATTGATTAATTTTTTTGTCATTTCAAAGGTTGGCCGGTTTTGAAAAGTTAAAAATTTATATTTGCATAAAGATCGGCAGTCTAATTGATTATTAGTTTACCGGTGCGCTGTCAATTAAAGTACGTCTCACACCACCAGATAGCTGCACATGAAAGCGGAGAAAGTCGATACGGTTTTTATTCACGGTGAATGTCGCCAAATAATGAGAGAACCAGCGCGTTTGTGTGCCGAAAGAAATCGAGACGCTTAAACTTGAACACTTGTTTTAGCAACGAGGAATGTACCTGAATAATGCGAAGGTGAATCCTCGTTGTGTTTGACAGGTCTCTCTCTCGAGGTCAATTATTCTCTGCTACAGTCGACCTTGAGTGACCTTGAGTGACCTTTGACCATAAGCCGCGACATCGAAACGTTCTTAGCTGAAACTGAATAAAAAACATATCATTTGAAACAAACAAGAAATATTCAATGTAATTCATAGTCGACGTAATTAAAATGTTAAACGCAATTAAAATGTATTTAAATGAAGAACGGGGACACAAAGTGAAATCTCGATTTATAATGTCGAACGTCACCGTGTTTATCGGTGAAATGTAAATTCGTGCATTTTTTTACAGCCATGCAAGCATCCTGAAAGCGGAATAATCGGCAAATGCTGCCGGGATCCAAATTATGTGGATCCTTGGCCGGCAGGTAATCTGCCTGCGAATTACTCTGGCGGCTTCGACGAGCAAGGTTTCCCAACATTTTTGAACATTGCAAAAGTGAGGCCCCCGGTTGCAAAAGTGAGGCCCCCGGTTGCAAAAGTGCCGGCGCCAGTGCCGGTGCCGATTCAGACGACCCCGAGAGTTGTGATCATACAGAAAAGGCCCACACCGGCGCCGGAAGAACAAGTGATACACACGGACAACTCTGACATTTTTACGCAAGTTCTAGTTCTGCCACCAGAGATTCCTTCAGAAAGCGGAGATATTGTGGACAGTACGAATGTTGTCGAAACGAAAGAAAAATGTGGTGTCAGACACAAGGTAATTGAGCAATTCATTTAAACGAGTCACTCAAAATGAAAACTGGTAAAAGCAAACAAGGTTTGCACAGTAATTTATTCAAAATCTAGATCTTGATCTCATACTGTACAGCAGGGAGTTCCAACCTGTAGCTCGCGAGCTATTCGAGGCACCTTCCAAGCTTAGGTTCTTCCCCCACTCTTAAACTTCATCGTTATATGTATAGTAGAACATGCGTACATTGTAAAGTACGCTCTACACGGTCAATCATTTTGATCAAACGATTGAATCAATTGATTGACACGCGCTTCAATCAACCTCAATCAGCCCTTCAATCAATTGATTGACGGGTCAATCACGCTTGACTCAATCGATTGATTCAATCATTTTGATCAATCGCTCGTGAGCCGTAAGTTGCCCAGCCCTGTCGTACATTGAAATAATTAAACAACAGTTAAGGCTTTAGAAATTTTCAATAAGCATTTGCGAAACTATGAATATGTAACGGAGAATTTTTATTGCAGAACCTTGGAACAAGCGATTCTCGGACAGTTTTCGGTGAAATTCCGTGGCAAGCGATGGTACTGCAATCGAAAAATAGAAATATTCTTTGTTCCGGTGCCCTTGTCAGCAGTTACGATGTACTAACTGCGGCCAACTGCATTGATAAGTAAGAGATTACGTTAGATACGCATGATTCAATTTTCCAATATAGATACGTAATTATCAATCTTTGTACAAAGCTTCTATATATAACTTATATGTATATAGTCCTTCCTTTGAAATTTGAACGACTCCGTGTGTAATCGGCGATATAATAATTTATAGCGCAAAGATAAAATGCGGGTGTGGAATGTTGATTTATTTTTTGTGAAATATAACATCAGGCTGTCTGCGTAAGGCTGTTCGACGGCAGGTATGACTAGGGCAAACAAAAAATAAATAATAAATCGATTATGATCAAATCTTGTTTCAGGATGTAAACCCAAAAACTTCACGAGTCGTTATGAATGAAAAATCATTATGGATAAAAACAATAAAGTATTGCTGGAACTTTTATGACATATTTGTTTGTTTTCCCAGTATGTCGGCCGACGATGTATCGATAAAGTTGGGTGAATGGAAGCTGGGATACGATTTGAAGCACGAGGAACCACTTCCTTTTGAAATTCTCAACGTATCATCCATCAGCATGCACCCCGGCTATACAAAAGGATACGGAGAACACGATCTCGCAATTTTGCATCTTGAGACGCCAGCGGTCCTCGACCACCACGTCAATCCGCTCTGTTTGCCTCAAACGAATCAGTGGACAGAGAAGAAGTCGTGCATTGCCACTGGTTGGGGAAAATCTATCCTCCAAGGTAAACACTAATTAAGTAAGCGTAGGGTAGACGGGGTATCGAAGTTGCCAGATGAAGACTTGTTTCCCCCACTCTATCCTTCCCCTTCTACGACGCTATTCCTCCACGCTTCCGCCCAGTCACGTGACTAGTCCGGTACTGGCAGAGAGAGGGTAAACTTTTTCAAAATATTAAACGTTATTTTACAACTTCTTTATTTGGACCCAGATTGAAAATTTTAAAACTCCGTTTCGTAGATCTGTACCGATTATACACGTTCTGAAAATTTCATCAACATATACACAGTTAAACAAGAATATATGTGAACATCTTATGAAATTATAATATTAATGAATTTTGTGAAAATGATTAAACGTAGCGCATTACACTGGAGCAATTATGCATGCTGTGGACATGAATATACTTCCAACGAACTTGTGCAAGGAACAATTGATAGCCACAGCTGTAAATCCGGATTCTGCAAACGGAATCATCTGCACTACACCTAAAGAAGATATTAATAATGTTTGCGAAGCTGATGTTGGCGGACCTCTTGCCTGTCAGAACGAAGAAGGCTTTTACGAGTTGAGTGGAATTTATAGTCAAGACACAGGATGCCAGTCATCGAATCAGGTAAAAATTTGAGCAATTCTATGCAGTGTATAGAAGGTTCTATCCCCTTTGCGACGAAGAAACTCGAGTTTTACAAGAAGAAATAAATTGTCAATTGTATTTGTTGTTTCAGGTTGGAATTTTTGCTCCACTGGACAACAAATGGATGAGAGAAACAATGTTGACCAATAACTTCAGGGAGAGTACTCTGTTTGAAGACAATCAATACCTGCCGCCGAATTGAAAACTGATCGAACAATCTGTTTTCTGTATCTATTTATTATATTATCATTATTAAGTAGATGGCAGATCTTTATGCACATTGGCATTTTCATAAACTATCTCACATTGGACTGTTAGTGAAGTTCGCAGTGTGTTTGAACAGGTGTCCAGTTGCTTTGTTCTATGTACACAAATGCGAATATACCTATTATTTCGAAACAGTTTTCTACCCTTCAGTCAATCAAAATACCTTGTTGTTACATATTGTCAGTTTGAAAGTTCTGCAAGGTAATTAGTCATAAATATTATAAAGATCCGCAGTCTAATCATTATTGACGAAACAATCATTTCTATGAACAATTCTTAAGTAAAACCTCTTGTTCGTACAATTTTTGTAAATGATGTTAATAATTAACATTTTGTAACTGACCGAAAAAATAGATCAAATAAACCGTATTATATAGTTAGAATGAAGTATTAGAATGACCACCCGGCCGCTTGCATTATGATTTCAGAGACACCCTATAGAGGGTGTATCAATAAACAAAGATTTGAATCGGAGAGGTTAAAACAGAGATATCTCTGTTTTAATATCATTATTGTATTAAATCATCATTAATATTTCGAATATCGTTATATTTATGGTGTGCATTGCATCTCGAAAATCAATAGCAATCCATGAAAGCAAACTTCTAAACACTTACCATTTCATCAAAATGTAAGTGGTGATTTTCCAGGGCAATATAAGACGAAAATCAAGGATACAAAAGCTTCGATTTCAACTGCACTTTTAAGTAATTAACGATTAAAGAATTCCTTGATTTGTCAACAGTAGTGTACGTATAAGTGGGATCAAGAGAAACGAACATATATATCAAGGTCCTTGAAATCGGCAGGGAAAGCAAACTTCTAAACACTTACCATTTTACTAAAATGTAAGTGGTGATTTTCCAGGGCAATATAAAACGAAATAAAACAAAAATCAAAAGTACAGAAGTTCCGATTTCAACTACACTTTTAAATCCTTGATCCGCCAATAGTAGTGTATGCAAGTGGGACCAAGAGAAGCGAACATGTATCAAGGTTCTTGAAATCGGCGGGGAAAGCAAACTTCTAAACACTTACCATTTTACCAAAATGTAAGAGGTGATTTTCCAGGACAATATAAAATGAAAATCAAGAGTACAAAAGTTTCTACTTCAAGAAATAGAAATCCTTGATCTGCCAATAGTAGTGTGCATATAAGTGAAATCAAGAGAAGCGTAAACAGTGCAGAAGATACAGAAATGATTCGCGTGACGCTATTGGTCGACTATGACTGTTAATAACGTGGCCGAAAAAGCCTTTTCTACTGTTGATATTTGTCCATGCAATATTATTATGAATCTCTTTAATTTTCACCTGGCTGTGTCCAAACTCTCTGCGTCAACTGTACAATCATGTAAATGTTATGCTCCGTTCATGTGTGAGTACTCAGGTTGACTCAGGTTTGGCTTTCAGTAGCGCCAGTTTGTCGCAACCGTGTCCACTTTTGGTACTAAAATATTGAATTCCATCCTCTGCTATCAACCGAAACGATATCAGTTCAAAACGTTGCGTGCATTTAATGACAAAAATCATGTTCCTGTAGTAAGACGACGAACTTTCGAAGTAATTTTTAGACTTCTAATTCTACTTTACATTTCGTATTAATCGGACAAACGTACTTCCATTGAACCATGGATGGAAGAAAAATGTCGTGAGTATTTCATTACCACCATTTAAACAATTTTAACGTGAAATTCAGCTGATTTCTGAACAAGGGGCCGTTGTTTTGCAACGATGATGAGCGTAACAAATTTTTCTGCACGATTTGTCAAACATGTTTCAATCGCTAAAATATGTGACAATTTTGAAGAAATGATAGGTTAAACGTTTCTGTGCGTTCACTTTACATTTATTTCCTTATCTTTGTTATGATCTACTGTTCAACGTTGGCAGACGTAAACAATATTTATTTTGACAATTGCCGATGCACGGTTTAAAATCAGATATTTTTTGAGTATTAGGTTAGTTTACTCGTTTTCAAACGTCGTTTTAACATGGTACTGGAAACAATTAGACTCGTGTCAGAAATTCTGGAAAGTAGGAAATATATTTCTTATTTTTAAAACAGTAATTCGTGATTTTCGAACTTTCGAAGACGAGAAATATTTTGAAAGATTTTAAATTCTAATGTAGCTCGCAAATTTAATTATGAAGAAAACTCTTTTCTGTTGAATCTTCATAAACCTTACCAAAATTTTAATATTTTCTCCTCTGTTTCACATATTTTCTTATTATATATTAATCACTTTTGAACACTGTAAAAAGCAGTCTTACATACAATGTTAAATAAACTGGTGTTGCATATAAATAAAGTCATCGTATGAATCACTGTAAAAATTATGTAATGTACATTATTAAATATGCAATTAATATAAATAAGTAAATTTACATTGTATATACATGTAAAGTAACATTAAGATTACCATATGGTAGGACACATTTTATGAACAATTAATTACTGCAAAATGCTCTCCGCTCCAACAAAACTTAGCTGCTTTTTATCTCTACAAATTAATAATTCATTCTTTTTTCAACATTGATTTGAAAATTTGTATATCATTGTTAGGTCATTTTAGTGTATGTATTATGTCAAAATGTATGCAATTCTTAGTCAATTATTGTCTCTTTTAGCTTTCATGTATTTGTAATCTTTGCAGAAATTTTATATAATAGTATTTAAAGTATGAGGATGATTTTTTAATACATATTCAGATGTAGCAGCGTTAGTACATATTACTTGCAATATTAATCATACGTTTGTTTAACTATTATGTATGAAACGATCAGTTTCACAGTCAGTTTTACGATCATAATTTCTGTAGAAATTACAGATATGTGAAAATTAGAGAACACGATAATTGTAATTAAAAAAGAATTACATAAACTTTGAGGTAATATGAAAAATACATAGCTTTTTACTTCTTAAATAATCATTCGGTGATTAAGTCAGAAATGATTAAAACTCTGATGTTCCATGCTACAAAACTTAACCCTTTATGGGCAACCAGGGCACTTTGTTTCTGGAGCAAAATTTCACACTTGAATTTCTCTCTTTTCAAAAAATTTCTCCTGGACATAAATGACCTAGGTTAGGTCTTAATTGTTACACTGTGTGCATGATAGAATTAATATATGTTCTGTAACTAATTTAGATGCTTTCCAACTTTTTTTAGAACGGCAGGGGACTCCCTGTACCAGATTTTAGAGATTCCAAAAACTGCAACACGTGAGGAAATAAAAAGGACTTATAGAAAATTAGCATTAAAATATCATCCCGATAAAAATCCGAATAACCCAGAAGCTGCAGAGAAGGTAAATTCGATAAAAGAAATAGAGTATCATTTAATTGAAAAAACTCACTTTAGACACCTGTAAAACCAACAATTTTTAAATTGTTTTATTTAAATTTATTTGTAAAATGAAAATGTAGAACTGAGTCATCCACAAATTCATTTCAGATTAGATAAGATTTCTTCATAAAAGGATTAATATTTCTTGGTATATAACTGAAAACAAAAACGAGAATTTATATTAAAATGAAAAAATAGTTAGTCTATAGGGTATTAATTTTTTGTTCACCCCATATTACAATTATCTGTAAATAAATAACAAAATTTATTAAGCTATACAACTCTGTTCATGAACAATTCTTGCACCTTTGTTCATGAAAAATTGTTTGTGCCAATCATTCTGAAAAGTGTATAAACAAGAAGGATAACAAAATGAATAGTGCATAATCTGCCTGAATGATTCTATGTTTCAGTTTAAAGAAATAAATAGAGCGCATGCTATATTAACAGATTTGACAAAACGTAACATATACGACAATTATGGATCCCTTGGATTATATGTTGGTGAACAATTCGGTGAAGAGAATGTTAACGCCTATTTTGTTGTTACTTCTGGATGGTGTAGGGTAAGTTTAGACTATTAATCTTTATATTTGTGTACCCTTAATTTCTTTCATTTCTTTACTATATGCTTATGGAGATGATTCAGAAAGAATTAATAATCTGATACATTATTGCAGGCACTTTTCCTATTTTGTGGTCTGATAACTGCTTGTTATTGCTGCTGTTGTTGCTGTTGTTGCTGCAACTTTTGCTGCGGCAAATGCAAACCAACAGCACCAGAGAACAGTGGGGCATACTATAATCTTCAGGTAAACATTATACCTTATTATTTAGTTATAAGGTAAACAACTGAATTTGATTATACCGAAGGTATGAAAGTATGTACACCCGTAAGGTGGGTTATGCAACCGTCACTCTCTGGATTTGACGTAGTTTTATAGCAAGCTTGGATAATTGATTACTCACGAAGTGCCGACGCTCGAGCCGTTACCCCCACTACCGTGCTCCGACTCGTACAAGAGTGAGTGGGGAATTCGAGCTCGTCTAATAAGTTACTACTATTGTTAGTAGTAAGTAGTAAGAGAATATAGATTATTCAACATGTCTGAGGATTCGAAAAGGAACGTACCTTCTATCCAGGAAGTAACAACTACCTCTAAGGATTCTAAGCAATACTTTAAGAAATGCGAGGGTAAACAGGATCGTCTATGAGATAAATCTTGGATGAGAGTGCTTGAATTCAGAATTACTTCTGGACGATTCACTAGCGGCTAGTTTCAAGAAATCGTAGTCACCGTCTCTTCTCGTGCAGTTCCCGGCAGCTAAGCTCTATAAGGTTTCGCATGCATTGGCGCACGAGAATGTGGCTAAAGTCTATCGAAAAATATCTATCTGGTACCTGCTACACAATAGGCACTCATGATTTCTACAACTTCTCCGACAGAGTGTCAGCTTTGAAGATAATCTTTAAACTGCTGAAAGTCTACTAGTAGCACGATCAGATGGCTACATAAACGATAGGATTTCCTTCCTTGATTCCGGTCGTGTCTACTTGGAAAATCTGTGGGACCGAAGTTACTGCTTTTGTTAGTAAATCGAGTTGGAGCGCGGTACAGAGTGTCAGCACTTCGTGATCAATCAGTTGTTCAGGCCTGTTTTACAGGTTTGTGGGGAAAAGCCATAAATTAGGGAAGCAATTTATTTGATCAATGGAGACTCAAGTTTAAGACTCTATTGCTAAAATAAACATTTTTTACTTAACTAATCTACGAACCTGCGAAAGATCATCAAAATCAAATATTAACGTATGCGTTGCCACAGAAGCACAATTATAGAGTTCACTGTAGTGGTTCGACTGTAGCTGATCGACAGGTTTTGCGGATATCGCGGAAATTAAGCTTGACCGCTATGACTATCATGCGAAGGAAAAATACGTACCCACGTATCGTATATCACCGTCGCGTATTATTCAGTTACAAGTTATATGATATGGTGCCACAGTAATTCCTTTCAGTAAGATTGTAAGAGATACATAGAAACAACGTGTATACGCTTTACACTGTATATTTTATTTCGTTTACTGGTGGATAGTTATTAATCAATTACACAAGTAATTATGATCGTAACTATGCATAATTTCCTTCCACCCTGTACTAAGGAAATCAATACTGTGAGATACAGTTCTTCGAAGAATATTCAACACATATTTTGTTTTATCGGCTATCATACACATTGTCAAAGTCGGGAGTGAAAAATACATTTTTTGAGATATGTACCTCGAAAACTCTCTGAAAAGTCATTTGTTCATAGAATATCTGAAAGATTTGAATTTTTTTTATGCAAACTCGTATCTATGATCTATAAATCAAAATATGAGATACTTGTCTTTTGAATGCTTTTGTTGTTTGTCAATTAACGGTAAATAGATTAATTAATTATTATTTAAGCTTATGTGCATCAAATATTATTTCCTATGTTATATTATATGTTACATTAATTGAATTTTTGATATACTTTCCATTATCTAGATATTTTGTAGTGGCAGTATCGGTATGTTGGTTACATATTCATTTTATTAAGTGTATTAGCAAGTTGAACAGTGAGTTGCATATTTTGTTTATGTTGCACCGTATTTTATTTCAAACTTTGTACAATATGGGTGGGCTTATTTCTTTCACTTTTTATCTTTTTGCGTACGCGATATGTTCATTCAAATAAGATGCTATTCAAACAGGTTTTAGTTTCAATGTGATCACTTGCATGCAACGTTACAACAGTGTTCTGTGTGTATTAAGCAGTCAGTTGGATGTGACAGCACCCCTTATAATTTATTTGAGAAATTTTAGAATCGTTGATTACGATATTCGTTAAGTCATTTAGTTTCATCTTAATTTATTTCAAGAAATACATTATCTTGATGCTGCATTAATTTATTCAACAATAGCTGGAGCGTGATTATTCAGAAATTCATCAATATAATAGTCGTACATATCTATAAACTCAAATACAGGGTGTTCCATTTGATCTTCACACTTGTAATACTTTAACTACCCGCTATCACCTGAACTTTATAAATAGGCATAGCTTTTAAACCAGTGGACTCCTAAGATTGAAACTTGAATTTTCGGCATTTTCTCGTAAAATTCTTCAGGATTCTATAAGAGTTAAAAATTTCTGGTATCCTCAGGTGACGTTTAACCCAACACTGATTTTACGCATTATTATTCTGAAGAGTTTAGGGAGGGCATTATGCGAAAATATTACGAAAACGATGTCAGATGAAAACCAGAACACGAGAGGAACTGCTGTAAGAATTTATAGCAATCACATGTTTTGGTTTTTTTTCCTGTAGATGGGTAACCGTTAAAAAAAGTCTGCTCTTTTACAAAGTTTCTTAAACCCTCACACAGGCCTGACATTTCTACCTCTATATAATAAACCGAGACATGCAAATGCCATAAATTCTAGTCTTACAGCGGTTCTTCTTGTGTCCTGTTTCTCATCTGACGATCCCAACGTGTCTTGCATGCTTGTTCTATCCGACTTTGATATAAAACGGTGTTGCTTATGGTTTTGTTAAGAAAAGACCACGTTAATCACTTTCAGGACACTTATTATTAAGAGTTTATTAACGAGAAGGTACTGTACCGTATTTTATTCTCTGCTCATAAGTAAGACGTATCTTATCTGACTTCATTGATTCTGTTCGCAATCATTATCATAATTATGCTTAAACACATATGAAGGCGTTAAGCATTACTATACTTTTGTACTAACATAAATCTATCTCAAAGTTGAAAATTTGATTTCTCTTCTAAATGATTCTCAAAAGCTAAAAGTGATGGGTAATATTTCCAAATTGCACTCGGGAGAGTAGACTCATTTTATGTGCAATAAGAAATATAATATTTGCATAGTTTTTATGGTTCAAACTTCCAAAGTACAATGTTTTGACAGCGTAACAAAGTTATAACGGGTCCAGCTGCTTGACTGACAGTTTCTTGACTATTTCCCCAATACATACACAGTGACCCATGAAAATATTCCAACAACCTCTAAATCTAAAAACGACTTGACTTTTCCTAAAGCAATTACAAACATTTGAAAACTTTTTTATTCGAGCCTGTAATAAAAATTTAAATTATGCGTCCTGTAGATCTATGTTAGTGAAACAAATGCTGAAAATTTCATTGAAATCATAATATAGATATAGATCTACAAAGCACATGTTACAAATTTTCGTTACAGGCTCGAATAAAGACGCACAATAGCAAAGAAAATTATACAACCTGACATGTTTTTCTGTGAACAATAATGAGCAAGATAAATCGAGGCGCTCACGTTCTATTTATAAATAAACAAACACGTCGAGTGGGTTGTTTTTTGTAAGGAACATTACCCGATTGATGGTAAAATCATGAGTTCTGTTTGATTTGTGTTTTCATGATTTCTACGGTACATATATTTTCGGTCTACATAAAAAAAATCCATACGATTTAATTGTCAATTACGTAGTGTTCCTTGTTATAAGGAAGAGAAGGTGATCTCATTCTTTCCAATATTCAAGCATCTCTATCTTGACTATCTTTCTCGATTAATCATATTCCATCGACGCGACACATTGATCGGCGAACTTATAAAATCTTCCTGATTTAGCCTAGCATGCACTTTTTTACGTCTGCCTTTATTTTAGAATACGATAGATTAGCGGTTTTGTTTACGTTGTTGTTGTATTATAGCGGAACCAGAATCCAGAGGGTGATGTCGTGACGAATCAACCAAGAGGCCAGGCCAAGGTAAGTTTTTCCTTCAGTATCAGTGGTTCTTAGTTCTATAAATTCGTCGTGATTTTGAGAAAGAAAAGGAAAAGAAAACAATATTTGTATGTTCCATGTGAAAATGTGAGTACTTGGAGTACAATGATCCGTCAACAATGAATTGACACGAATAATTGATGATTGTTGTCTGTTTTTCTGGAGAGAAGACACTTGATACATGCTCATAGTTACAATAGCTGTCGACCCCACTCCTATTACTTCTCAATCACAATAGTGAGTGGACAACTATTATGACCTTCAGCGTGTTTCAGTTTTTCCTTCCCTTTGCCATAGTACTCACCACTCGAGTTTCTCTTGCCAATCCTTTGCGTTGGATTTCGTTTTGAACTGTTTGATGTTGTACGTAGAATTCGAGAAAGAAATGGGTTTGTAATGTAGTTCAATGAATTTTCATTCGTAGTCAATTACAAGAACTGAGAAAGAAAACGAGACCGTGTCGTAACACACAAGGAGCTGAGAACCATTGAGACACGGATCTGTTTATGCGATATTCGGCTCACGATCATTTCATCCAGCTTCTTGTATCATTTTCTTTATACGTATTTCTCACATCCTGATTTCGTACGTCTCTTCTGGTCTCAGAGCAGGAATATGTAGAACGTGAACAGCAGGTTGGTATACACTCAAGAAATTGATGGTACATTCTAGACCTACCACTGTTTTACCTTTTAAGTGATTCTTTATTTCTCGTCGTTGCAGTCGATTGTACCACGTAGTTGTTGTGATGTAAACTTTTTGATACTATGCAAGCTGTAAAATTTTTTTCATGTGACAACGGTACAGGGTGGAACGCATTCTATGCATAAAAGGAACCACTTCGATTACAGCTTACTGTAAGTAATGACATTTTTAGTCGAAAATGCCTCGAATAAGAGTGGAATAATCTCGAGGGGACATATATGTAATGCCAAATATACAGGGTGGCCCAATAACTTTGACCACCTTGAATATTTCCGTTCTTTGTAATAATATAAAAAAAATGATATACACGAAACTTGCATGGTATGGAGGGGTAAATATTGTGATGCAAACATTTTTTATATGGATGAAAGCGTTTTGGAAATTTAAATGTCACCTGCAGTCAAAGTGGCAAGTTTCAAGTCGGTACCCTTACTGAGAGTAATTTTAAGGTTCTAGAATCGTTTGGAAAATGATTTTTCATTTAAAAATTCCAAAAAGATCACTTTTATTAGGTGGAATGTTGATGAATGAATGAATTTATATATACATATATATACATATAATATATATAATTATAATTATATATATAATTCATTAATAAAGTCCACTGTATAACTACCCTTGTGGTACAGATATCGACTTGAAACTTGCTACAGAGGACTTTCTTCGGAAACTCTATCGAATGGTGTAACCAAATATAAATTTGGTTTGGGTGCAATTTTAATCATCTTATCCGACTATACTCGTTACGATACCACTTTAAGAAACAAATTCGACCTTCATATGTCCTCTATGCATCCACCTCCAAAAAATCAATCATGTAAAATTACGCCTCCCTCGAACCACTCAACTCTTATTTAAAACATTTTCCACTAAAATTATTACTTGCGCAGTAAATACATTCTTTTTTACAAAACATTTGTATATATTGAAATAATGTTTGAAGCGACTCATTACACATTTTCAAATGTAAAAAGGTTCGATATTCAATTTACTAGTAAATGGTTCTGATAGATTTTGATATACTGAACACCAATCTAATAATCTTTTGTTTATCTATCACAACTATCCCTAAATCGTCGATTGTAATGAGATTGAAAATGTTCGACACGTATTTTTTTATAGTTGTCTATTTTTATGTATGGGGGAGCCGTGCCAATTTCTCCCACAATTTATAAGAGTAGATATAGGTAAATAATGCGAAAACAGAATTATGCGAATCAAAATTGAAAACAAAATATATTTGTTATTTCGGTGTATTCCGACTATTTGATAATAATTGATTGCGAATCCTCGTGTGTTTGGCATATTCAAATTTCTAAACTACAAGAACCGCGTACGTTAATCAAGTCATACCATTTTTGTATTATTTTTAGTTTTAATTTTTATATAATTTTTTTACATTGTCCCTTATCCTAGTTAGTTTTCGTAATATTGTAAGTACGAAATTCTCTGTAAAATGAATGAACTGGATTGTTATAATAAAGGTGGTGAGCATAATCAATTTTGTGCAGACCGTACAGCAAATTTCACAATTCTGTGATTTTTAATTAAAACATTTAAGGGATTATGCCCATCTGTATTGTCGAAAAAAGTACTGCATTTGGGTGTTTCATTTTTTAGATTAAAAAATACATACGAAATGTGTGTTAAATATTTGACGTATCTATTAGGTTGTTTCAAAAGTTTCTTTCGCAATACGTACTTTTAATATCGTTACATCACACAAGTATATACGAACAACATGATCATCTGTTCATTAACTTTTCATTATTTGGTAATGAAACGGACGTTTGAGTAACAATATTAAATGTACGCATTTCGAAAGAAACTTTTTGGGACAACCTAATAAATCTCTATGGCTAATCTTGGTATCACAAATTACTGCAAAAATAGATTTCCCAATATTTTACCAATTCGAAAACTCGCACAAAAATGGCTTCGCTTGCCAGTGCCACCAAGGCAGCGTGGCATAGTCGCATTGTGCGTCATGGTATTACGAGACTAGCAGCGGTAGTGAGAGTACTGTGAAGTCGCGCAGACCATCGCAAAATGGGCCTCTGATAGTGGAGGGGGAACCGATTTTGTGGGACTCCCCGGCTATATTGCGAGGGCCGGGTACATCCACTGAATCTCCACGATGGCCGACTCAGGCGTAACAGTTTTATGACGTCGATCAAACCGCCGCGCCGCAGAGGCGAATTTCTTTCATAAATCACACATTTTTTTCAATTTCTTACCATGTGATGTTTGCCTTACCATTTTGAAAGATTTTTTTCTAGTATTCTATTATTATAAATGATCAAAAGAAACGTACGTATATCTATATGTATGAAGTACAATTTAAAAATAGTTATCTCTTATATTGAAGGTGAAGCAAATCTGCATGCCTGGCTTTCACGCACAAAAGAGCATTTGTATAAAGCCTGAAGAGAGAAACTACGAATTAGCAACGATAATTCTGAAGGTCAGCTATCATGTGTTTGTATTCCACGCACAATTACCGAAGATGAAATGTTAATGTTGAAGATGATACATAGATACATGATTAAAGATACGTTGGGAGAATATATACTTCAACATTATTTTTGCGTTTTTTTATTTCGAATATTTTTAAAATATTTTAAAAATGTTTGTTTGACGAGGACAAATCATATGGCAAGAAATTCAAGAAATGGGTGATTTATAAAGAAAAATAACTTCGTATGTGCGATATTTTAATCCAGAGGTTCCACGATCGGACACTTACGTGTTACGCCAATCTGCAACGTTGAAAGCACAGTGTAATACGAAGTATTGTAAATTGTAATACTTCTCTCCGAAACTGTGAAAACTTTGGGTCTACAGTATTCAAGTGATCTAACTCAGGCTTTTTCAACAATTTTCGAATATCAATACTCTTAGACGAAACACGCTCCGTTTTCACTCTGAAATCTGAATTGAGACTGGCTAGCAGAACAGTTACATCGAAGCAGAATAGTTTATTCGTTAGTTTGTTCGTCTTCTGTTTGTGATCCATGTAACTGCTGCGTGACCGTAAATTTTTTGATTTGCATTAAGTACGATTGGCGATTGTCGTCGAAAAATAAACAGAACTCCACTGTACTTGGCTTGACGATAGTTTTTGGCACAAGAGTAGACAACTCTCCCCTGAAATCGAAACGAACTCGAAAATATTTCGGAATATTTGTACATGTATCGTATGCACTACTAAATCCGCATATTAAAAACTATGTAAATTAAAGACGATTTGATCTGTTTGTTTGCCAACAGGAGTACGACAGTGATGAGGAGGCGATTACGTCTCAACCACAGGGTGGCCCACAAAACAATACCACGAATCAGCAGCCGATCTTTGCCATGCCGGCGCCGGGCGCAGCCATCGACGAGAACACAAACTTAAACAGCGGTGCTGAGAAAGTTATTTACACGACCGGTATTACCAGCACTTAAATATTAACGCACATTATTTATCTGAACACCGTTATTATTTTCCTTAATTAGTTCGATATTTATTTGCGAACCTATTTTTTCTTCCCTTATACCGTTACTGCTTCTCTCTCATTTTTGCATCCCCCTGCGATGCGTTGTTAGGACACGTGCCACATAAAACATGCGTGACTGCGATGTCGTAGACACTAAGCTTACTATCATAGTTCCCGTTTTTTATATCGTAACAATGCAAGTCCAAGTTTTTAATTCGTTTACGAGAAGATTCTAATTATAGATCAATTGCGTTGAAAACGATTTATAGACCGTTCCAGAGAGAGAGAAAGAGAGAGAGGGAAAGAAAGAATGAAAGTGTGTGTGTTTGTGTGTATGAAAAAGAGAGAAAGGGAGAGAACTCATGAAAGAGGCTTGAAGTTTGGAAACTCGTTTTATCCCGTATACTTGAAACAAGCTTAAGAATAGGCAACTAATTTTGCCTATCTGTATTTTGTTGTGGAGAACAATCATTTACTTAAATACCAAGTCGAAAGAATCTCTATAATTTTTCTCATAGAGTTATGACAGGTAACCATGACACAGAGTCGCCAGATGAGAGACAGAAGCACGAATCGAGGGGGAAAAAGTTATCTCCGCGGTGGAAACGTGGGGAATAGCGTCGTAGAAGGGGAAGGTAGGGTGGGGATATAAATCTTAATCTGGCGACTGTGCCATGACCAAGTAGCAATAAATTTCAATCTCGTCTCGAATGAAATCAAATGAAATTTTGTACCGCAACATTAGCTTAACATTAGTATAATTGAAATACTAGCAGTAGGCCGTTCAGTACGCATTCGTTTTGTCATATTTATTGTGATAGTGTAAATGAATCTATGTACAGATAAATTCTATAGGCACATTTTTGTTTGCGCGTAGACTTGTCTTCCAGTTTTGTAGAACGAAAAGACTCCGCAAATACGTAGATTTCTCATCTGAATGATATTTCGAATATTTTTTGGTAGTTGATCTATGTAAAAAGACAAATCAATTTTTTTCTCGTTTTAATCACAGAAACGGGTGTAATATATCTTTTGTTTCGGTTTTTTTTTATTAACCGTAGCATTTCATTGCATGCTAATTCGGGTGTGAATTAGAGAAACAGAAATAAAGTTTTGAAGTTCGTAAAAATGATTATTAATGTTGTTATTAACAGATAATTCATTATTCTTAATTTGTTTATTTCTAGGTAATACATATAATTAAACAGCGGATCTTTATGCAAACTAAAAATGTTGTACCTGATCTGCAACAGACTGGAGTGAAATAGAAATTTATTTTCTTTCTTAATATGTTTAATAAGTAGGTTGAAAATAGTATAACAGTAATTACAAATTTTTCTAATGTTCTTACCGTTTTAAATTTCACTTTCTGATTTCTGTCCTAAATGCATAAAATCCGCTGTCTACATATAATACATTAAATATGAATAAAAAATTAGAGATTCATAGAAAACCATTAAGAAACCTATGGTGTTTATTTACCTCGTCCAGTAATTCAAATTTTAATGCAGTGCTTGCCACTCCTTTCGAGGACAGTCACTATCTTATGCTTGTTTTAGTCCAAATATTGGTTGGCCAATATTCTTATTTCTCTGAGTGGTACGGTGCATTGTCCATCTTGTCTTATGCCATATGCCGGACACTCAGTCCTTCGGAACCATTGTACCTTGGCCCAAAGAGGACGGGCAATCATGTTTAGAGGGGACGCTGGTGAAGGTCGGCCTTCTTGGCAAATTCCAAGGGCCAATCTAACAAGCAGGCCTCTATATGAAATCTCCGTTACTTGGAGGCCCACCGAATTTCCTTCTTAGGGTAGACAGCTCAGACGCGTACCTAATCTTGGAATCTTGTTTCTACAGGTATCGCCCTAATACGTCACGCGTAGTTCATACGGTCTGGGTTAGGTACTGCGTGGAGCACGAAAGAAAACTAGCCGGCAGGAAACGGGGAAAGAAGCCTGACCATTTAGATTGCCTTTGCATTCCTCTCGCCCCGTTTCCTTCCCGCTAATTTTCTCTCGTGCCCCGCTCTATACGCGTCTGAGCTGCCTCGAGGATTAGAGCCGTCACGGGGAGCGTGTCGGTAGCAAGTCGAAAACTGGCTGAAAAGCGATTGACGTTGCCGACTACTGTGCTAAATAAACGCGCAACTTTATTGTAAAATAATTATGTCATTACGGCTTTTGAACGAGTTTCTGAATGTTTTCAATAATCCGAGTTCGCTATGGATACGTATATTTGTGAACGCTGGTGTATATGTACGCGTGCATGAATCGCATGTGTGACTGGAAAGTTTATAATAATCTAAGGAATTATTGAAAGCACATTTGCTATGCAATTCTTTTCTTCATCAGATTCATTTGCGGTAGAGTGAGCGTCAGAATTTCTGTTGATTTCACTGTACTAAAGGGGTAAAGTAGTATTGAGACATATAGATATATATATTCTTAAATACAATCCTACTTATAATTAGAAGAAACGATTGGGCAACCCAGCATAACTTCCAGGGTTCACCAATTCGTCACGCAGCCCAAGCCATTCCTTCCATTCCTCAAGATAGTATCGTTGGTACCCGGCATGCTCCAGGCGCTCATGTCCACACTGTTGTTCATCCGTCTTCCCACCTCTACCAATCCATACGTGCAACTCATACCCCAGTCGACCTTATCAAGGACACCAACACATGGCCTCCAATAGGAGGAGTGCAGGGTCCTGTCCACTGAAGGGAATGAGCCGCTCGGCTGTAGGTAGTCGTTGTAATTACTTAGAGGGGTAGACTTTCGTTTCCAGGATTGTAAGGGTGCGAGATGTTCCTTCTCATTTCTTGATAATGCAAAGATGGGGTTTTTCAGTAATCACAAGTGCTAGATAAAAGTTCAATCCAAGCTGAAAGTCCTATTTTTACATTATAAGTAATTTGCATTATTATATAAAGCTGCGCATGTATAGCTATTTTCACAATAGTGAATAATAATAGAACAATGCTAGAATAACAATAATAGAATAATGCAAATTACGCCTCGTAAACGTAAAAATAGGATTTTTGAGGACGATGGCGCCCTAGATTGGTCTTTTATTTAGTGCTTTTGACTACTCGGAAACCCTATCTTTGCATTATTGAGAAATGAGAAGCCGCACCATGCATTCTTGCAATCCTAGGAACGAGTCTACCCCATTAAGGGTATAGAGACTTCGGCGTCTCTCAATTTGGCCAACCACCCACTCCCATTCTCCTCTCCGAATCTAGGCTGGTCCCAGCTCGGTCTATGTCTCGCAGCCTCTGCCTCAGTGAATCCCAGAATTCATCCGTTTTCTAGACACGTAATCATCCTACGTAACGGATTTTATTTGGGAAACAGAGGGCCCCTCTATCTTGGCACATTCACCCTTTTATGTAAATATATTCTGAATTAGTTTATTATACCTCTGTAGTGTACCCCTTGCCGCGGTAGCGTTTGTATGCTTTTCTTGTAGTTCCATTGCTAACTCGGAGAGAAAGTTTTCATTTACAATTTCACTATCATGATCAGGTGTTACTGATTATGTCACGACTATTTCTGTTGAACTGTTAACTTCAAATGACAGGCGCAAAGACCTTCGCTATCTGTAAAATATCGGGTTTGGTTCATGCAGTCTTGTATTTCCTTATTACCGCTTGCACGATCGTTGGTAAAGGCCGATAACTATGGGTGAATCACACAAAAATATATATCTATATCTAAACATTTGCATTTTTACAAATACATTTAACTCTTGCACAACTGAGCACAAAGCTGTTCTCCGTTTTTTTCGATATACTGCATGTACATACAAGCACATTATACACGTAAAATGATAAATGTTTAAATACATGAAATTACTCCAAAATTATACATTAGGTACCTGCGTGCTCCACGTATTATTAATTGCTTATAAATGATTTTGCAACTATACTGAATATTTTACAGATAGTGACGAGAAATCTTTGAGAGGTACTCTTCTTCCAAGTATCTTAACGTAGTATCGTCTTAGGAATAGTCTACTTTCGTTTGTATTTTTACTTGAACATTATATTTCAATTTTTCTTTCTGTGATTTAGCGAATAATTTGTTATTAGATAATTTTAACGTATCGTTATATACATATTACTTTAAAAGCGCTTAATTTATTAACCCTTACTTTTGATTTTTAGATTGTAATTAATTTTATTTGTAACTTACGAGTATAATATACGTTTCACACACATGTTGTAACAATGTGAATACTATTGTTTGCTATACTATTATTTATTCCGTAACGTTTTTTATCATTTTCTTGGATTAATCATGAGTTCATTGTGTTCTTTTGTATTATGAGCAACTGTTAAGTTTTCTGAGACGAAACGTATCTAGAAATCGATAATCATCATGATTGATCTATATGGAACACGAAACTTCAGTTTCACGACCTAACTGATACAATTGTAAAGATACTTCATTTCTTCTTTCTCTATTTTTGAAAGATATTAAAATGCATTATCCACCAACGAAGGTAGTTTGTACATGTGTCAAATAATTTTTAAGAGCTTTATGCTACACATGTATTTTATTTTTTATTAAAGGTATTTTAATTGACAGATTCTTTACGCTTATTATTTTGCAAATCCATCTTATTCTTTATACTCTGTTCTTACGTTTGTCGTACTATAGTTTCTACAATGACTGTATAATGTGCTGTATTAAAACCATACAAATTTATGTTCTGAAACAGAATTTGCTCTGATTCTTTATTGCTAAACTGTAACTAGTAGCTACAAAATTGGACATCATGTATAAAAATATGTTTTATCAATAAGAATGGATCTAAACACATACAAAAAATGAAATCTTAATATCTAATTTCATTATCAATGAAATTTTTGCTGCCAACCATAATTCATTGGTAAAAGGCAATAAAACATATTTTCATATGTATATGTTGTACGCTTATACTATTTCGACATTGTCTCATCGTAGTGTCTTACACGTGTACAGAATGGTCCAATAAGTTCGACCACCTTAAACATTTCTGTTATTTCTAATAACTTGAAAAACTGATGTACGCGAAACTTGAATTATTGCACCATCCTGTATAAACGTATTGTTGCAGTAAGTGTAACACTGAACGTGAGTATCAAATTGTCCGTAGTGTAGTAGTATACCTCTTTCATAGATCGACTAATTACTTACTAAATTTCTATTTTCCTTATAGCCGCATCTACAAATCCGTTCATTGGAGCAAACCCTGGGCCATCCGGCAATGGTCTTACAAAGTGGTAGTCACGGAAAATTACGAATATAGATCATATTACATATGAAGGTGAGAAGGTTGTTGCATAATTTTCGAGCAGGTGGATTGTTGCGTGCATTTATAATGGACAGTTCAACGTGGTTTTCGCTGACGAACGTATACAGAATCGGGGTCATTCCAGATGTTAAAACAACCATCAGTTTCGTAGCATTTTATGTTCGTATAAGAACAGGTCCGATGGTCTTTTTTGTAACAGTACTTTACGTTGTCTAATGAGATCTAGTCATTAGTGTCGACCGTTTAATCATTTCGAGCGATTGTACGTAACGGAAGCTTTAACACCTCCAAGAATAAAACTCGTTACCGAAGTATATCGACAATTTTTGTAATCAAATATACTTTCTTTTCATACCTTCTGTAGCATTTTTTAATATATCATCCAGCCATAGAATAGTTTTCCGAGAATAGTATTTTCTTAGAGGATAATTATCGTTATGTAATTCGTTGAAAAAAAATCGTCTATTATTGTGTAAGGCCACTTCGAAAAAATTACACTGCTCTTTCGATCTAAAACATTCGGAGAACCGATATGTGCGAATATTAAATTGATAGCGAGAAGATTGTATTCCATTGTTCAACATTTAATATTTACGAGTGATTCGATCATAGAGCCATCCGTTGGTAATTAAACAGCTCTCAAGGACACTGTCTTAGTGAATACAATAAAAGGAACACTAACCAATTTAGTTTAGTCTGATATGACGCTATCCAATACCGATATCTACAGAGGATTTAGCAAATATGGAAAAGAAGGGGGAAATTTATATGTACGCATGAATCCATCACGTTTTCCGCAAATCAGGATTTACCTATTACAAGTAAGTGCGACACGAACGAGCCTCAACATATAAATTTCTCCGATATGGACTTTTGAATATTCTCGATGATATAAATATATATATATACATATATATGTATATATACATACTATTATATTGGAAACTAATATTTAATGATAATTGTTTCGTTACGTTCGTGCATGAAAGGCATACGAATTGATACGTGTATATTTATACATATATACACACATATACAGAAGGTGGAGCACATACGGTGCGCTAGAAGAATGTCTTCAGGTACGACATTGATATCAAAAAAATATTATTTGATGAAGTTGAAGTACTTTACAAACTTTCTAGACGTCTATTTTCAATCGACACTTCTCATAAGCTACTTTTTTTCTCGTTCTAAGATTTTGCGTTCTAACATATGTTAGACATAGATCTACAAATCTAACAATACATATATTAGATCTGTACAAAATATCTGTACAGAGTATCCATACCAATTTAAATGCAGAAGGTATTTCAATTATCTTGAATATTAGAAAGAAATGTTGGTGTCGTTTTTCAAAATTTACAATTTTTAAACAAACGTGCATTACTAAAAATAGCCGGTCCTTTAATATTCTAGTGTTCTCAGACACCAAACATAGATACGCTATTGAATCCTGTAGAATCGCTAAGACTATCATATCTTGATTTGTGAAAATGAAATGAGCTTGACAAGAAGTGCACATTGTAAAAATTAAGTATTGTCTGGTTGCTCGAACCAGACGCGTCTGCCTTCTCTTGACAATGAAACGACAATACGAATACGAGAATTAATATGATCATAACTCGAGTAATTGTTTCAGACAATACTTCTCTTATATGTTTCACTATTGTTTATTTTTTGAAAGAAAAACGCCTGAAATACATTCATTGTTACAATTTCAATGAAACACATTCCTTACTACGACAATTCCCAGTCAGCCAAATCTGCAATGCCAGATTTTGCCCGATACTTATTACAAGCTTTTGTAACCAGAATGACTACAGATTTGAACTAGGATCTGTTATGTCCGGTTATACAGGATGTTTGCGAAATCCTGCAACCGGGCAGGGGGTGATTCTACATGCAAAAATAGGTCGAAAAATAGGAATGACTAAAAATTAAAAATAAAGAGTAAAAAAAAATAAAAATAGAAATTAGTCACTAAAGTGTAGTGTATGCACAAAGTAGAATTGGTTGATCATGGTCAGACGTTTCAGACGACTCCTATGCAATACAGTAATCCCTTGATTCTTGGTCAGGGGGTGGTTCTTCGGAGTGGAAAGGAATCGCGATCTTCCTTGCTTTTCTGACTTATCCCTAGTGGCACAAAATATTGTATACATATTCATATAATATTAAAAAGAGATTCAATCTTTTTTTTAATATTCAAATATACATACAATATTTATTTCATATTATGAAAAAAATATTTTTTTAATCCTGAATATTTACTTTACATTTTTTAAGTATCTCGTTTATATGCTCTGAATATTTATCTAATATTGTTTAAATATCTCGTTTATATTCTCTGAATATTTTGTCTAATATTTTTTAAATATGTAGTTTATATTCTCTGAATATTTAGCTTATATTCCTTATTCCTTTTTTCGACTAATTTTTGCATGTGTAATCACCCAGAAATGTAACAGTTTCTCCTTTCCAAGGATGCAAGATTCTAACGACAGATTGGCGACAGATGCAATTCCAGCCTGCAACTCCAGCGAGTTAAATTTCAATGATCATTCAATGGGGGACGCGCACATACACTATCATTTAACCCTCGGTCGGCGAACCAGTCTTACAACTGTACAGTTGATAATATTTAGAACTGTTCACTGCTGTATTTATCAATTTTTTAAAACACATTTTTGCAGGAACTTCTTGCAAACGCCTTGGTGTACGTAATAAGTTTTTTTTCATTTAATCGCCAGAAACTGAGTAATTAAATGATAATTTCCATATTCTGGTCCAGGCCCAGACTTCGCCGACAGAGGATTGAACAAACTCCTACAATAATTACGTAATGTCAACAGAATCTGCAGCCAATCTGTTGCTCGATTCTGTCAACAATCTGTGCTTCCAAAACCTAAGCCAAATGTCGTAATAGATGGCTATGGATCTGCGTACAAATTGTTTACAAGTATCAGTATAATTCAGGATTCTTCTTCCGAAAAAAATGTAATTACTAGACTGCGGATTTTATGCATTTATGGCAGAAATGAGTAAGTGTAATCTAAAACAGCAAAAACATTAGACAATTTTAATGCTACTGTTATATCATTTTCAACCTATGAAACGTTTTAAGAAGGAAATTATATTTTTATCTCAGTCCAGATTGTTACTATTCAGGTGGAAAATTTTTATTTTGCATAAAGACCCGCAGTCTAGTAATTACAACTCACAAGGGAACACCGCGAAACCAAACTCGCCTATTAGAATGAAACCTCGTTCTAATAGGGTTTATAGAAAGACAAGAATAACAGTATATATTATATGTACGCGAAAACAGTATGAAAATTATCCTCAAAGTCAAATAGGCACTTCCGGTTTCTTGTGCGAAACTTCTAGCTCTTTGAAACCCATACGATAAAAAAGAACCTGTATATTCCAAATGTACTAAACTTCTCGATCGATCCAATACAAAAAAAAAACGTGATTGCTCAACAAATCTTCCAAGGTACTTCAACTTTGCATAATAATATATTTCTTATATCAAGGATGTTTTTGAAGATGTTCACTTACCAACCGCTACGTGCCTCGCTTAGGTGTCCCAAAATTATGAGGCTAATCGAAACATATATACTAATTTTACGTATCAAACGAGTGTAAGACATTTTTTGTTAGCTGTTCGACGTAGGTATTAGTTACGTTCGTATTTGATACTGTAAATTTTTACCAAATCAAAATCCGTTCGTCTATCCCGAGTTTCCAAATAATTTTGGGGCCACTCTGTATATATACGTGCACAGTTTATAACGCGAGTTCACGAACAACAATAGCTTTAAATTTAAGGAATTTCGTTAATTAATCGTTTCAAATTCTATTTAAGATGTAACAGAATGGTTCCGAGAAGAGTCAGTTGTTTGTACAGTAATAAATGAATATTAGCTTTCTTTCTATTACCAACTGTATTCCGTATTAAGTCCGTAATTTGTTTAGTAAAATTGTCTTCGGAACGGAATTTTCAGTTCGGACAACGTGAAATTAAATGCACCGTCTCGACTGATTGTTTACGTCTCTTTGTTAACGCCATTATTTCGAACTGATCGTAGAACGACGAACATGCACCAAACATAATCTTTACCGGGTCTCTAAGTAGAAAATAATACAAGTTTACAAATACAATCTATTTACATAAATGCCGATATCGTAAAAATATATTAATAGATTACAAGTTTTCTCGGTTGCATATGTCCACGTTTTAGCAGGATATGTATCATTAATAATCTGAACTTCATCTCTTTAAATTTTGATTAACCGGATACAAATAAGAAAATTGGAGAAATGCACTCCTGGATGAAAAGATGAAACGTTTGAAAATTTTTAAAATATTATTAATATTTCAATGTTTCTGGCGCATACATTACCACGCGAGTCTCATAAAACAATGTTAATAGTTCTTAAGTGTAAATAGATTTTCATGTTATTAAATTCTATGTAACTATATTTGATGAACAAAATAATTCGTAATCTTCACAGTTGATCTGAATGGTATTTCCAATTTGAATCCAAATCATTTGGTTGCCATATTGGACATTTGCAGTACCCTTAATCAAACCTATAGCTAGTTATATGAGCACTATTGGGCCCGGTATCACAACGATTTACTCCGCTTCGAAGGAAGGTGCTACAGTTATACAATACAGAAAGGGTGCAATTAAATCGGTTATTGCAAAGAAGTCCTTACAAACAAACGATCTTCTGTTTTCTGTACTTCTCCAGACAGACAAAATGATAGCACATGTTAGTCGCAAACATGAACCCTGGCATAAATAGATTTGTTATATTATGGTGCTCAAAATTCTCACGTATCATTAAGTCGACAATATTAAATGAATAATGTTACCTCTAGCAGAAAATATTCGATCAAAATCGAGAGTATAATTGTTGAAAGAATTATTTGGGCATTTATATAAATGCCTTTATAACGTATACGTATTGAGAACGAAAAATAGCATTCTTAAACCTGAAAGAATTTAATTAGTATGGCAAGTTTACATAGTTTTGATGTAACTCGTAGAAATGACGATGGTAATAGATTCTCAAATCAGTGTTACATTTTATCATTTCGTATTTTATAAAAAAGCAAATATATTCATTGTTATATTAATATCTTCTAATTTATTCCTCGTATATGTATATGTGATGAGTTTTCATCATTACGTTTGCCTTCGTCGTTAATGGAAATATTTGCCACGTCAAATATAATGAACAGGGTGTTTACGAAATCGTGATTCTACATGCAAAAATAAGTCGAAAAAAAAGGTATAACATTTTGTCGTTTGGCAGCAAATTTTTGACAGGTTCGCGTGCTTTAAATATACACAAAGTAGAATTGGCTGATCATGGTCAGACGCGTCAGACGTCTCCTATGCAATAGCACGTGTATTTGCTGCAAAAGATGTTATTCCTTTTTTTCGACTTATTTTGCATGTAGAATCACCCCCTGCCCGGTTATACCACGATTTCGCAAACACCCTGTATACGGACAACTTATAATGATAAGTGGATCATTTTTTGATCGAATACATTGTGTCAAGGGGTAGATATAAGTAATGCTTGTGTTATCATCAGTCGAAAGATATGGGTCATGAAAAAGATTGACTGAAATCGAACAAGTTATTTGCAAATACAGTAAAATTTTGATTAAATGATCATAAGTTAATTAATTTTTTCGACACGGAAGAGTGTTACATATGTAATCGAGAACGCGTCACTAGGGGAGTATATCATTGGTACAGTTGTTAATAAAAAATGTTTAAAAATATACGTTTACTTTCAGTGTAACAATTCTATACACGTACAGGTAAACAACAGTTATATTATTGGTACGGAAGTTTTGAAAATTTATAATTATAACATTAAGGTGATATTTTAAGTGCAGCTATCGTAAGTATTTCGAAGTGAATACTTGCAGATCACTGAGCTTAAAATATATTGTCAATAATAAAAATATATCTTAATAAGCGAGAACGTAATTCTAAGTGTAACTATTACTCTGTTGGCAACGACTATATCAATGTCGACAGCATGTAAATAAAAAAAAAGAACGAAGGGGCGTTCGGAATGAAGCTACTTCTGAAAATCTTCAATTCTACCATTCTCCTAGTTTTGTTGTTATGGGATCACCAATTCTCAATCGAGACCATATTGTGTTGCGGAAAAGTGTTACCCTCGAAACAATTCCACACACACACAATCCAAACAACACTTTCATACTCGCAAAATACGTAAACGCAAAACACATTTCGTCGAATATTTCTACCTGTTTATGTGCTTTCCGCTAATGGATAAAGAATCCTTAATTCGCATATGCACCGTAAAAGTAAACGATATTGTTCACATACTGCTAAAATGAGTCAATTCTGTGCAAAGAATTGAATACCACAACAATTTATACAAATTATGAACATTCCTATAGTTTTCGCATGTTCGAGACGACGATCATACACGTTTGTTGGTGTAGTTTCTTTCCTTGAACTATACTACACTATTTAAGGGATAGCAAGATAGAAGTATATATTCAATTACAAATATAAGATGCTGTACTTTGTACATATAAATGTGTGCATGTGTGAACATGCATACGTGTAATTCGTTGTTGAACATATTGTAGGATATTATGTATATGTATTCGTACATGTATACAAAATACATATATTATATAAATATATATATGTATAAATATTTACTCATAAGTTACAATAGCATAATACAAACGCGAGTTAAAGGTTCAAAACAAAATTAGAGTATTCAGAGAATTGATCACAGATTCCGATTATAAAAATTTATGATATTGTGTCCTATGTATACAGCTAAGAAATGAAGGTTCCATGGTAAATATGACCATAGAACATATTAAATTAATATTTTACACTATTTCTTTTAATTGTTATTTATTCTTCCTATATAATTTATGTATGTATTCTGTGAAAAATGAAATAAATTGTAGCATAAATCGTAGTGTGAGAATTTATAATTGCGAAAAACTATGTTTTTTCTTCATCGTTCTCCAAAATGGAGTCATTTAAAATTACAAGGTATAAATTATTTAAACAAGAACAAATGCTACAGCAGCTGTAGCGGAATATGTAGCTCGTCAAGTCGTTACATAATATTAGAAAATTTCTCTACCACTATAAAATTCTCTACACTCTAAATAATTATTTACACCGAGCCGCGTTACACGATGTTTATACATTCCACAGAAGTAAACGCAAGTATTATGCTGGTATAATAATCTAAATACAGTGGCGTGGGACTCGCGTGAGGCCTCGGGATTCCATAGGGCCCCAAATTTCGAAGAAATTTATTTAATGTGCAAAAGTATGAAATATTTTCATTACTTTTCTTTTTTGTTAATAAGTTTAGGAGAGTTTTCTTGCAACTTCTATTTCTAACTTGAGTTCAAGGGTCCCAAAATTTTTACCGCTGGGACCTTCATTTGACTTGAGCCGCCACTGTCTATAAATAAACCTAACACGGCCGCATGGGGGCGCTTCAATCCTTCGCGTGTTTCGGTCGGCCATATTTTTTCATTCTCAATTCAACGAGTGTCCTTGAAACACGTGTTACCGGCTACTCTCAGTACTCAGTGTTGTAATTACTCTTTAGTGTTATAATTTCATCATCGTTCTACTCCAAGTCAGCTTAAGTTGCTCAGTTCTGTTTGCGAAACATTCTCAACTACATATTTCAGGTATTTCCACGGTTTTCCACGAGTTCTTCACAGTTTTACACTTCGGTTTTCTATATCGTTATCTTTACCACACGATACTGTCCATTTTTTAATTGAAAGACATTCTAAATACAACGACTTGTGATTTCCAAACTTTTTGTGGTTCGTCGAGCCGAATCGTCATTAATAGGCAGTGGATCTTATGCATTTGTGACAAGAATGAGTAGGTGTACTTTAAAATAGTAAAAATATTAGAAACATTTAAAAATACCAAGAAAATAAATTTCTATTCCACTCTAGCTTGCTGTAATTTATGTAGAAGATTTTTATTTTGCATAAAGATCCGCTGTCTAGTGATCAAACAGTAAGTGCAAGTGAAATCAGTGCAATACAACAGTGACCATCATCCAGCGCGGGAATTAAAATTTAAATGGCTGACATGAGATGTAATAAAGATTCTTACAGCTACAATGGATTTCCTTGTATTCTTATAATTTATCACTAAACTGCAGATCTTTATGCAGATATTTATAGCAAAGTTAAGAAGATTAAATTGAAAATTGTTGAAAAATTTTTAAAATTGAAGATGTCAATATACAAGGGTAGAAATAACATTCAATTTAGTTTCTATTTCTTGGAATCGATGACAATTTTTATTTTGCAATCAGACAATTTTTATTTTGCATAAACATCCGCAGTCTATTTATCACATAATAATTATTTAATTTACATATAATACATTGGTTAAATTTATTCTGCATTTGAAGAAGTTGAAAGTAAGAGATGTTCATTTTTTCATGTATCACGCAGATAACTTATCAAATATTATAATTATATATTATATTTTTGTTCTTAATCACTTAATCATTTATTAATATTTATATGTGCACATAAGATTTAACAACATTGTATGTGATAAAATATTTAAAAAGGAAATTCGGGATGGTTTTTAATCCCTTTCAAAAATGCAAAATCGCAAATTCTAGCTGCTTCTCCTCTGTCGAGGTTTCTCAGCTTCTCAATGTCCTCTGGTAGAAGGGTCCAATCGAACACCTGTATGTTCCCTTTAATTCTTTCAGGATTTGTACTCTTTGGTATAGTTACAATTCCATTTTGCACAATGTATCGCAACAAAACCTGAGCAGCTGTTTTCTGATATTTTTTTGCTATTTCTAATACTACATCATTTTGCAACATATCTGGAATTTCTTCAGTCTTGTTCATCATTTTAACAAGTCCTCGCGTGCCGAGTGGAGAGTAAGCTGTCACAGGAATACCTTGTGCCTTGCAATATTGTACCTATAAAAAATATTTTGTATTCAGATTGTGAACAAAGAGAATGTTAAATTTTCAGCTTTGAAAACACTCTAAAAATGAAAAAATGTTGAAAAGCTATGATCTAAACAACTA
The DNA here is from genome assembly GCA_028455615.1 of Lasioglossum zephyrum. Lineage (NCBI taxonomy): Eukaryota > Metazoa > Arthropoda > Insecta > Hymenoptera > Halictidae > Lasioglossum > Lasioglossum zephyrum. The sequence continues at coordinate 8,667,842 of CM052325.1, read as the reverse complement.
GATTGGAATTTACTAAAATATAAAACTGCTTACTAATTCCTTCTGTTGAAAGTAGACGTGTAATTCGATTTGCAACATAGAAACCTTTATCTTTGCATTTTTCACAACACGTTCGATTTGCCTTTCATTAAAATTTGACAAGCCAATGGCCCGAGCTCGACCGCACTCTACTTGTTTCTCCATCTCAGCCCAAACTTTTACATGATCAGTAGTGTTATCCGCCATGATATCTCCATTTTCATCAAACGAATATAATTTTCCATCAATCTCCAGGAAGGTGAACGGAGTATGTATTAAGTAAAGGTCTACATACTCCAATTGGAGATCTTCTAAAGATTTTTTTATCCATTTTTCAACGCCTGCTGGTGTATTTCCACATGGTGGTAACTATAAAGATTGATTTGAAAAAATGTTTAATTTTAATCAACAAAACAGACCATTTTCATACAATATTTCTTGTGTCTCGTTTAAATAAAAAAAAGCTGATAATACCTTAGTAACGATGAAAAGGTCAGATCGTTTTATTTTTCCAGAGTCAATCCATTTTCTCAAGATTCTACCAATTACCTTTTCATTTTCGTACACTGGAGCTGTATCTATGTGTCTGTATCCAGCCTCTAAGGCAGCATTCAAAGCGTTTTCCAATTCATCCTCATTGGTTGCCTTGACAAAAAAAGATATTATTAGTTCCCATTTACTATTTGAAATTTTTACATTTCAATAGTAATTTCACCTCGCGTGTGTTCGAATTTTCGCGGTTCTTTTCTGGAGAGAGAGAGAGAGAGAGATTTATAATAACGTTAGTTCTCTTCTTGCACGAGGATGTGTGTGAATCTACAGTGATTGGAGTTGATTATACTGTTATCTTTTTAATCAATACTGTGCTCTTTTCCCGATTTATTTGTAACTATACACAGACTGCTATATACATATCCTTTGCTCTCGAGTGTTGACTCAGAGGCGCCACTGATAATTCTTATACTGTTATTCAAAATATTTATTGCATTATTAAATTTGTATTCAATAAATTACTTTAATATTTTAATAATCTACTGAAAGTATTGTACAAGGTATTATATCAGTTTTATATCGATAAATTTGGAACATTTGAAAATGATCTAAAAAAGAGATCGAAACGTCGAAAAGTAAAAATTGTGAAATTTTGCAAATAGTGTAGGAGTTATAACAGATCGAACCTGGGCGCCGAGATCATTAAGAAATTTTGGTTAACAACAATTTACGATCGAGAAGAACAAACAAACATTTATATCGATAAAATTAAGAAAATTTTAAAATAAATAATAAGATTCCGGTTTTGAAACTAGACCTGCTCAGGTGGCTTAAGAAACCTAACCACCCTCAGCTCGTTTTTCAAGGATTACAATAGCTGTCATTCGATTTATTGCAAATTCACAGATTTTTCAGAACGGTTTTTAAAATGCTTTGAACGTTATAAGCATTAGTTAAGTCTGGGTCCAATTCCTTAAGCTGGTAAATTAATAATTGACTATGGTTTAAGAAACTAAATTTCATTATTTATTCTATACAAGATTCGCCCGTTATATAATTTCCTCTGCGGTCGCCGCAACGTGTTTACAGAAGCGGTGAACAAATGATCAACCAGTCTGGCACGCCTTATCACCTTTGCGTTTATGATGTTGATATGCAGGGAACATTGAACTGAGGAACCGCGTGACAAGTTTTCGTGTCGCTTTTATAGTTGAAAATTTGTGTTTTTCTTCCCAAATGATTTTCTCGGAAAATACATACGAGAGTCGAAAATCCTATAAGATGGATATACGGAAAGTTTCAAATCTGAGAGACAGCTAAAATACCGGTGGTCCGGTTGGTTTTGAGGAATTTTTTGAAAAAACTTCAATTGCATTTCTATTAAGAATGTTTTACTCTAGTTATAACTTGTTTCCACTTTTCTAGCAATACGTAAATTCTACGACAAAAAAAAATATGAAAAATTATCCCACCAAATTTGAATTGCGAAAACCAATGCTCACATGTTTTGAGCTACGAAGCGGACTCGTAATAAATACATAGGAACTAGACTTATAGTTACAGTCATCTATATTTATAGGGAGTCCTCAGATATGACTGAGATATGAATAATAATTATGAAAATAAACAGTTTTACCTGCCACGTGCCAAAGCCCAGCAAGGGCATGCGTTGACCGCTCGGAAGTAAGATAGAATCCTTCTCCATTGGTACCGTTCTCTGAGAATACCGTAACTCGACTGAATCCAGTCGGGACTCGGGCGTGAGACTTCACTTCACCTTAACGGTTCGAATGCACTTTCACTCTGTGCCTGACCACTTCGAACCTTGAGGAATTCGATAATTAGGACACTTCTTAGAAGCATTTAGTCTTCCGTGACTTTCAAGGTTTGGTTTCTTATCTATAGATGATAACCAAAGTATAGTATAAAAATTAAACAAAGCTAAGGAAGCATTTCGAACGTGAAATTGAAAAGTTCGTTTTATGACGGTATCTACTAGAATTGCAGAATACGTACAAGTAATAAAGAAGTTAATAATAAAAAATGTATTATAATAATTATTTTCTTCCGTTATTTTTAATTATATGAAAGTTGATATTTAAACTTAAATTGAGGTCAAGAGTTATAGTATTGCCACGTGGTGTACGTGGAAAAGTAACACAAACATGTAGATATTTTTTAGCTGAAATAAATCATTTATGATCGTTTACGGTTTTCTTCTCATTTCGGGGCGGACCTCACTTAAAAATCTCGCCTCGTCTTTTTTCATTTCTGGGAAAAGCAATTTCGACCATCAAATATTCTATATCCATTCACTTCGAAAAAAAACCAATTGCGTCTTCCTCGAAATTGCTCAACCCTTATCCGAAACATTTTCTATTAAAACCACTGCTTGCCCAGTAATCGAAGTAATGTATCCTTCTACAGAAAATATATTTTGTTGCAGGTAATGTTTGAATTTTCAAAATAATTCCATTCTGGAAAACATCATTTTATAAATGTATCGTTGCGTAAATTGTGGTGCCAAAATCGAAGAACTATATAAAAGTTACTGCCCGAATGTTTTGAAGCTATTGGAATGCGTATGTTATTTACTATATGTTAAATTATATATAAAGTATATATACGGAATGTCGCGAAAGGATTTGTGATACATAGGAAATGTATTATACTTTTATGTACAACTATACTAAAATGTGATAGATAGTCTAAGTTAGTCTACCCCTTTAAGTTTGTCGGTGAGTATTTGAAACGATAACAGGATATTGACTATTTCAGGATAATTGCGGTCATTTGGCCGATAAATACATCGAATATGATCCTGCCATAATCCTCGTCGATCTTATACTGCTCGATAAACGAGCGTACAGGCACCTTCTCTACAACTGTGACCTAAAGTACTATTGGAAACTGGTGATAATTATTTGGCTCGTCGAATCATTCCGGACTCTTTCTTTATGCGATCACAGCATGGCAAATACTAAAATTTTGAAAGCATTTCTCCCTGCTTTCGACGAACCTTGTAACTTTTACTTAGTGTTACTTCGGACTGCTTTCTCTTTTGCTGCTTTCGTTGTCGTTGTGGTTTTTCTGACGAGAGTTAATCGATTTTTCTGTCGAACGAGTTCCGATAAAGACAGCACGACATATTTGTGGAAAGCTTTGGTAATCGGCGGATCTTGCAAGCTATTAGGATTGCTAGAGATCACGTGGGGTCACATATTTCTGGCGCCTCATTATCTTCTTATTCTGGGGTACACTCTGCTGTGCTTACTCACTGCTTATTCAGGTGAGGTTACTCATTACGGCGATTACTCTCATTTCAGTATTTGAACATCATGGTACACTTATCGCTAGAAGCATCAATCAAAATACAAATAACTTTGACAAGCATTCAACGTGTATCTATAATTTATTAGTATTAGTTACATAGTGTCTACAATTTCAATTCACTCATTTATACATTATATAATTGCAGTGGTATCCGACAATGGAAAACTGGAATCATTGATTATTCTTGGGATCGGCACACTGATGTACAACTGTGCATCTAACTTCCTTTCTACAACATTTCAAAGTTTAAGCTAGTCTAATAATATACATTGAATAAAATCCATTTGATACTGTCATTTAGTTTAAAACACTGTGAAATATTGAACTTCTATTTGATTTGTAAGTACATGTATTTATATGTTTCCTCAATATTCTTTGAGATGTACAATACTCCATCCAAGAACTAGTCGGTCGAAGCCAGAAGAGAATAAATTGCAGACTCCATTATCTGGGGTCCAAGCTATCGACGAAACCATCCTCCGATGACCCTGAAATCAATTCAGCAAATCATTTACATTTTTATTGTCCCACTAAATCTTATACATTTAGAAACAGACTTCGACGCAAGACCCGGTTTCGTTTATTACATGGGTACAAGTGTATTTAAACGTGCGTGAAACAGGGATCTCTAGTAAAAATTCCATGCATATGAATTAAAGTATAATATCACATACTTTGCTTCATAGTCAGCGAATTCTGTAAAAAAATTCTTTATTTACCTGTCTACTTGTTCTGGGTAATCTGGCTAATCGTTGACCGTTTAGATCGAACAACCTTATCTGCCTATCGTCGTGTGGAATCGCAACAATACCAGTGCTAGAAACAGCCAAGCGGTTTGCAGCACTGTCGCCTCGAATCGTGGCTAAAGGGCTTCGTATATTTCGTAGCTCCCATACTTTTACACTTCGATCATCCGAACCTGACACAATTTTATCCTCCCGCGTAAACACGGCTGATGTTACTGTCCTAAACAAAAATAGAGATTGAAACCATTTTACCATACAATACAAGTATACACAGTACGATTGCTTGAAAATCAACTTGCTCTGTATGCGCCTGAAAAACGGAGACCGAGTGAACAGGTTCCCTGAAGTCCCACAAACGAAAAGTACTATCTTTGCTCGAAGTAACGCAAAGTCTTTGCGTGTGATGGGTAGAGACGTGATACAATTCCTGATCGTGACCACACAACGTGTGTATAATATCTCCAGTTTCTATGTCGTACAAATTTGCTGTTCTATCCCAGGAAGCTGTTACCACCTGCTCTGCATCGGGTAACCAGTCTGCAGCCATCACCACACCTGTGTGGCCTAATAATTCTCGTACTGGGGTTCTGTAATGTTCCAAACAATTGTCATGTTTCAATTATGTTGTGCCACTTATTATAATTGTCCCATTAAAATTTTTATTCTATTCGTAAGGGATATGAAAAAGCTTGATTCAGTATTTCATTTCGTGCCATACAGTTTTTTTTTCCTTGCATGTTTGAAGGGTCATTTGCATGTACTTATAATTACCTCAGAGTTGGTGGCTCCTCCTGTTCCTCGTTTAGAGGAATTACACCACTCACATTTTTATCACAAGACAACGATGAAAGGTCTTCGTTTGAATTTTGTCTTTTAGGAAAATCCCAATCAACAGCTGCTTGCCACACGTGAGCAGAATTGTCCCCACTCGATGTTAGTGCTAATTCTTTGGTTGGATGAAAGCGCACTGAGTTGACGGACCCAGAATGTCCTGAAAATTCAATTATAAGCTTTTCGGTGCAAACAGTTTTGAAATATTCGACTCTGTATATCCTGTGTAACGAGATGCTCGTTCATCCCTTTAATATAACATTTAACAGAGAAGTATGTACATTATATTGTTGCTTCTTATTGGTTAAAATTTTTAATTTGGACAAACCTATATACTGTAGAAGACAGCGTCCACTATCCACAGCCCATACTCGCGCAGTATGATCGGCAGAAGCTGTAGCAATAATTTGCCCTAATCTCCCAACAGAAACTTCCCAAACACCATCTCTATGACCGGAATATTCTCTTTGCATACTACATGTCATAGTCGGTGTTTTAAAGCTGGAAACAATTTTACTTGTTTGCGCTTTCAACTTGTTTGAAGTTGTTTTTGTTTTCTGCGTTGAATTCCCTGCCATGGCTGTGGAACAGAAAATGTTTCAACACAAGAAACATAAATAGTTATGTTACAGTAAACGTTATATTAATATTTTTAAAATATATTATGATAATAATTAATATTCATACATTTTTGCTTTGAAAGACTTTTTGTATCTGGAAAATCTGCAACATCCCCAAGAGGCAAGCTCCGTTCTCCAGAACCATAACATTCTCTTTCAAGCTTTTCATTAAGAGCATCAACTTTCTCTTGCACTAAACCAAATAGTGTATCGTAGAAGAATATATTACAGAGTATAGTAATATTATTGCAACAATTTTAAAAACGATAATTTTGATTATTACTATTGGGTTGGCAAGAAAGTAATTTCGGTATTTTAAGGTAAAATAAAACGCAATTTTCGGAAAATTTTAAGGTTTTATGAGCGCAGAATTATAATGCTATATATCAGTAAGATGGCAAAAGAACATCGAACAAAATGGAATATATTCTACTGATTAAAGTTTATTATTTGAAAAGAAAGATTGGGTTTCAGTTTACCTTAAAACACCAAATTTACTTTCTTGCCAACCCAATACAATAAAAAATACGTACAGCCTAGATTTTCTGTATAAAGAATTTCAAACTCCTTCTCTATCTGCTGAAACAAATCTAACAGTCGACATCGTAAAGCTGGCGGCAGTATACTGTCGTCTGGGTCTATACGAAATGCAGCATAATGATGTGCATTTGGTTGTAGAGGTGTAGAACCACTTTGCGACTGCAATTCTGTATCTGTACTGCTTTGTACTCTTGGTATAGAAATTCGTTTGATTTTTCCTGAAGATTTATTTCCAGTTGTTATTGATGGTTCTCCTGGCATCTTTTACTCTGAAAGTTTAAAGCTTATTAGCAACGATAATGGAAACAAATGAACTAAGTGTACTTGAGACATTCTAAGAACGAAATATTATAAGAAATTCAGCATTTTATATTGTACAATCTAATGCAAGCTAGAGGAATTGGTTTCAAGACGGAGTGAAGAGCCAAATCATGAACAAACAACATGACTAATATAATATTAAGTGAAATAAAGATAATGACAATGGTATACATAAGTTTACATGGTAGGACAAGTTTGTACTTATATGATATTATTATTTTTCTACAGAATTAGTGCTATTAAAAATATAGCTTGCATATCATTAAATTCTATTTATTCTTACTTGTTGACAATTGCTCCCTAGAGCAACAAGTTATGTAGGCCTGTTATATGAGAAGAATCAGATGAAATACTTGTCGTTAAGGGTATAAGGACATAATTAAATTGTTATTGTTTAATGAGAAAGAATTACAGTTGAACCTTAGTACCCTGAACATATGTGTATATACAGTCTTCGAAAACTTATTGAATGAAATGAATTTCAAATAAAAGCTTAAGGCTAAAGGTAATTAAAACAGTAAAAACTAGGTAAAGAATGGAACAGGATATTGTTAACAAATTTGGAATTATCATTGATACTCTTTTGTCGATACTGAAGATTGAAAACAAAATGATACTGAGATTAATGACAAGAAGTAATTCAGATTATACTTGCATTAAAGTACGTTTATTAAAATGATTTAACCAGTGCAAAGAAAGAAATAAAAATGTTAGCGCCAGAGGATCAGTATCATAGATTTTTCACATACGAGTTACCAAGGTTCAACTACATATTCAAATTCCATAGAATTAGTATATCAAAGTATGTTTTATTATATTTTGGATAAAAGAAGTGCTCCGTATTTATAAAGTTAATGTTACATTGTTTACATATACGATAAACAAAATACAGTGAATTTGTCGTGTTGCTTATAATTATATTATTGTCGTAATGACTTGATGACGGAATGTTATAGAAATTTTGGAAAATGTTATACTTACTTTTAGAATGACTTTAATCCAATCATCAAATTGAAAATGATACTATTCCGCTTATTTCAATAAAAATTTGTTATAAAAGCGGACAATGCTAAGAAAGAGTGGTATTTTCGTCGGGAAAAGCTTATAACCTTGCTTTTTGTAATAGTTTTATCTGTATTCCATACAATTCGATAAAGACCACTTTATATATACGTATATATTTTTACAAAAATATAAGCTGAAAAATATGTGATCGTGTTAATCAATCGACGTACACTTACCATGTGTCTTTTTTCTCGCGTCCGTTCTTGAATAAATACATGTCACCACATCAATCTCGATATTTATAGACTAAACGTTTTACATTTACCTCGAAAACATTATGAACACTTTCAATGTCAAACATTCCACACTTACCAAACATAGGTTAATAAATAATGACGAAAACAAAACCAAACGACACGCATACGCACGGCAAAATATTATAGAAAGATGTCTTAGATTTAATCGCAAGAAATCAATGTTAAAATAAACAATTAATTGTATTGCATTCACGGTTTACAGCAGACATTCTACGTCAATCGAAATTTAAAATGTCCAGCTGATTAAGTCGTCATACCTATCTTACCATTACAGCTTCGTAACTGTGAAGTTTGCCACTTGCTGAAACCATAACCTAACTCAAAAGTTATGACAATCAACTCTCAAATGCATGATTTAGGATTCGTGTAATTTTAAAGAATCAGTTGTCATAATTATATCGATAGATTTTATTGTTTTTATACAAGTATACATAACGTTAGGCCACGAATTATTGAAGTTGAGTTTACTACTGAGAGAATTAATCAAAATCGAAAACACCTGTATATATGTAGTATTACACAATAATCAATTCATAATATTCGTAAAAATCTTTCAAAGACCGAGTACTGATTACAGTATCAAATTCGCTTCTACTGTTCCATAAGATTTCATTTCCCGTTTCATCTTTACAAAACTTTGATTAACAGATTTATTTTCATGCTTCCTTATATTGTAACGAGTTACAATCACTTATTAATACTTAGATTTACGACACTCATCAAAATGACGGGTTCTAATATTCTTGTAAAGATGCTTTCCTGAGGAATTATTTACCAAAATTTTTTTAGGTACATATCATTGAAAAAATGGCCAAAAATTTGGATAGACATGTTCTTGTTAAGTTTATAAAATAATGTGAAATAGTTATTTATAGAGCTCCGTAAATCTAGTATTAAATAACGTAAATGTGATCCAAATTATGTCATATTCAGGTTCACTTTTCAGCTCTCCATGTATTGGCTGCTTTGATCTTCAGTCCCTTTTTCGTTTCTATTTGTTGCTCTTCTCTACTTTCAGTGAATTACAATTAAAATAGTACCTACATAATAAGTAAATCAACTTTAGCCCCAAGGTACGATCATTATCGAAGCAATTACTGTATACAACTGTATAGTGTACAGGCATACATAGAACCAAAGTATCTATGCTTCACTATGTTTGTGTTTCCCTTGTTTATTCGCTCTATAACATTAAAGGCCCAAATATGGAACAGAAATAAAAAGTATTAATGATTATAAATCGAATGATCGTTTATTAGACAATAACTTGGATGAAGAGTGATCAGTAATGTACGAATATTATTTATAGTGAAGGAAATATTGTATTGAAAGAAATGCTAATAACACTACGTTAAAAGAAATATAACTGTTAGCAGCGTGATAAATGGTTTCTTATATCCTAAATTTGCTTTTCTCCAAAGTATATCTTTCTCAATTCAGTTTGTGCAGTGCTGTAGCGTTTACGATCATGACCTCTTCTGTGTTCCACGGTATTTCGTAGTAGATATTTTTTGTAAACCGTTTCTATCCCACTTTTGGATGTATTGTACTTTCAGGCTATCACATGGTTACTTAATTTACTGCAGCAGGCGAAACAAATATATATAGTATCCGGCTGACTGGCACCGAGTGAGTCGAAGTCCAAAGTCTTCCACTATTTGTCAACTTAATTTTATCCTCGGTATATTATTACAATAATTTGAATTTATCTTCAGTTTAATGAACTAACTGTTTCTTGGTAAAATTACATTAATGTACAAATTAAAAAATCAATTGATTGCATGTTTATTCACCAACTACTAAATGAATATTATAGAAGATGCATTCACAGCTGGTATACACATGAAAAAGCTACAAGACTCGTCGAATAATCGTGTTAGGACACTTTTTATTGGCTTAAAGACAATAACAAGGATTAGATACTTCGTGAAAGAAGTTTCAAATAAATATATTTCAATTAACATATCTTATTTTACATTCAAACAGTGGATAAACATGACTTCCATGAATTATCCAATAAGGAGCTCAAAAAAAATGAGACTTTGAGAGACATGTTCTTCAATTATCGAATACTACTAAAACTCAAAAGCTTAATGCTATTATTCTCTTTGTCATATAGCCCTGTGCGCTTGTTTCGTTAACTTCTTTAACATATCAAATTTATCGCCAAACGTTTGACGAACTGAACAAACGGACAAACATATTCCCATTGTTGTAGTCGAAAAATGTAACGTCAAAGTGTGATTACACTTTCTCGACCTGCTCCCACGCCAATCCATTTTACTGAAATTAACAATTTTCTCATTTCAGATTCAAAATCGAATTACAAACGTCTCAATTCCATCAGATATAATGCAAAGTAGTCCATGCAAATCAATAAAAAATATTCCATAAAATATTACCTGGTATACCAAGATGTTCTTGTATTAGTTGTATGTATTTTCTAGCATTCGATGGCAATTTTTCTAATGAACGAACACCTTCTGTTGTCGACTGCCAGCCATCGATGCTCTCATAAATTACTTCTACCTTTGCTAAATCAGAAGTACTGCTTGGAAAATAATCGATTTCTTTTCCGTTTAACCGATATCCTATGCCAATTTGAATTTTTGGAAGAGTATCTAGAATATCTAATTTCGTCAAACATATCGACGTATATCTGGAATAAATCAAATAAAAATATTAGTTATTAATGTAGACAAGTATCAACTTCGTAATATGTATAATCAAAACATTCCCTTACCCATTCACCATTGCAGTGAATTTGAGGAGAGGTAGGTCCAGCCAACCACACCGCCTTTTCCTGTTTGTGGTCACTCCAAATTCGTGACCTCTCCTCTGCAAAAGATCGCCTGTGGCGTCTAAAAGTTCAGTGGGGAATGGTCCATCGCCCACTCTTGTAGTATATGCTTTAACAACCCCGACAACTTCTCCAATGTAAGATGGTGGAAGTCCAAGACCTGTGCAAACTCCACCTATACTGCAGTTAGAGCTGGTGACATATGGATAGGTCCCAAAATCTATGTCCAACATCGCAGCGTTTGCACCTTCCACTATAACCTTTTTTCCTTCGCGTAATGCTTGGTGTAAATACTGTACAGTTTCTTTTACCAGCGGCCGTATTCTCTCTGCATACCTGCGAACATAAAGAAAATGTTATTTCTGTTTTACTTCGCTTTTATCGAAGACGTTGAAACGAGCAATAGGCAATCAATCCCTTGCCTTACAATATTGTACCAGACTCGTGATGAAAATTTTAAACAGACTCCTTTAAACTGAGATGAAATTCTATTTTGGTTTCGTTAATGCATAGTTATTGAAGAACATGTAAGCATACAATAGATATAAATCTTCTTCTTTTTTAGGAAATTACGAACTACAAAGACAATTGTAATTACTGAAGCCGTAAAATAAATCGTAGGGAAGGGGTTAAAAGAGCATAAGACAGAGTAAACGTGTAGAAAGTAGTGGAGTTGAAATCATGCTGATGTTAGAAACAACGAATCACTTGAATCGAACAGTTATGTTAGTTTTTGTGACGGATCGATGGTAAATTTTGTTTCAAGTAAGAAATGAAGAAATACGCACTCTTTGTACCGTTGAAGTTCGGCTTTCACGTCAACCTGTAGCGCGGGGAACATTTTTTGATAGGACGACACCAGCGATTCAAACTTTTGCGAGAACTTATCAAAGTTTCCAAGAAGATCGCCAATTCTTATTCCGTTTCTGGCTGCTTTGCTCGAGTACGTCGGTCCAATTCCTTTCTTAGTAGTGCCAAGCGATTGCGTACCTTTTTCCAATTCTTGGAGGCCATCGACTTGCTGGTGCAAATCAAACACCATGTGCGCGCGATCGGAAATCACTAATCTTTCTCGCCAGTTTTTCAAACCTTTCCCTTCGTTGCTTTCAAGCTCCTCAAAGAGCCCTGGGAGATGTATCACTACTCCGTTTCCTGAAACATATCAATTGCACTATGTAATCATCGTCTGTTGTTTTATAACAATTACAAGACTATCCAGACTACTTTCAATTTTTATAATAATGTGTGCTTGCACGAACGAGTTTGTTTAACGATCTCTAAAGGATTTAATCGCAATTATGCAATAAAATATGTGAAATCGGAAAAACTGAAATTCTTGAAAACGACGATTACCGCGAACGTCGTAATAAAAATGATATAACAGAATGAATTGATGATTGTCAGAAAAATAACGGAGTAAACGTCATGAGTGGCGATGAAGTCATCGAAAGAATTAAAGATAATGTAAACGAAGGTCACGACGAACTGCGGATGATACTCTATCTAATGTTTGCACATATATAAACCGTTAAACGTATCATTGTCCCAGAAATAGTTAGACGATCTCGTATAGAACGCAAGAAATTTCCTAGAAATATTAACGCTACACAAATGTGGATAATTTATGTTTTAATAGAAGTAATTTTTTATTTCGCGTTTTTTTTTAATGGAATACATAATCAAAAGTGTTCCAGCTTTCCAAGAAAACTAAAACAATCGTATTGTTGTACGGTTTTGCTCCTTGTAACTATCATTTATTATTTTTATCCTCGTTTATTATTTATTATTATTTATTATATGATTCAAAGTATGCAATATTTTCGTAACTGTTGTATCGTCAGGTTTGCCGAGCGTCAGTTCTAGAGTTCTAGCAGAGGTGTTACATTCCTTGTACATAGTGTACCGAACGTAGAGAAGGACAGCGATTGAAAAACAAAGAGGGACTGCAGTTCAGAAGCATCGACTGTCTGCTCCTCTTTCTGTTCCGTTCGCCGTCCTTCTTCGTGCTTCGAACTTTAATCTGAAACTTTATTACACAAATAATTATAATCGTAATTATTTCGTGTTCAATCTCACTTTAATTAGAAAAAATTAGAAAAATGTTTTGCTTTGCTTGCATTAGCGAGTTCTGGTTCTGGACTTGGTTCTTTAATCATTTGAAATGATGAACGAAGCTATATGAAGGAGGATAAATAAATCGTAGTGTTTCTAATTGTAAAATGAAAAAAAACCGGTATTTTGCCAGGCCTGTAAAATCATGAAAATAAGAATTGTCCTCACCTATGAGCGACGTACACTCAGGATTGATTATCCCACTGGGCAAAAGGTGGAAGTGGAATTCCGAACCATCAACCACCACGGTGTGTCCAGCATTGCTTCCTCCCTGAAAAACCGAAAAAACTTCATATCTTCCCGAACACATTCATCTCTTTTACAATGTTATTTAACCCTTCCAGCCATTCTATGATTCTTTTATTCTGCCTTGTGTAACTATTAATAATATGTATAACTATTCGTAGAGTTAGATGAAATTTTACTGTCTCGCTATATTTCTATTTACCATTTCGACAGAGATGCTCGTTAAATGTAATTCAGCCCAATCATTGCATTTCTAAAGTACGTTTTGAATAATAAGCGACATTAATACATTTTGAAAAAAAAGTTTCTCTATAATACGCCTGAATAATTGCGAACGATTTTTTAGCTCTACATTATTTAGTTCTTCTATAATAAATTCTTGAAGATCACCTACTTTTGAGAGATTTGCTGGCTGGGTGCCCTTAAGAAAAATAAGTTGAAAAATTAATTCAATACGAAATTTTTCCACAGGTGACATATATTTTACGTTATGAACGCTGAGTAAATATGTAATATAAGCTCATATATTGTTGCACACGTAGATCAATCATTCGATATTTACACCTTATAAAATTATCAAAAATTCAGCGTGCATAGTATTAGGCTGCATGTTAAGATTGCTTGCACAGATGACTATCTCAAATTCAAGGAAAGTTTATCGGAAGATGTTTTTCAGACTACCAGCGGTAAACAAACGGAATTACTTAATAGTCGATGCGAGCAACGTTAAACTGCTCGTTAAAAATAATCGCACATTTGTTGGAACAGTGGCGTAACAGAGAAATCATGATTTTAGAGGAAACGAGTTCGAGTGTTCTAAATTATCATAGCTTTGTAACATTGCATAAGAATGCAAAAAATGCGTTTGATAACAGATAAAAACTGTATAAAAATGTATAAAAAGATTCTGATATTGGTATGATGCAATAAATGTTATCGTTACTGTAGTTGCAGTCAGGTATATGCCCCACCTCGAAATCTTTATTCAATAGCCATTGAAAAACCGCTGATCCGATGCATTATTTACGTATTACTTTTTCATTTTGCATCAATTACACATTTTTCTAATTGTTAAGGTTATCACCTCCTTGAACGTGTTTTTATTTTCGACACGTTAAGAACACTATTCCCCCCTTAAGGAAATTGCAAGGACCTTCATTAAATTTTGTTAACAGTTGTCGCAAAGATAGGCGCTGTCAAAATCTAAATATGCTAAATATTCAATATGTTTTATGAGCAATTGATGTTTAAAAATAATATATATTTTTCCAGATCATCGTATGCCAGTTGACATTCTTATCGAATAAATATCAAACATTATTGCTACGATTTGTTGTTTTTGCAAGTCAATGTGCGCTGAGACCGTCGAAAAAAGCCGCTGATTCGTCTCAGAAGGCGCGTCGGTTAACGTCTGGTGTAAAGAAACGCGACATGAACGGTATCGCGTTGTATAGAATTTCGCAAACAGAGCTATCATTTTCTGCTGACCAGGTGTGAGAATTTTATTAGTTCGAGCGTCGTATATCTGAACACTATAAGCCTCTAGCACCTCTAGCATTTTATTCGATCTACAATCTACAACAACGGAGGCCATAATATCTACAAATAAATAAAATTCAACCGTTTCTAAAACGTGTCTATATTATTATATCTATTGAATAAAATAAAAGGGAGGCGAGAACCGCTGGTAATCGCTGTTCGATATTTTTCAAAGTTGCTGCAACACTTTATTTGGATCAACCTGTATATTAGTATATTCGGAGAATATAACCGGAAAGAAATATGACGATGTATTTCAATATCTAATTTTTGTGAAACATCACTCGCTCACTGACTGATTACTATATCTTTGGGACACCCTTGACCTACAATCTGCGACAATGAGACACTATACAATCATGCAGATCTACGTTATAAGAAAGAATTTCCTCTTTCCGTATACCAAATCTTTATGAAAGAACCAACGATCCTTATCCAACAGATAAACTGTACCGTACGAAAAGAGATTAAGAGACGAACGTATGATACATATCAAATAAACGTAACATGATTAATAATTTAAAGAATAGAAATTATTCGGTCACGAGAATTTCCAAAATATTCGCCAGAAGTTGTCGTATACAGTTATTTAAAAAACAGCGCAGGCGGTTGTCCAAGAACAACTATTGCGAAAGAAGATAAGCGTTCAAACATTAAAAAAAAGCCGTAAAATGTTTTAAACACCGCCATTAACCAGCCCTCGTAAAAAAAGTATGGTCATTGGCGTAGAAAATGGGAGAACGTGATCATTTTCCAACGAAAAACGTTTGAAACGAGCCCAACGATTTACAATGGGCAATCGAATTATGAAAGCTACTTGCAGAAATAAACAATGATTTATGCGTCGGCATTTCACTCGGTGAATATAGCGTGGCCAAGATCTAGAATTGAACTTGCACGAATAGAACTTTTAAATGAGACATTTAAATGTCCTAATCGATGTTCCAAACACACTATTACATGTTGTGAAGGACAAAGGAGAAAATGCGGAATATTGAACAAACAGGCCAGGCAAGAGGTTACGAGTCTATCTATACAATCAAGTTCCAGGAAGCCTTCTTGTCAATTCTTGTCAGTTACAATACCCATTTTTGCATGTCATTTTTCTGGTTTGTAATAATCGCAGTAGCGATACGTCTTGCAGTTTTTAGTGTGTCAAATGCAAATTTGGAAGTCGTTTTCCTTTATGACCCTCGGTTTTGTTTTTGGAAAGAATGCAACCGAAAAAAATGGTAAAAATCAATTTACAAAAACAATTAGCCGACAAAATCAAGCGAAACCAGTAACACTGCTTCCAAAAACCCAGTAGATGCCAGTGTGGCCAGATCGAGATTTATCTCCCATTCCACCCTTCCCCTTCTACGACACTTTTTTCTACCCTTTCGCCACGGCTCGGTCACGTGATGCGTTTCGTCTCTGTCAAACATGTGTCAACGTTACGTGACTAATCCGGCACTGGCAGAGAGGGGGCATCTGTATTCCCCTCAATTCGAGTCACTCCCCCTGATCTTGCAAGTAAAATATATTATTGACTTTAATACGTGTTACTGTACACATTTAGTTTGGTAATGAACTGAAGAAGTGAAAAATTCGATAAATCACTTTTATCTGAAAAAATTAACAATTTCATTTGACCTTGGTCGATCGAAAATATCGAGTTCTTGAAAAATACGCTCGTGTCTATAATTATTCGCAGCACTGTGGGTTGTTAGGCAACGGATGAAGCGGCGTTCTTCCGGTTACATTAACTACAACGCTTTATTTTCGGATATTGTAAAGTCCGGACGGCGTTAACTATGTTGATAACTATTTTACAGAGGTTTCGTTAGTCACGGTTGCGTGACGAACAGTTGCTAGTGACTCGTGCAAACAGAAGCAATGGCACGACCTTATCCGAAAAGTTTTCATTGTTCCCTGCGGAAACATACGTCGTTGTATCGAGCCAACGTGATTATTATTCAAATGATGTTTGATAAACGATTATTCGGATAATGTTATCAACTTATTTGGAAAAACGTTCTTTTAAAATCATTCCGCGTTAGTTCATTTGCATAGCGAAATTTCTACAGATTATTTCAATGATTGAATATGGAGTAAAATTTTTTCAAATGTATTAGAAACGTTTAATTAAAATCCTTCGCAATTTTGTTACGCTCAAGCAACGTACGAAATATGTACCATCAGACATATTACGTTTATCTCATGGAATTACACAGAATTACTAACCCGCATGTTAATATTTGCTATAGTCTTAAAGACACGTGTTCCATTATTGCATAACAACAACGTTGCAAAATGAAATTCATAAATTTTGTCCCTGCGTACTATAGTACTGTTAATGTATTTATAGTTTCTGTTCTTCTAATGTAATTTAAATGTTGCACCATTCCCGATTCGTTTCAAATATTTATCTTGAGATACAATAAAAATTCTTTTTCGTGCTTTCGATGAAACATTATTCGTAGGACTCTAAAATCTAGTAGACCGAATATAATGTATAACATTTAGTATGCACTTTTCAACTCCCGCAAAGCTGCGTTGTGTTGGCAAATAAACTTTCGTTTGGCTATAGTATCTGCATATTTTTACAGTTACCCGTTGACAATATATACAGTCTACTACACTATTCATTTTTGTACGCGTAAATTTCATAATTATTTCATAATACTCTTCAAGCGTGATTTACTCCAGACTTAATATACATTATTTGACTACTCGTTTAATTGAAATCATTTTTTTTATATTTTATGTCTTATTTGATGAAATGTTTTTTTAAAAATAAAATCTCAAGTTCTTCCAAATGATCAAATACTTTTCCGTTGAATATTTGTTTTCATTATAGAAAGATCTGAACAGCATTTATAACAAGTACCTCACAAAATCAAAGGATTTTTTCAACCTCAAAAAATTAGAAATCACGACGCAGAATGAAAGATTCATTATGCAAACCATGATGATAAAAAAACTACATTCGATCGAGGTCGATTGACTTATAGTCGTGATTAATAGGAGCTGTTATCAGCTATTCTTATCTGGCCGTGGAATTCTTAGGTATATTAATTACAATATGTCGTTGAGGAACGTTTCTTCGATTAAACAATAACGTTTGAAGTTACAATAAAATTCTCTCTCAAAGCACAGAATAATCTCATCGAGGTGGTAATGAAATTCAATTTAGGAATTTTGTATTTAATTGATTTTCTTTGCTGCTAGCAACACCTGTAGCTTCCCGCCGCTCATTTTGCAGGCATTTGAACAGAAAACCGCGCAACGAGTAAAGCTACGTTCACACTTAAGAAACAGCGTGAAATTGTTAGCGAAATTAAATTGAATTGTTAGTCTTATATTAAATTCCTATCGTATAAATTAAACAATTAATAACTCTAATATGATATATTACAAACATGTGTGTATGAGTTTTTGATCTTTAGAGGTATAATGATAAATCTATACACAGAAATTGCATCTCTCATTGTCGGTTTCCGCTTGTATGTACGTGGTATTTTATTGTAATCGCTTTCAAGATATGACTGACTGTAAAAGTACCGCAGACGAAACATTATTATTATTTGAACCGATAGCGTTCAGTCAATGCTCTCAATAACGCCTATCATAATATAAACATACATTTCACTGAATCAATCAAGTAATAATTTTTTGTTTTATGTAACCTCAGATATCAATCCCTGCAATTTGTCCTCTATTTTCATAATATTATAAATCAAAGTACATACATTATTCGTTATTCAGTCGTATTTGAAAAATCTTCATAAATCAAAACTTTATAAATTGAGAACAAATTGAATATCATTAAAACCAGTATGACAAAAACATTTACAATAATTATTTTAATATTGATCGTTTGTACAAATAAATGCCATAATTATAAAAAGGAATACATCTTCGAAAAGAATGGAGTAAAAACTCTGATTAATAAACATCGTGCAGTCTTGAATACAATTCAACTTTCAATGAAAACAATTTTTTGTTTGTTCGAGAACAAATTATTATCACTAGACCGTGGATTTTATGCATTCGAAGCGAAAATTGAGACTTCAAGCATACCAATAAACATTTTACGACTTCAACAAAGCCACTGATAAGAGAAATAAATTTCTGTTTGGTCTCTACGTGTTGCAGCGAATGCAAACAATTTTTATTTTACCAAAAAATCCGCAGTCTAGACAAATCGGCGACGTAAAAACGAAAAACAGAATCCACAGAGAGATTGCATCATCGAAAACAATAGGCTGGATATTCGATTAAAAAATTGTAGATATACAGTGAAAGTGACAGCTGTCAAGTGAGCAAGCAATAAAAACATAAAGCTATTGCACAGAGGAACAAATTAAAACATGTGAGAATAGAAGGCGTTCGAATAATCACGTGCTGACGAACTGTGGATACGGAGAGGGGGGGGCGACGCGCGGAGATAAGAAATAGGAGGGAAGAGCAGGCACACGAGTGAGAGGGAAGAGGAAATGCTTAGCTCGTGGTTTTAAAATAAACGATAAAATGAAAGAAAAGCGTGTTAACAATCCCGGAGAAAATAGGCTGGCTCCGTAGGGCATCGGGAGCGTCGATGGATCGCGATGGGAACGCGACGATTCGCGTGTGAACTCGCGTTAAAAAGAAAAATGCCAGGCGACAATGGAAAAGATGGCGGACTCACCTGACACCTGCAGACGACGTCAGCATCCATTGCAAGCATATCGACGACCTTGCCTTTACCCTCGTCGCCCCATTGCGCCCCAAGGACGACAGTGACTTTCGCCGTGGCATTCGACAGCCGCTGCTTTTTCCGCGGCGAGGCAAGAACGCCGTCGCCGTTCGCTTGTTGGACGGAACGCTGCATCTTCAAATGCCGAGAGTGTTCGTAAATTTACGAGGAATTGAACGAACAGCGCGCGCATGTACAAGGGACGGGATTCGTCGCGCAACTGTTCCTACATAACTGCTATAGAATCGCTCGACCGTCTCGTAAGTACATCTCGCTCGAACCGAACGACATCTGGTGGGAAAAACTCAAGGTTACGTCACGGATCGTTCCTGCCTTAGACCATATACAGGGTGTCCCAAAATTCGTGTAGTTCCCGGAAATGGGAGGTTCCTTGGGTCATTTGAAGCGACATTTTCCTTTACAAAAATGACGTCGGCGGCTTTGTTTAGGAGTTATTAACGAAAAACATTGACCAATCAGAGCGCGTCTACAGCGGATTGATTCTGGCTCAGCCAATGATGCCGCCACGCTAAACGGGACCTGTCGCTGAGTCGGACTCCGTTCGCTATAGCCGCGCTCTGAATGGTCCGTGTTTTTCGTTAATAACTCCTAAACAAAGCCGCTGACGCCATTTTTGTAAAGGAAAATGTCGCTTCAAATGACCCAAGGAACCTCCCATTTCCGGGAACTACACGAATTTTGGGACACCTTGTATATGGTCCAAGATATATACATATAGACCCGGCGCAGATAAAACTGCCTCGTCCTAGCAGACGACTCTTGTGGGCACAGTTGCTATAGTATGTTGAGAAATCACAGTACCGCGAAGCTAAAGTGGTAGAGGGGAAAGGGGAATCGTCGTCGTTACAAGTCATTATGTATAAATATTTATGGAAACTGTAACTGTGTAATATACGTATTTTATTTTATTACTCGTTCATTTTTACTTTACTCTTATTATTTTAAATATGGTTAACTCATTTTGTTGATTATAATTTGGAAGAAGTTAAATTTTAATGTAAGAGTTGATAATATGAAATCTGTATTTATTTCCTCACAACTCACTTTATGTAAAAAAAGAACAGTAAAAACAATATACATGTATATGTCGAATACAATACATATATTATATATAATATGCGCAAGGTAATATAAAACAATAATAATAATATCAATAATATTTATTAATGAGTATACAATACAATTTGAATATTTCTAATTATTGGTTACGAAACAAAATATGCGATATTAAGTATAAAATACTTACTTGTAAAAAGATATATTTGTATCACGGTTTTGTCGTTCTCTACAATTCTTTATGCAACAAGTTTGCACCATTTTTTTCAAATTTTTACCAAATAATGGCCTGTTGAAATAGTGAACTTGTGAAATATTGAACGTGTAAATTTTGATCAAACGATTGAATCAATTGATTGAGTCAAACGTGATTGACCCTTCAATCAATTGATTGAAGGGCTGATTGAGGTTGATTGAAGCGCGTGTCAATCGTTTGATCAAAATGATTGATCGTCTAGGGCCTCCTTAAAATATACTTCTGTACTGTGTACTCGCTTCGTTGCACTTCGTCTGGCTTCGTCTCATACACTATCCACTATTTTGAATTATCTCGAATCGAGGCTTGTGGGCACCAGATAATTTTGGATCTCGTCACACTGCATCGTATGCACATACTATACCTATGCCGGGTCTATAGATATATATGGTCTAAGGCCGATACACATGTATCCGCAAGTGCGTCCGATGTGAACGTAGCTTCTTTACTGCGGTGCGTATTTCGAATTTCGAATGCACATGCGTACACAACCAGCCTGCCAAGATTGCGTGTATTGTCATGTGATTTACCAGTGTCTGTAACCTGATGCGCATGCATAAGCGTCCTAGACTTCGGACACCTGTTTCTTCTAATAAAAAGAACGTTTATGCAAAAAGTTATCGGCTATTTACAGTGATTTCTTGTTTCAAGAACAAATACCACGGATAATTGTGAACAATTATTGTAATTTCAAATATTGAATGCATTCGTTCCGGGGACTACATGGATAGGTGGTAAAAATAAATGTCAATGAAATTTTATCGAATTAACATTATTGTTATAGGTATACACACTTGTGTATATATACATATGTTACATATATATACGCACTTATGCGAAATACTTTTTTCAAATGATTGATTCATAGACCATTACGAGAATTTGCTGAATCGTCAAGTGCATGGTCATGTGAAAGACGTCAAGTATTATATTTATAAACAGCGTGATTTTTCGCTTATACGATATACAGCGGTTTACTAAGTATAGTTCGCGAATACAGAGTTTGCTCTGTTACTAAATTCGTTATACATACTATATCTCGTAAACGAAGACGGAGCATACGCGTGTACGAAAAGTCCTGATCAAGTGAATATCTAAAAAAAAAAGACACAAATTGTTTGGTTCAATTTTTAAATAATTACTATTGAACACTAAGCGTATATACATATATAATACGATAAAAATAATTTTTTGAGAAACACATATTCGGTTCACATATTATACGTTTTAAATATTTTCGCGCATTACCGCCATTTCAATTTCACTTCTTCAGTTTCTGTTCCTCCTTCGTTCAGATGCCAAGGTCATCTAATTTGGGTACACGGACGTCAAATTTCGAGAAGAGTTTCGTTTCTGATACACTTACATATTCTCAGTTGATTGATGACATAAATAAAAAAAAATGATGTAGCTTTTGCAGCTCGTGGATTCATTCATAGACGCTGTACTTTGCAATACATCGTAAATTTGTAAGTAAACTATAATCATTCCAGACGTACGAAAAATTACTTTTTAAATAGCATTTCAACAGTGAAAATAAAGTTTGTACATGTTTATTAATAATATGAACAATTACAGTTTATTTTATTTATTCTGATTAAAAATAAATTGTATGTAAACCATAATGGCGACATATATGTGTCACATGACGGGCTTTCATTGGTCCGTTTTGATTGTGCTAAGAGCACTATTGTATTTTTAATAAAAACGGACGTAATTCAGCTCGTGACCAAGGAGTCACGCGTGACTGCACAACGGCTTCGAAAGACTAGAAATTTTACGTCAAATTTCATCAGCTATCGATTGCTTATTATTCTCTTTCGTCTGATTAATCGAGTAAAATCTTTAACGCGCCATTTATTATAGATTTATAAAAACATTTCATGAAACTGGTAGTGTCGACGGAAATAAGCGTATGTGACGTAAGAATGTTAATCAGGAAATAGATTGAAGCAATATGATCACTAAACATCGACAAATTGGCTTCGGTTGTCACTGATCATCGGAATTACGCTAACAGCTTAGTTCCATAAAGTGATTAAGAAATTTAGAGCCCATCATTTCAAGGACACTCTGCATGTGGTTTATCAATAATAAATAATGTATCCATATTCTTTAATTTTATAAGTAAAACTTCGATTTACAATCGATGACCGCAATATTTTACTGAAGAAGACCTATTGTAATAAAATATTACGGTCGGTATGTATATGTAAACATATACTTTACTATATGCTACTACGGGAGTCACGCCTCTCTTTAGCACGACGATTTTGAAACCAAATTTTGACCTAAAAAGAAAAGAAGGAATGATTATTAATAATTTTTATTTCTTCTCAATAGAATGGCGTAATTTCCTAGATGGACAGTATAACTAATAAACATACAAATTCTATTAAGATGACCTCCAAATCACCATTGAAGGAGGTATTCCCAAAAAATGAGTGATGTAACAAATATATGGCGTACTATATTCCTAAAAACAGTTCTCACATAATTACCTCGACTTCAAGGCGTTACCTTTTTAGGGGGGAGTTTCAAAGTGGTGGACAGCTCGAGGACGTCATTTTTTGAGAGATAAGCGCCGTTGCAAAATTTTTGTTCAAGAACGTCGAGTTGGTGCGTCGAAAACGGTATTCGAGGATCCAGGCTAACTCTTCGTTTACGTTTGTCAGTTCTTGATTTTCTAGGAACTTTCGGCGGTTTGTACCTTGTGCAATGAAGCCACTCCAATTTGCTTCGAAGCGTCTGCAGACTTTCCGCCTCACCTTTCGAAAGTTCGTCTTCATTCTTCTTCGAGATATTCGACAATAAACGGTCACTGTTCGCTTCTACTGTTAAACGATCACATTGTCGTTCTGACTGTTCACTATTTTCATTTAAACAATTTGCCTGACAACGATCGCGCCTTCTCCGATTTGCGTCACGTTTTGTTTTATCATTTGTTCGTGATCTTCGCGCGGAGTTCCTTCTTCGTCGTTCGTTCAACAAATTATTGTTCACGCTCCTACAATTCACGTTAAACTCCGTAAACAAACATCTTTTCGATCTGACATTGCTCGGCGCTTCAATTTCCTTTTTAACACTTGCGTCTTCTACTTTTTTCGAATCAAATCTTTTCTGTGCAACTTGTTCCGAGAACTTGCGGACGTCATCGTACATTTGATTCTGTTCGGAATTAAGAAGATTATCATTTTGTTCGTCGTATTCGAAAATAAGTTTATCAATTAAGAACCGTTGTTTATCAATGACATTTTTATTTCTGAAACACACGCCACTTTCACTTAGGTTTCTCGTTGTGCACAGATGATTTTTTCGTCTTGTAAAATTTATTTCCGAGCCGGTCGTCTCGCACGTGCCTTTGTTGTTATGGGGTTGACACTTTTCGCGTTGATCGTTGATCGCGATCGTGTCTGCTAAGATACTCTGTATACTGAAGTCTTTCATGTTCTCGTTCGTTGTGTGCCGAAAGTTTAACTGCGGTCGTTTAATGAACTCCTGTTTATATACGACCCTAACCATACGACCCCAAACATTGCCGAATTACGGGTTCTTTGGGGCTCAGTTTCAAATTAAACGCATAGTTGAGCATCCGATGCTATCTTGTCGGCCCATACCGCAACGAGCAGCGACTTTCAACCTGGTCCTTCTCCCGGAAATTTTATCCATTATTTATCCAAATAATATATGCCTTTCAACAGTGATTACTTTCTCAATATATTTTTAATTAATACAAACGAAAATACGTAATTGTAGTTCACTAAGTTTTTCTAGAAAGAGACTAACTTTTTCAGTATATAAATCCATCTTTCTGTCTGCAAAAATGCAGTACAAGAATTCTGTAGAAAAACAGAATAGCACAGACGGTAAAAGAAGAGAATTTACTTACATTTACGAACAATAAGTAACACTAATATTATCAAGGTCGTGCGAATCTTTTATTTTATTCCAGTTTTATATATTGTAAATCTGAATATTTTTTGTCCTTCGTATAAAATAACATTTTCAGACATAGCGCCGTGAAAAAATTGCAACTGTAAAAAGTTAAATGTATGATTTAACGGTTCTCTTATTGAATAGGAAAAAGTGTACATAAAAGATGAGGATTAAAAAATCAGGTTGATGAACACTGGTCTTTTTGTGGTACTTAAAACTATCACATAATCCGGAACACATTATCTATTGAAATATCGATCGGAGTGTTGTAATAACAATGTAATTGATACTATTATGTGGAAAGAGATGAAACGAGAGGCGAACAATGCCCGCGCACCCCTTATACGGAGATTTGGATGAAGCAGATGGGGTGCGGTGGAGCTTGTATAATTAGCAAACTCTTCGAAGCGTGTCGGGATTATCCGGTAAGTAGATCGGAAAATAAACATTAATATTTGTTTTGTCAATGTATA
>CM052325.1:8610871-8642360 GCA_028455615.1 Lasioglossum zephyrum | reverse complement strand
TATAGGGAGCAACCTCATACAAACTGTGAGAAATTAATCAATTTTCGCGTTTTTTTTCAGTCTTATGTTATAATTTTTTTTAAACTTAGAGTGGACTAAAACCAAAAATCGAGATATGAATTAAGTTCTTGTAAAAAGAAATAATTTACCTTGAAAATTGACAAAATGGCGAATGCTCAAAATGCATATTTCGAAATTTTGAAATGTATATTTTTGCGTTTCAGCGATTCCCGGCTGGACCTTTATTTTTTATGTGATATCGACAAATGTTCCCAAACATTTTCTACGAATGTTTATGATGTTATAAAAAAATACCGTCATATTTGGGAGGGTCTATAGATTTTTTTTACGTAAGAATCATTTGTTTAGCTTTTTCGACTAAAGCAGAAAAGATTCTGCAAGTTGACTTCTTTTTTGACTCTTTTTTAAAAATTTAATTCCTCAAAAACTTAGGCTTACAACGACAAACGGCTTTCAGATTTATGTTCTGTACACGAAAGTTTATAAGGACGTATATAAATATGTTCTCTGTGACAAAATTGTTGTTGGCCAGTCATATTGATAAGTGTCGACCAAGATATCGCATTGTAATAGAGTTAATGGGACACTCTGTAGATTTTGTGTGTAAATCAAAATCGGTTAACGTTGCTAATATGATGGACCAACTATACAAACAGCAACAATTCTGTATATTTGTTTCGGTATAAGTTTATTATTATTTCTACTATATTTTACAATTTATTATTCTATTAGAAACAAATACAGATTTATGTGAAGAAAGTACGCAAAACATGGGCTTTGTACTCTTCAGGGTTTGAGTGAACAGTTAATTCATCGAAAGTAGGCATAATAAATGTATCATCTGGTAAAGTTGAAAACAGTGGCTCACTGAAGAATTTTCCAACCTCCCACCCTGGGAAGTTTTTCATTAAGTCAGTTTCTTCATCTCGTAGACGTCTCATATGTTTTAATATCCTGTCAACAAATGAAATTTTCCATTGAAATATTAAAAGAATCATTTATTAAGAATCAGTTAGAACTAGTTCCATGTCTGCATATTATTTTATGATGTGATTATGCGTCTGATTTAGTCATCATAAACAGCATGTTTTGCAGTCGTATACACATTCATTTTACTTGAAAACAATTAAAAATGAACAAAATTATGCAAAATTCTCTTACGCTCTATCCCTTTCTGCTTCCATCATTGGCGTTAAAGCATGACGCGCACTTCTCATTTCCAGTTCATCGATTTTAATACGTTTATAAGTTTGCCCATATAAATAGAGTCCTCCAAATGTACAAGTTAAGAAGACTGCTAAACCAGTGCGACCTGAAAATTGTCATTTAATAATAATTTCATCTGAGTGACCATTTATATTAGGTTGGTGGAAACGTAACTGTGGATTTTAATCTGAGACTTCAAATGCATATAGCTCAACTCAAAATCAATTTTATTAATCTAAAATAAATCATTAATATCTCCATGTCTTTGTCGAATCGTGAATTTTGGAACCAATGATAAATTGCACAAAATCTAAATAAATTCAGTTTTATCCTTTCTACAATGGAACGCATAACAGTCATTATTAATGCTCTGTATACTGAGTATAAAAGTAATACATGACATAAACGCATACAAGCAAAACTTTATTGAAAAATGAAACAAAGTTTCGAAGTAGAAAAACTGCAGTTATTTTTGCAACAACTTAATATCGACATGCGAAAGGTATTTCTCGAAAAGAAGCTAATATTTATATTTATTATATATAAATACCCCCAATAACGGTACGCAAAGGGATTCTTTCAATTTGATAAGGTGAATATCCTCCTTTAGGAGGCATATCCTGAGGCCCCGATTTTGCTGCAGTCGCCATATTTACGTCTGGCTACTAGTGGTTACTTCACAGTGTAAAATGGAGCACAAATAACAAACTATATAGACATATAACACGCGATCGCTAGTAAAGTAAATTCGTTCTAACTCTAGGACGATTCTTCGGCCAATAGCGATAATGCTTGCAACGGTAAAGGATCGTAAAAAACTGGACTTTTGTTCAGCACATAAAAATTTATACATATGAAACATTAGAATTGGACAATATTATTGTTCTGATAATTACCGCGTCTCTTATGAATCTAAAAAATATATAGGGTGTATCGAAAATCGTGGTACAACCGGCTGGGCGGTGATTGGTGATGTATAGGATGCAAAACTAGATCGAAAAGGAAATAAATCAAAAATTTTTACGATATCTTGTAATCTATTAGTTATATCTGTGATTTATTCCTGTATTTGTTCACTACTTCCTGTATCTCCAGAAATATTAACCTCATTGATTGCGTCCTAAAACAGTTTTCTTCAAAATGAAAAGAAAAAAGAAATTGGTATTCTTCAACTTTATAAACAATACAAAATTCTTCTCTATAATTTGTTTCCTATGTGCAATAGGAACAGAGTTATAATGTTACGTAGAATCAGGAAAATTTTTTTAATTTATCAAAATGTATTACAACACATTGCATTAGCAGCAATAAAATTATTTTAGAAATAGTAAGGCTAACAAAATAATTGAGAAGACCATGTTAGTAATATATCTTATAACTATCATAAAAATATTACACGTGCACGAGGAATCGAATTTATTAAATAACTTCTTTGAAAGTCTTTACATTTTTAACAATCGTAACATATATAATAATGAAATACAATAAATGATCATTTCAAATATAAAATAAATATGTTAACAAAAAAGCATTACCTTGTTATAATTAAGTGAATTAAGAAGCACAGAATTAAATCTTTTTTGTGCTTCAGTTTGAGGGTAGGGTACCCGCACACCCCTTAAAACTGTTATACTAACACACATATTCAAATATCTGTACCAGAAAGATTTAATATATCCTTAATATTTGAGGATAAAAAGTGTATAAATTAATACTTATTGTAAACTTTTAACATAATTTTATAATGAAAGTGTATGACAAAGTTTATATTAATATCATAAATTTCTATATATAAGTAAAATACTATACATTCTTATAGTTTTTGTTTTCTTATTATACATTAACCTTTCAGGGACGACGTCTGTGCACTATGCACACCATACTGGCCTTGGAGAATATGTCAAAATTAACACGTTCTGTGACGAGCCGTTTATGTACAACCTTTTATTCAGGCCGTTTCATTAAGCACATAGTTGTTTGTGTTATTTTTGCACATAGTTATTAATTGCAGATCATTAAAAAAAAATTATTAAGAAAATTATAAGAAAAATTATTATTTAGGTCCAATGCACTTTGGTGCATTATTCTTTACTTTCTTGAATTTGAATGTAACAAACAAAAATATCAAAAGGTCTAAATCATGAACAGTTTATAGTAAAATTAGTATCATCCTACAATGTCGATCGTACAGACAGAAACTGATAATCTAGTGTTGTCCCTGAAAGGTCAATCATGATTTAATCACTCTTCTTATCGCCATTAGCTAAAGTAAGTTTGGCATGTTCCTCGCATAAACGTTCATATTCTTTAGCGAGAGATTCAGCTTGTGTTTTCATAGCCGTTTTATCTTTTTGCTCTTTCTCTATCAGTTTCTCCAGACCAAGATTTTTCTCTTGTAACTCCTTGAGCTGGTTTTTCAATTCAGATACAGCTTTGTCATATGCTTCATTTGAATCGTTCTGTGCACTCTCTCCCGTTGCCTTTTGTGACAATAAACTTTTTGCTGTTGTTGTTGCGGACTCTGCTTGTCGTAAAGCTGCTGCACTGGACGCCAACAATGTAGCTTGTGTGGAGATTAAGATCACAAGACGTCGTATAACGAGAATTAAAAACAATGCAAAACCTGATATATAAAAGTTTCGTTGCGCTCTGAATAACCTCATGTTTCCTGTATAAAACAATAATAAAATTACAAATTAAGGGGACAGTACAATTTTGAGAACAGTGCTACAATGGAGTGAAAGTTCATGTATACCTTGCATTTCAGCATCTAAGTGAGCATGCTCTGCATGTTCTGTGTTTGTACTATACTTTCGCATTTCTCTCATAGCATCCAATAAAAATAGAACTAATATAGCAAGAAAAACTACGAAGAAGACTGATGCTTTATCGCTTATACTTTGTAGAAATCTTGATTTGAATAATCTGTTCCATCTAGATGGTGATGCTATTGGCAAAACTAATAGCAACACCACAACAATTTCAGCATAAAGGAAACCAGCAATCAGTGTCCACTGTAAACTCATTTTTTCGCTCTCTCAGTTTATATAAATATCTGTAAAGAAACATATAACAGATATATTATATCTTCGCGACAATACATAGACATATGCAAATTGAAATATAAACTTACTTTCATCCAAATTATCAGCCACGTATCTAGTATATTATTTTGACTCTGCCAATGAAATTCAGAAAAGCTTCACCTCTGCAGACTGATATTCACTTCTGCAAGTCAAAGTTTTGTTGTTGTTAATGAAGGAGATATTGTAGCCATAAGAACAATTTGAAGTATAAGAATTAACCCTTTGAATGCGTTTAAAAATGAAACGGGACAATTCAGAGATACAACGATGCAACAACTTTCGCGATAAATGGTATATAAAATAGTATTATAAAGTACTTAGCACTATTAGGTAAAACTGATTAAGCACTGCTTATTCTCAATCTTTCACAACAAAATGAACATCTTTATGCACTATATGCACCAAGAGAGCATTTTTCATTAGATACCATTGGATACTGTACACAATCAAAGGGATAAAAGCACAACTTGATGAATAACACTTGATTTTAACTCTTTTCTCTAGAGTATAATTCTAAACTCAAGTAATCTTCTCCTTGAACTATCAATTAGAAGAGCATGTTTTAATTTCAACAACATGACAAAGTCAGAATCAATTGGAAACTTCTTATTTTCAAGAAATAAATTAGTATTAGGATTCCTTTATGAAAAAAATTGAATCTTTTAAAAACCTAAGTAATTAAATATACAAAAAATCACTTTATTCTACGTACATATAATTTGCTATAACCTATTAAGTCTTGCAAATATGCACAAACTTGTAATTATACGCATTTACAAACACTTAAAAATGTTATCTCTGTGTCGTCTACTATAAGTTCTATTTAAAAAAAACTGCCATTATATGCAAAATTCCAACATGATGTAGCACTTCTAAATACCGTATACGCCGAATGTATTAAACACGAAACAATTTTAATGAAATGATCCACATGCGAGGAAAAACTATAATATTACTAACTCTTTTCTTTTTAAACAATTCTTGCACATATTTGCTTACATAAAGAACGCTCTTATAATACCTGCAATATATAGGTTTAAAAATAGATGACTCAATACACAAATGAGTTTTACGAGACTCATTCAACGCAAAAATGAAAAACTGAATGTGCAACAATTTAACGTCAAAATATATACCGGGGATGTGTATAAACTATATTTCTAATAAGAATCGCACAAATTCGCTAAAAGGAAAATGTGAAAATGTTGAAAGTATAATTCCCGTAATTGGCACGAATCACAGATAACGAGCAAGTTCAAAGTACGGGAAATCTTGGAAATTTTATAAATAACAGCTCATTCGATGACGTTGCTACCTGGTAAGTGTACATGCACTTTTACTACTTTATTCGCTACATCTAGGTACACCTTTAAGTGGCGCATTTGACTTACTGCTCATCACTGCTTATTTTTTTCTGCGCAAGTGTGCAGCGTCACACGAACTTTCGATTTATACATATAACAATTTAAAATTATTAAAAACCATGGTTGAATCAGTTATAATACTTTTACCATCAATGTAGAAAGTAATTTGCATTTTATGGTTTTCCCTTAGCTGTTGAATATTGTCTTACTACGTTTTTTGCGACATAACTAATAATTATTAGGAAAATCGATTATAATATATATGTTTTCATAGAGAAAATTTCAAGTGATTTTGGTGCTTTATTTAGTTATTTATTTTATTTGTTTTTATGTAAGTAATATAAAAGGGCAATTGTGGATTAGAGAAGTTCCCCTGACAACCAAAAATTTCATTTCTGCCGAGCGTCTGTAACAGGGTAGTTTCACTCTAATAGGAGAACTGTTAGCACGAATTTAGTACAGGAACACAAAATAAAGATGTCACTACTGTGCAAGAGTAATTCTCAAAGTATCGTTCGCCGCCCAAGTCCTTGGCCACTCGATGGCTGCAGCTATAAATATTATGGCACGTCATAGTAAGTATTAGCATTACGATTACAGTCCACTGTTTATTATAATTAATTTGAAGTAAAGAATGTATTTCTCTTTTCAGATGAAACTGATGTTACAGGAGAATTCTGCATGGACAGCAAAAGCAGTCGGACTGCAATGATTATCAAGGAATTCGACGATTAAAACCACTGACAGGACCTATAACAAGAAGAATTTTGTAATGAAATTGATTTCTCGCTTTGTATTGCAAAAAGTAATACCAAAGTTTGATTGTACAAACTGTACATTACATATATTAAAACCAGCGATAAGTAGAAATAGAAATATTATTCTTAATGATTACTTTTTACGGTGTTTATGTAGAAGTTACAATATAGCGCGCTTGGTTTTATATAGGTGTAATGTATAAAGTAATGTAAAAAGTACAATTAAACATCTTATAAGAAAACATGTAGTTTTCAGTTTTACGTGCGACCACAAAAATTTGATTATTGATTCATTTTTAGATTATTTAGTTTTGTATGCAATTCGCAATTTTTGTAAATATCTTAATGATTTAATGTGTGGCAAGCGCGAAAGACTTTTACCAACTTCATGTTCACTTATTAAACAGTGCATCGCGATTAGAAATAGTAAATATAGGAAACATTGTAAATAGTAGTAATGTAATAGTAGTAATATGTAATTATAAATGTAAAAAATTCAATATTGAATAGAACGTATTTAAAATGTAATAAAATGTGTTAATTTTTTTACTTTTACTTATTTAAATAAAAATTATAAATTAGCAAGGAATGGGTAGTATGGATTTCAAATCCCCGCGATTTGATCCGATAGTGTGCAACACACAATTCAGATGGCGTTCGATTTCGTGCTAACAGAAAAATACATTGAGTGACACTACCCTGACTTATACACAGGGTGTCCTAAAAATGTTGTATTTCTTTGAAAATCTATTAAGGAAAAACACGGACCAATCAGAGCGCGGTTATCGCAGACGACGACAGTATCGTCTGCGGTAGCCGCGCTCCGATTGGTCCCTGTTTATTGGTAATAACTCTGTAATAAAGCCGCGAAGAAGATTTTTGCAAAAGAAAAAGTTATTTCAAATAGCTTCAGGAATCGCACTCTTCAAGGAAATACCCTGTATGTATCATGCTTAGTGATGTACGAACACACCTTATTTCTTGCAATGGCGTCGCCGGTTCTTCCGGCAAGCGGACGTACGACTTATCACTGTGTCTTGTGTCTTTCATACTACAGAACTACAGAATGACGGACGACGTGGTAATTCTGGAAGATCCAGTCCAGAAGGAAGAAGAAGTTGCTCATTTCCAAGCACCTGCGATTCAGCATAATCCTAACGGATGGGGTCCTTGCGAATTACCTGATCAATTCAAGGATATACCTTACCAACCATTTTCGAAAGGCGACAGATTGGGCAAGGTTTGTCATACACATTTCTCTTTTCACTTGGAAAATCATTTCGAAAATGCTTTCACTCCATGTGCTGTATTACTATTTGTCATAGATATCGGACTGGACAACTCCAGCTTTCCAGGATAAGAAGTTTCCCAGTACGTATCGCTCCTTATTTCTACTTAACCTCTAGTTCCAGTACGGTCTATAGTACAGCATTTTTTTTATCATGTCATAGAATGTTTCAAAACTTTTCAGTTGCGAGAAATATTTATTATTACCACTATATAGCAATTTATGTTCGTAATCAGCGAACATTAAGGAAGCGGTTCACAAAATTGTCAATCTTTTTTCTTTTGATTATTGGTTGGATATATCGTTCTTAGTAAACAATAGCTTTTCATTTTAGAAAAGTAAAAAAATAAGTGAGTAATGGCGTACAAAATATTTACAAAGTTGTGCAAATTATAAGTGCAATGCAGAAGAATAATTAATATGGAGCACTAATAAGTTTAACATGATTTTTACAACTGTTATACGGTTTTATGCTTTCAATAGTTGGCTCAAGGCTGAGTTTCATATCGAAGGAAAAGATTTCTTTCTTCCTTTGTGTAGACATGTTGTAGCTTTTTTTGAAATACTTATTGGAAATACAATTCATGTATCATATAGATGATTCAGCCAAGTACATAATATGTCTATGAATTAAGAAAGACGTTTTTACTTTTGTAGATAAATATACATCACAGTTTGGCTCAGGTAGTCAGTATGCGTACTATCATGACGAAGATGAAACAACATTCCATTTGGTTGATACAACACGTGTACAAAAACCACCGTATCAACGCGGTGGTCGGTTCCGACACAATCAAAGGAACATGCGTGGTCGTGGTGGACAGCGGGGTGCTTTGAGCCAGATGCAACAACTTAGCAAACTAAAACTTCGTGAACGAGAACGCAAAGGTCAAACGAAACGATGGGGTAGACAGCAAGGGTTACGAAACCATAAAAATCAACCTCCGATTAAAATTCGTGACGCATCTGTTACTGTAAGACCAGACTGGGTAACTATCGAAGAAATGGATTTCCCTCGCTTAGCGAAATTGTCTTTACCTGGAGTAAAGGATGGCGAGGACATCTTGTGCTGTGGCTCGCTCGAGTATTATGATAAAACGTATGACAGAGTAAATGTTAAAAGCGAGAAACCATTGCAAAGAATCGATAGAATTTTCCATACAGTTACAACTACTGATGACCCAGTCATTCGCAAACTCTCAAAGACAGAGGGAAACGTTTATGCTACAGATGCAATTTTGGCAACGATCATGTGCTGTACTCGAAGCAATTACTCTTGGGATATAGTAATTGAAAAAATTGGAGATAAACTATTTTTTGATAAACGTGACAGCACTGAGTTTGATTTACTGACTGTAAATGAAACCAGTGTCGAGCCTCCCCAAGACGATGGAAATTCCTTAAATTCTCCTAGGAATTTGGCCCTAGAAGCCACATTTATCAATCATAATTTTTCGCAACAAGTATTGAAATCTAGTGAACCTCGACATAAATTCGACGAAGGAAATCCGTTTATTTCAGAAGAAGAGGAGGGTGATGTTGCCAGTGTTGCATACCGATACAGGAAGTGGGATTTGAATAATGGAATTGTTCTCATCTCAAGATGTGAACATGATGCTGTTATGCAAGGCCCCAATAATGAAACTCAGTTTTTGACTATTAAAGCACTGAACGAATGGGACTCCAAGTTGGCCAATGGTGTAGAATGGAGACAGAAACTGGACACTCAGCGTGGTGCAGTTCTGGCAAACGAATTACGTAATAATGCTTGCAAGTTAGCAAAATGGACTGTACAAGCATTATTAGCTGGTTCTGATCAACTGAAGTTCGGATACGTGTCTAGAGCAATGGTTAGAGACTCTAGTAAACATGTTATCCTTGGTACCCAACAATATAAACCAAACGAATTTGCAACACAAATCAACCTCAACATGGACAATGCTTGGGGTATTTTGAGATGTATCATTGATATTTGTATGAAGCAAAAGGACGGTAAATATCTTATTATGAAGGATCCTAATAAGCCGATGATAAGATTGTACGATATACCGGATAATACATTCGAAAGTGAAGGAGAGGAAGATGACGACGATGATGAACCTGTTAACGATGCTTTCCAAAGTTAATAGACTCGTCAAGGTTGTTCCGGATATTTCCAATTATTGTCTTGAAACTCATTGATTTGTACTATGAGCATACTCTGTAAGAGACAAACATGTGGACAAATATACAACTTACAATGAAACCTGTTACAACTCCAATTTCTAGAACTCAAAAAATTTCATCTTCTCAAATATACATTGTAAAGATTTATATTTAAAATCTTTTCGTTTTTTTTCAATTTATTATATTTTTTGTATATTTTATAATGATCGAAGATCGTATGTAAGTCTTTTTCAATAAATCTTTTCGTTGAAATTCAAATGTAGGAGTTGAAGTTGTCAAAATCGCCGCTAGATGGTGTAGATTTAGGTTATGCTGTGGTTATGCTCTTTATTAGTTAATATTCAAATCACTGTATCGTGCAGCGCTTTATTTTTTACTTTGATCATTTTATATTATTATTTCTTGATAGTAATTCATTAGCAAAGTTGCAACCTAAGGGAAAACTTACTTCAGATTACCTCAGAAATCACCCCTTAAGGCGTTACACCGTTTTTGGAGCACCCTGTATATTATCTTACGATATGAAAACTGAAATTGATGGGAAACCGTAAAATATGTGACAAGTCGAAATTGGTATGTTATAATTCGATTTATCAAACATGATATTATGTTTTCTATTCAAGCTAAACATCAATTATTTAAATGAATGTTATATATACACATATACTGATAAGTAATATATAAAAAAAATCTGCATTTGTACGGGTATTTTTTTCTAATTGAATATTATAAATTAGGATATGTCTCGTACGTAAAATCAAAACACTATAAATTTGAAATATAACTGAAGTGGTCGGTATTATATAAAAGGATAACTTTATGTAATATACATGGGGTACAGTTTTTAAAAAGAAATCATCTCAATATTATAATTTTATATTTGACCATTTTCTAGTATCATAACACTATTGGTGAGTAGAAATAATATAAACAACAAAAAAAGATGTCCAACAGTGTCTAATAATGAAACATAACACAGCTTGTAAATGTACCTATTTAGAAGTTGCGGCTATGTTCATGAAAATTTGTACGTGTGATATGTTAGTATTATTTTTTCTTAATATCTCTCGATAAAAAGAGCACAAAGGATTTTTTTTTATACATATGTTCCTATTTTGTGAATTGTGTATGGAAGGTGTAACAAATTTACTTGATTTCCTGATTCGAGATTATATAGATCTGTTCGGTTAAGGTTATGTAGTTTTTCGTCAAGTATAAATATATAATCCGATATAAGTTATATATTCTCTGAATATCGTTCTATGCATTATAATTTTAAATAATGACGTGTACAAGATTAATTACATATTTGTGGCAATAATAGAGAACATATTAATCTTGTTTCTGAGATTCATGCATTGTTACATTTACCACAGCTTCTTTTAAATTTGAGGAGATGAAATAAATATTAACCTGTGAAAAATAACTCGAGTGAAAGTAAGTTTATGTTTAGATTTATCGAGGAACAGAAAGAAATGAAGAAAATTATTGTCCCATAGATGTTTTCAAGTTATCAAGATTAGATTATATGTATAAAAAGAGCTCAGATCTATTTTCTGACAGTGTTTACTTGATTTTTCAGAGAAATTTTTCTATATATTGACACAAGTATAAAATAAATGTTTTGTTTCCCTTCAAGATAAACAGAAACAATTAAAATGGGTGCTGGACAAAGTGCTCGGAGACTCACAATTGATAACGAAGAAGAAATAGATGTAATTAAATTATCAAATTCAGTTGTACAACGATTGACTCAAAAAGTGAATGAACCTAGTGTTCAATCAGGAAACGAAGTAAGATCTATACCTATGACACAACCGTTTGCCAATAAAGCTGTATCTTCGCCACCACCTCAAAGTGAAGATGCACGATCTGGATATCCTGTGTATTATTATCCGCAGTTAACATTAACTGCTCTTGAAATACAGCAACAAAAAGAGCAAGAACTTCTGACTCAAGATCAATATTGGCAAAAGCGATTAGAAAATTTAGAGAAACATCACTTAAAAATTAATCAAATTATAGATGAGGAATATAAAAAGGCTGTGGAAGAGTTGTATGTAGACGAGGGTATGTATCTCGGATTCATAATTGTCAATTGAAGAATGTCTGAGAAACTTGAATGAGGAACAGAATGCGAAGAAAACATTTTATACCAAAATGCAAGTATGAACTGAAAATTTGGTTTTTCTGCAGATAAGAAGAAGCTCAATATCCACAATAGTGTACAACCATGTCAAGAGAGTACGTCGAAGGTACTTAAGTGTTACCAAGAAAATTCGAAAGAAATTCTGAAATGTTCTAATTTAGTCGAAGAATTTTCTAATTGCGTGGATCAACGACGTGCAAGAGTGATTGCAGCACGCTGCTAATATTTTCCGATATTAAGCATAGTAATTGTTTCACATCTTAGTAAACTAAACTGATGTGAAATGCGATGTTGTTTATTAAAAACCATTTTTAGTCATTGCCAATAAATTAAATTATGTATACGAAGATTTTGAATATTTATTATATATTCACATTACTAGTACTTAATTGTATTAGTGATTGTTAATCTGTAATAGCTGACATCAATAACAAAGCAAAGATTATTTAAACTAAAAAGACTACAGTTTGAGGAAGAGTTTTCCAATTTAGTAAAATTTATTCCATACATAATTCTTGTCTAATTGTCCTTTCCATGTATATTGTTTCGTCATAAATATTTAATTCCCCATTAATTACAAAACTAAGTTTATATAATCTTATTTATCTGTAATTTGTTGACATTAAAGTTTATTTTTCTTATATTATGTCATCAATTTTTACAGTCCATTATTGAATATAGTAAATAATTATACATATATTCGTATACATACTCTTTAACATATCATTTCTACTTGAAACATAATTTCATATTTATTAGATTGCAATTATCAAAATTCGTAAGGAACGAGTAATCCCTTCACGTGATTCCCATGCGGAAAAGATGTACATTATAATATATAAAGTAATTCTTATTGTTACAAAGTTTTACGTAGTCATCTGTTTTTGTATCAAATTTTTCACTTCGTCTAAAACGAGTGAGAAAGGTTCTTCTGTTACATCTTTCAAAATATTTGCTAGATACTCTTCCGTTAAATTTTTGTACATTTCCTCAGCTGTAAAATTTATAAAATATTTCTATTACTAAGGATCTATGTAGGAATTCTAAAATTATACTAATGTGTAATATTAAATTGTTTACATTTTATCGAGAAGTGACCAAATAGTTCACAGATAGCACAAACAAGGACAGTAGGATCCTTTGTGCCTATACTGGGTTTCCTAGCCCAAATGTAAATTCGCAAATCTTGATAATCTTTTTCAGAGTCTGTTTTCGCTCTCGTCATAAAAACATTGTGTGGTATCTCTGATTTTTGTAGATAATTAATTATTAAAAATATCCAATTTACAAGTTCGTCTAAATTTCGAACATTTGAATACTTTATACAAAAGCCATTTGCAGGATAATTTCTTAAAATTTGTATAGGACCTATGAAGTCGTCAAGATCCTGAAAAATAATAATAGTAAATTAATGTACATAATTAATAAAACAGGAAGATATAGCAAAATTTATATTTACAATATGTTCCAATAGCATTCTGTGATTTAAGCAATATAAATGCCAATGAAGATGGTTTACTGATGCGTGTGCACAGAGACTATTGAATGCCACTCGAATATATCTAAGAACATAGTGTAATTTGTAATTAATAATTCGTTCGAAACGTTATAATATAATATAATATTATCATGTGTTGATAATATTTAAATATACTTACGGATCATGACTTAATGCGAATATACGCAGTGCTTTATACAAACTATACTTTGTCACAACCTGAGGCAATTGTTTAGGTCTCTCAGGCATCAATAAGGAGTGACAGTACTCTAGTGGACTGATATTAATTGCAATTACATCTTCTTCATTGCCATCTAAATACATTATTTCCTCTTCAGAAGAAATTTGCGTAAAATTGAAACGTTTCGCATCGAAAGGCTGTGTCATTGAAGTGATATGTTCAGGAGATCTTCTATTGTAACCACGATCAACGTTCAGCTAAATTCATTAAGTAATCATATATATAATTATAATTTCTGAAAGATTGTTTACATTTACACTACATTACATTGTTTGTATTTAGATCTTAGGATTAGAGTAATCA
The DNA here is from genome assembly GCA_028455615.1 of Lasioglossum zephyrum. Lineage (NCBI taxonomy): Eukaryota > Metazoa > Arthropoda > Insecta > Hymenoptera > Halictidae > Lasioglossum > Lasioglossum zephyrum. The sequence continues at coordinate 8,628,280 of CM052325.1, read as the reverse complement.
TATTTTTCAAGCTCCAATTGTTTTAACATGAGTAAAAAATACGTCATTTCATTGTTTAAAAGTAGAACTGCTCATTGAGCATTGATATTTTTCCAAATTAAAAATTCTTTTAAAGTGGGTTCAGTACACTATGATCTGGGTATACAAAAGCATTTTCATTAAAGTTGTTATATTACCTGAGCTAAGAACTGATACTTTCCATTTAATAATTTTGAATTCTCAATGTTTAGTATATAACGAAATGTCCCTTTATTTTGAGCTTCTTTCCATTTTTCTTTTAGGACAGAATCAAAATCAAATTCTTTGTTCTGCTTTTGGGCAGATTGGGTACCACTATTTTCTGTTTCAATAGGGTTGACTATGACGATGTTATTGGAATTACAGGACATGATATTTTGTAATGAAAATCGAGTTTCCTTTTACAATTTAAATGATTTAGAACTAGTAAAAGGCTTGCTTATATAATAACCATATGGTTCTATCTCAGTTAAAAAGTTTTATCAATATTGTTCGAGCTGATGATAGGATTCTATTGTTTTTTTTTCATGTGCTCTAGTGCTTCTTTTAAATTAAAGTGTCCCTATGACAAAGTACCATCCTCTATCTTCAATTTTGAGTCGTCAAACATTTAAAAATTCCTACCGGAATACATTCTAAGTCCTAAGTAAGCTCCAGAAATTCCTCCTAAATTCGTGCGAATTTTGTCAAAGTTGCAGGTGGCGCTTTTTTAATTCTTAAATACTTGGTTCTCACTAATAGGATCTGATTCATGAGTTATATTGTGTGTACTGCGATCTAATTTATCAGTTGTCGGTATTTCAAATTCCATAAGGTAACTGGTCTACTTCTATATTTCGTTTGTGTTAATACTATCAATATACAGGGTGTTTCGTAACTGGCGGTACAAGTGAAAAGGTGGTGATACTACATGAATAAATAAGTCGAAAATATAGAATAAAATTTTTTCATGTGAGGCTTTGTTTACGAGAAAATCGACTTTGAATTTTCGTCGGGTACGTGTTTTAGCATATGCAGAAAGTAGAATTGGTTGATCATAGTCAGACGCGTCAGACGATTCCTATGCAATAGCACGTCATTTCATTCTGGTGCAGTGGTATTCGCTGCATTTTCAAATTCGGTTTTCTCGAAAACGAGCTGCCAAACGAAGAAATGTTATTCCTCTTTTTTTATTTATTTTTTTCAATTAGAATCACCCCCTTTTCGTTTTTGCCACCAGTTACGAAACACCCCGTGTAATTTTACAACTTACAAATGCACAGACTTCAGATTCTGTGACAGATGTCTAAACACTGTTCATTTATTCACAGATATTTACATAACTCGATGCTAATAAATGCAAATGGCGCAATATTAAAATGTAATAGCATGTACACTACATAAAATGATAAAAATATTTTAATATTTTTTTTATAAATACGAATATTTACCGTTCGATATTCTAATATTTGTGGTCAGGGATTTACATAACTCGACTCGTCAGAGCATGTATAAATGGTGCGAAGATTTAAACGTAATAAACATATATAATTAGACATACAAAGGATAATTCATATAACAAATTCAGACAATATTTGAGTGAAATTATTTCTCTTGCAACACATTTAACTTTTATTTACAACATTTTTCGATATCGTCAATAGCTTCAGAGACATTCGAGAGGAGTCATTTAAATAGAACACCTTGTATACATCGTTCTATTGTACATGTATATCTAGCATCCAACTGTATTCACATCAACACATTTATCACGATATACACCCGCACACGGCGATCAATGCCTATGGCAAGAACATTTGTAACAGTCAAAAACTCGATAGTAGCACGTTATTTGAATCGCATACTTGAAAAATGTGAAAAAGTGAAAATTAAGTAGAGGACAAAATATTTTACGCTTATTTTCATTCAAAGTTGTATCTCAAAAAGTAGAAGAAAATTCAATATTTTTTCTCATTATTCGGTACCATATCGACATAAAATCTACTTGGCAATTTTCACAACCATAAGAACAAATACATATATGTTGTTATACGTGTTCGAGTGTTATTAAACGTAAAGAGAGTAAAACACCAATGTAGCTAAACTGTAAAGTACAAAATATCATTCACTTTATTAATGTTTCGTAAAAATGTTATTTCCGTCAAATCAAACTAAACAGGTTGGTCAAATCTGTTCACGTATCCTGCAATAACGTGTAGAAGCAAATTTCAGTTGCAATGAACTAAAATCATGTAAATCTTAGCGGGGTGCTGTCTTTTTATCCGGGAGTGCAGGAGGCCATTTATCGATATCAAAAGGAAAATTTATGGTTTGTGCCTGTCTATATTTATACATTTCCGTTAACTTGGTCCTGTGTATAGTTAATTCATCGTTTTCTTTGTAGGAGGTGGTGTATCGCGATAACAGACGGATATCCAGTGGCGCATTAAGCGGTGGGTTACACCGTCTTCCGGTCTCCTCCCTTATGTTTATCGTGTAGCATAAACGAGATCGTTCTTTAGGCTCTTTGTGCACGCGCGTGTAAATATTAGCAGAGGATGATGAGAGCCGCCCCCACCTTTGCCAGTTTCTTTCTCTTGGCCCTTTTCACGTTATTGTCCAGTCGTTGACCATCCTCCGCGACCATACATCTCAGCGGCCGTCGCGACGACACTCTGAAAACCCGCTTTCAAACATCACCGAAGACGTCTCTCTGATACTGCCCTTTATTCAAACGCGGCCAACCTCGAACATTTCACTGCCTTCCAGGGGAACGTTTTTTTATTAACCTGATCACCCCGGGCGTTTCATTGGCCGATTCTGAATCATTTTCTGAATCATGAGTTTAATGTTTTTTTTTTTTCATTCAACGTTTGTTTAGTTTAATTTTTTTTTAATTATTACAGATGTACGTATGTATAGCGTTTCGTTCTGGTTTGGTTTGTATAAAGCCTCCTAAAAGTTTTAGCACGGCTGGCAAGTACCAGCCATACTGTCCAGGAAAATGGTCCAGCTGCACTGTTCCCAATGGCAATTGACGCATCGCAAGCCCGCAGATGGCGGAAAAGGTACTCTAATTTACGGTCCGGTTTCTTCGAACAAGGGACTTTTGTGCAGCGTTCTGTACCCTGCCAGTGGAAACAGCGTTCCAAGCTCTCCAGAACGTTCCACAACGAGAGAGAAAGAGAGAGAGAGAGAGCGCGAGAGATAGAGCATCTCTAAAATCATTATTAGCTTATTTTCAATTTATTAATCAATTTAAAGGGGTATTCTGATTTTTCATTTTTAAGAAATCGTTTTCTCTCTTTTTTTATGCATTTTTAACGACAACGACGACGCAGAATATTTATTTCGTGGGGTAATTACAAAGATGATAATAACTGTGAAGAATAGGTCCAATGCATTTCCTGTTTTGATTAGGGTCACGAAGAATGTGCTGCTTCAAGCGTGTCGCTTACACATGTCCGAAGTGTACAAGATGGAAAAATCAACATAATGTAATATGAATTTTAAAAAATTGAAGATATTCCTTCACTTATTTTTCCTTGCTGATAAATGTAGCAAAACAAAATTATGTACAATTATGTTTGAACGGTAAGATTTCACTTTACTTATTTTATTTTACGGTGCAATAGAGCCAAATTTTTTGTTCCAAGCAATGAATTTTAACGAATAAGATATTCTCCCTTTCGCTCGATGATCTTTTGCCAAAAAGAATAAATAAGAAAATATTTTATTGATTAAAGTTTATTGCTTGAGTAAATAAATTCGGTTAAACCGAAATTACTTTCTTGCCAACCCAATACATACATTTACACAACAATTTTAATGTTATTAATAAGTTAAAAATAAAGTTATTAATAAGTTAATGTTATTAATAAATCAAAAAATATTTTATTGATCGAAGTTTATTGCTTGCTTAAAGAAATTAGGTTTTTTAACCGAAATTACTTTCTTGCCAACCCGATACATATATTTACACAACAATTTTAATGTTATTAATAATATTGTTATTTATCATGCGTGAAAGTTGAAAAATCTGAAAGATTTAGAACCACTATAAATTTGTGATAGTTGTCGATTAGCATTTGTCGAATCTTACATCGTAATAGAAATAGTGGTGAAACGATTCACATGGATCCGCGAATTTGGTCCGGTAACGGAGTCCAACTAATTGTGCGAGTTTACATGGTAGGGCGGCGGATCGTGTCGATCCAATTGGATCGACACGATCCGCCGCCCTACCATGTAAACTCGCACAATTAGTTGGACTCCGTTACCGGACCAAATTCGCGGATCCATGTGAATCGTTTCACCACTATTTCTATTACGATGTAAGATTCGACAAATGCTAATCGACAACTATCACAAATTTATAGTGGTTCTAAATCTTTCAGATTTTTCAACTTTCACGCATGATAAATAACAATATTATTAATAACATTAAAATTGTTGTGTAAATATATGTATCGGGTTGGCAAGAAAGTAATTTCGGTTAAAAAACCTAATTTCTTTAAGCAAGCAATAAACTTCGATCAATAAAAATATTTTATTGATTGAAGTTTATTGCTTGCTTAAAGAAATTCGATTTTTTAACCGAAATTACTTTCTTGCCAACCCAATACATACATTTACACAACAATTTTAATGTTATTAATAAGTTAAAAATGAAATTAATAAGTTAAAGTAAAGTTATTAATAAGTTAATGTTATTAATAAATCAAAAAATATTTTATTGATTGAAGTTTATTGCTTGCTTAAAGAAATTCGATTTTTTAACCGAAATTACTTTCTTGCCAACCCAATACATACATTTACACAACAATTTTAATGTTATTAATAAGTTAAAAATAAAGTTATTAATAAGTTAATGTTATTAATAAATCAAAAAATATTTTATTGATCGAAGTTTATTGCTTGCTTAAAGAAATTAGGTTTTTTAACCGAAATTACTTTCTTGCCAACCCGATACATATATTTACACAACAATTTTAATGTTATTAATAATATTGTTATTTATCATGCGTGAAAGTTGAAAAATCTGAAAGATTTAGAACCACTATAAATTTGTGATAGTTGTCGATTAGCATTTGTCGAATTCTTACATCGTAATAGAAATAGTGGTGAAACGATTCACATGGATCCGCGAATTTGGTCCGGTAACGGAGTCCAACTAATTGTGCGAGTTTACATGGTAGGGCGGCGCGATCGTGTCGATCGGCGAACAGGTTTTGGAGATACACGACACGCCGCGAACTGTACAGCAGCGAGTAGCAAGCAAGCAGTAGGTCAGTGCATGCAAAGCTCTATCGGTGATCCCAATCTTCTGCTTTGACGAGGATGTGTGATCAAGTACAGTCCAAAATTAACACCGCGCCACAGGATCCACCGGCGAAGCAGCGTGGCGTCACGAACAACACAGGAACCAGTTGATTCGCCCCTTTGCCGCGTGCGCTACCGACGATTTGTCTTTTGAACTGGGTCGAAAAGATATTTAATCGAGCCAATTCGCACGCGTGCCTTGTTCCGTGCGCGATCCTCGAGCACTTTTTACAAAAAATATTCCCGTTTTTTTATAGACAATGGGACCTGGGCAAACATTTTTGTCGTGACATTTGTCAAAGTGAATGTTGTGGACACTATTGAAATTATATTGGGTTGGCATGAATTTTTTTATTCAAGCTATGAACTTTAATACGTAAGATATTTTCCATTTTGTTTCGATGATCTTTCACCGAAAAGAATAATTACGAAAATATTTCATTGATTAAAGTTCATCGCTTGGCATGTCCAAACTTAATGACATAAAACATGTATTGTTAGTATAGTTTTTATTTATGGAAACTTTATGACATCTTATAAAACTTTCAGATTAATCTTGAAACGAATGTTGATGTACTCTGCGAAGAGTGCATTGAAGTAATTAGGGGGAAGATTGTTTAATACGTAAGATATGTTCCATTTTGTTTCGACGATCTTTCACCGAAAATAATAATTAAGAAAATATTTCATTGATTAAAGTTCATCGCTTGGCATGTCCAACATTAATGACATAAAACATGTATTGTTAGTATAATTTTTATTTATAGAAACTTTCTGACGTCTTACAAAACGTTCAGATTAATCTTGAAACGAATGTTGATGTACTCTGCGAAGAGTGCATTGAGGTAATTAGGGGAAAGGTGCGAAAGAATCATAACTCAGAATTTATTCGGTAAATGTTAGTATAATGGCATCTACGAATGCTTTGTTACGACAATTGGTAAATGAATTATTGTGCGTTTGTTTTAATATACAATTTATATAACTATGTTTCAGGAAGATTAATCTGCAACATCAACAAGGGTTTATGTTTCGCTGCCGTTCATTTTGTGTCCTATAAAAGAGGAAGAAAGTGGTATCAACTGCGATGGATCACTGGTAGGAAAGACGCTATTTTTCTCATTTGTTCCGAGTTAAACCGAGATAATTGGAAGAAGTGCTTTACTTAAAAATGGCCGGACGTTTTGTTCGGAAAAATATTTTTCTAAGTTAACAGCAAGTTATTATTTATACAGGGTGCGGCACCTAAAACAGGTCACCTGAATAAATCGCTTGCTTTTGAAGATAGACAAAAAAAAGGATCAGACCAAACTTACTTGATATCGAGGGGCTCGTAATCTGATGTCATTAATTTTTTTATAGGTGGAGACGTCAAGGAGATATGAAGGTCAATTCTGTTTTTTAAAATGGAACGGTATGGTTTTTTATTTATATTCTTATAGTGTGTTTCAAGACGAATATAATAACCTATTATGAAGGTTATTCAAGGTCACGCAAGGTCAACTGCAATAGAAAATAAAGTGTCTGGTAGTCTACGTTTGATAGTGCACGATTTCGATCATAAGCGCAGTAAGTTGTTTTTGTAGAAATACACATACATGTATTACATTTTTTATAAATTCAACTTTATCAAACCAAGACCTTTTCTCCTTATTTTCATTTAACCCTTAGCTCTCCAATGGCTACTCTGAGGCGTCGCTAAAAATTGTTGTAGCATTATTCAAAATAGTGTTTGGACTATTAAATATATCGATATCCAATCATAAACATTTAGGTATTGTATGAGGTACTTATACCAATATATTTCATATATATAATATTTCAGAAATCATTGGGAATGGAAATATTTTAAATCGAAAGAAATGTTCAATTTTCGAGAAATCTTTAAACCTAGCGAGATTTAACGAGGCTGACATTCGTTGCCTCTGTCACGTCCGGTGGTCCAACCATTAACGAAATTGATAATCAATAAAAGAATCTATGAATCCAATATTTTTGAATAATAATTAATATTAATATTTTTGAATAATAATTAATATTAATTATTATTCAAAAATATTGAACCATTAACGAAATTGATAATCAATAAAAGAATCTATAATTTCAAGATTTTTAAAATAATACTTAATATTAATTAAAATATAAATTCACAAATGATTTACAAAAATATTGAATTCATAGATTCTTTTATTGATTATTAATTTCGTTAATGATTGGACCACCGGACGTGACACCTCATAGAACCATATATTTAATTTAATAAAAAAAGATAATTTAATACAATTTACATAGGTAGATTTGTTTTGATTTTTATTATAATCTCTGCTTGGATACAAAAACGCATATAATCATTTCCAGTGAAAGGATCATTGTAATTTCAATAACTGCAAAATAGAAATGAGAAACTGGTCATTTGACCGGCGGTGGTAGGTTTAGTGTTAAAATAGCTCGGAGTGCAAAGGGTTAATTTTATATAACAAAATTTAAAATTGTTTTTTAAAGAATACGGATATACTATTATAAAAATCATTGCCTTTTACGGTGGCTCTATGCTCAGTAGTGCAGAAGGGTACCGAATCGGTACTACCGATCCGCAACACACGCGTCCCATTGCCACGTGATTGCCTCCATGAGGTATCGTTCACAACAGAACGGTTCGGGCCAATCGGAGGCACCGTCGCGTCGCAATCGAGTGACTCATTGTTAATTCACACGGCTAACCGACGCGACGCCGCGGGTACCCGACGATTATGGAGAAAACTAGGTGAATTGATAACAACGGGGAACGATTCATCCCCGTTCGCGTCGAAGGGCGCCGAACAGAGCTGCGCAAGCGTCTTCTGGAACGGGGTTGACGACGATGCACAGCGTCGCGACGCTGAACGGCGCTCACTTCAATCCTCGCCGCGTGGCCGACTCGAACTGGGATGGAATTTTGAACCGGAAGTCGCGCGCTTTCGCTCGAAGATCGACGGCGACTCTCTACACAATACATTTGATCGATTTTCCCATCGGTAACCTTGAGTTATGTGGTGCGCGAGTGAAGAGAGAACGTGTACATTCGAGATGTGGACCTGTCGAGAGCCGGGGACTCTTTGCGAGCATGATCGTCGAGTCGATTGGGTTCTAGGAACGTGCCATGGAGTTCTCTGAGTCGCAGAACTATAGCGACCTGGCAGGACATCCGGCTCAAGCTGGGAAAATTAGTAACGAGTACTTAGGAGAAGATTTTAGTGATTGATCTAGGATAACTGCTAAAAATCGAGTTAGAGTCGGTGACTGGGACTCCGTCGGGCCCACTATAGTAATCTCGGCGAACGTTCGGGCTATCGGAAAGACTGTAGGAAGCCGAGGAACTAAGTTCGAGTTAGCAAAAGAGGAATGATTGGATTGACCTAAGTGAATCCTTGATGACCCGCGCTGCTTCTCCAGCCAAGTCAAAGAATTGGAAGATTATCCTTGCTGCGATCATGGATTATCTAGCTCATGGATCGCAAAGAAGCTTCTCATGAATGGCTGAATTATATTTAAACGATTTCTAGACTGATTATGGGTCTCCAAGTCGGCGGAAGATGGAACTGCAGGCATGACGGAGTGTGACATTGAGGACTGAGTCTCTGGGACCTCGCACGGCTGTCTTCACCATAACTCTCCGCCCGAAGGACACGCAAGGTCAGCTGTTTTACACTAATTCTAGACATTTTGCTTTCTTGTCGATATTTTCCAGGATATTTTTGCATGATACAGCAGGTGAGAGTCTGGAGACACTTTTTTAAAAATATTATCCCGATTGAGTCGTCTCTGAAAATATCAAAATTTTTTAAAATTACGAACGACTGTTTAAATCTTGATCCACGATTTTCAATGGTTGCTCTGCAGCAAAAATCTGAGCAACAAGTTCGTGTAAGCGAAAAGCGATCCTTGATGATCCTTTTTCTCAAAAATTGTAGATTTAGACATTTATACGAAGCTTGAGAGTGGTAACTTCGTGGGAAAAAAGTCGGACAAACGATCTACCCGGCCTCATTTCAAAGAGTAGGTCTTCTACTTTTCACGCATTCGAGTTATTTTCTTCTCTGTTTGCACGAGAGTATAGGGTAAAGAGAGGACGGTGCTCTCCTTGATGCAAATTCAAATGCTCTCAAAATGTTTCACCTGTTGTAACTCGAGCAACGATCCACTTTATCTTGTCGGGTGAAACCTACCCTTTTCAAACCTCTAAGTAAGTCATTTTTATGAAGATTCTCTTGCATTAGGGGTGGCAAAGTGAACATGACCATTTCCTTGAAAAATTCAGATTCGGATGCCCTTCGCGCTTCTACTATTGTTACTCACGCCTTAACGTACTTATCATTAAATATTAAACTATCTTCAGCAAGTGTACAGAGTGCTACCCTGCAAATTAGAACTGCTTAATTATCACTGGCCAGGCGTAGCCGACGTATTACAAATCCTAGGCTTTGTCTTCGATATTTATTTTCTCAGAAACTACACCGTGGGAATGGATGAATATTAACAGACTCGGAAGTTATAAACCAGAACGTATGATGTGTTATGAGAGTTTCGTACAATGTGTTTAATGACTTGCGAGATACAGTTTAATGAAGGAGGCTCGCGAGAGATTAACGGGAGGTGATCTCGGAGATAGTAATTACGAACTCTGTACAAACTCAGACGGTTTTGAAGTTCCGCATGTTTGAGACTAGTCGATTTTTATCAACTTTTTTTGGGATTCGAATCACGGAAATTGTGGACTCCCGATTATGGATTATCGAAAAAAATTCTGCGCGTACAGTGAATCGCAAAAATATTTCAACACTCTGGATTGAAAGATACAGTGATCGATAACTCGAAAACGAAATAGTTAATTTTCAACATATTTTTTAACCCTTCGCTGCATGATTTTTTAAATTGGAATGAAAACATTGAAAGAAGGTCAGTTTTTGTGTTTCATTTAAGGGAAAAATATTTAAAAACATTAAAACAACATTTTCAGAAAAATACACATAGCAAGAAAACACATTCTTAGCAGATTTGTTAACTGTATCAGATATAATACACTAGGGTTAAACAAATTATTATCTTTTTGAATCAGTTTAGACTAAACGATTTTTCATTCGGAGTTGCGCAAATTGGGTTTTGAATTTTTCGAGTAGGCCTAATAGTTTCAATAATATAGATTTTTTAATCTCTACTTCGAGGGCTGTTTTCACCACCTTAACATAAATGTCGACAGCTAAAAGAAATATACATGTGAAATATTTTTTTGAGTTCTGTGTCATACAAAAATTCCATAAAAATCGACGTGTTACGATTGGGTAGCCTTGTAAATGTGTGAAAAAAAATTGATCATAGTCGATCAACTATACTTTCACAAGTGACTGTACACATTCGAGCGATTATGTCGCGGTGAACGAAATGTAAATTCGATGGATGAAAGAGAAACGGATGCATGGAATCAGATTCAACGGACGAAAAATACAAAAATGGGGTTCGTTCAGAAAAATCGTTAACTGGCCATTGTGGGCCTGAATAATTATTCCGATTGGTTGCCGCACATTTGAAAATACCAGCGTGGGCCAACAATGCTTGGAACTGACTGACAATTGCTACTTTTGAAAATCTTACGAGACATTATCAGTTAAATTTAGTTTTTAATTGCAAAAGTTAATGGAACATAAATAAATTATAATTCCTCTTGAACCATCTATGATCGAAAGAGAATATGCGACGAACATTTTCCTGTTTCTTGTACAAAAATTGTCATTATATATAGTATTTTATTTGATTCCACTTGGGGTTACAAATCCTTTATCAAATCTCCTCTCTATACACTACTTTTAACATTTTAACTTAACCTAACTTACAACTACCTTAATCTTAACTTAACCTATAAATTTATACATATGTACATAGAGAAAGAGAGAAACTGTATTTACAAAAAATCTTATACGACTAACCTTATACCTACCCCTTCTTCCCCATCCCCTCCCTCTCTTTAAAAATTGTCATTAATAAAAAAGATCTAATCACTGTAACTTTGTCAAGAATTTCTTTAGCACTTTTATAGCAATAATTTCTTAGAAGAAACAGGAAAATGTTTATTGTATGCCTATATCCTTTTTAATGAAATATAATAATAGATAATACCATAATAATAGAAGCTTCAAAAGGAATGAATAAAAAGGTTGACCGGAAGTTTAAAGTTTAAAAGAATAAGGTACAAGAGAAACTGTACCCAGTAGAGAAAAAGATTTTGTTTGAGTAGCATTGATGTGTATCGTATCAGTCCCATCACTAGTGCCAACCCCGACGTAAACGGACCCCAGATCCATTTATTCTGCTCGACCAGGCGATACTGAGGCCATGATTGACAGGTATGGGTTAGGTAGAAAGACCGTTGTCGCGAAAAAGAACGTCGCTTCCCTGTGGTACATATATCCACGGATTTTCGCTTATTTTCCACGACCAAGGTACATTGAATTACAGTAGAATGTCGATTATTATCTGAACAAACCGGAAGAGAACGCAAATAGATAGTGGCCGCAGATTTGGCAAGTTTCCAATTAATGTGAACGCATTGTATCGGAGTAGTTACACCTCAAAGTCTTAATAGCTTAATGAATATTAATATACTAGATGGTTTCAATGGTTCGTGCTCGGCTTGTAGATAAAACACAATTGGTTACATTTCCCCGTAACACTTTTCTTAATGAATTACGTAATCACCACCTATTTCTACAATTGTCTGGAAAATGTTAAAATGGCCTATTGAGCTATCGAAATGTTGAAGAATTGAGAAGTTGAGATGTTGTAATTATATTACAATTAATACACGCGTAATTGAAAATTGCAAACATTTATTTAATTTTATTATTGTTTGTATACATGTATAGATGATATTTTAATTTGAATATAGTGTGGACTAGTTGTTTTTGAAAATATAATATAAATCGTGAAATTTTATAGATATCTGCAATAGGAAGAGTACCTTAATTACGTTCCGCGTAAAATTGAGGTATATTTTATATTATATTAGTAAAATTGAGCCTATTGAGCTATCGAAATGTTGAAAAATTGAAAAGTTGAGTTGTTGTAATTATATTACAATTAATACACGCGTAATTGAAAATTGCAAACATTTATTTAATTTTATTATTATTTGTATACATGTATATAGATGATATTTTAATTTGAATATAGTGTGGACTAGTTGTTTTTGAAAATATAATATAAATCGTGAAATTTTATAGATATCTGCAATAGGAAGAGTACCTTAATTACGTTCCGCGTAAAATTGAGGTATATTTTATATTATATTAGTAAAATTGAGCCTATTGAGCTATCGAAATGTTGAAAAATTGAAAAGTTGAGTTGTTGTAATTATATTACAATTAATACACGCGTAATTGAAAATTGCAAACATTTATTTAATTTTATTATTATTTGTATACATGTATAGATGATATTTTAATTTGAATATAGTGTGGACTGGTTGTTTTTGAAAATATAATATAAATCGTGAAATATATATATCTGTAATAGGAAGAGTACCTTAATTAAGTTGCGCGTAAAATATACAGAATTATTATCTCGTTCTTTTTAATTAAAAAAAAGTTATGGTAACGCAATTGTGCGTGCACGCATTTTATTGGGCTGTAACTGTAAATTGTGATTCCATTTGTTAAAGATTATTAGTTAGGTGGCGCTGTGCGAGAATTTCAGTCGTAAATCGACGTCTCGAATGCAAAAGGATTCTGGTTCGTGCGTTTTGTGCTAGGTTTCCAAAGGACAATCAATAAATATCGATTAGTCCGCTCCCCGCGCATGAAGAAACTTGTATTATCCTATTATGGACTCATCGTACAATAGGTGATATGGTTCGGAACATTCGTTAAATTCGGTAGCGTAAATAACTGTTGATGTAAAATTGAACGCGATACAATAGACCGTGATCTTTCGTTGAATTGATCAAAGAAACGGAAACTTTGATTGCATTACAATCGGCTACTTCGTAGAATATTTCAAGAAAGTAGTTATTCGTTGTAGTTTAGTGTTAATGTTGTAATCTATAATTAAGAATACAATTGTTATTTATGTGTTATGACAACCTGACAATTTACAATATAAAAATTTTATTTAAAAACTTGGTATAAAAATCTCTTGTAGTTTATTAATAACAGGTATGCTATTATTAATTCAAGTATCATGGCGGTTTATTAATACTGAAAATCTATATACGTAGTTACTCTTAGCATTATTAATATAGTGGTTATTATAAAAGTATCCTTTTCCGTTTCTTACACTTTTTAAATAGTCAACAGCTATTTATTACTAGATTAAAAGCACGTCGATGAAATAGATTAACTGATTCAACTTCTTTCGAGATGAATGGTTTGTTTAATATGCAGTGACTTTTCTCGCACACAGTCTTTCCGTAATTTTATGTTCCTCTCTCTCACCCATGAGATCGACTGTTTTCACTCTAGCACAATGAAAAGTAAAAATGTTCTGAACGTAATTGCAATTTGTTATTCAAGAGCCCGGTTTATTATTTTAATGGTGCAGTCTGTAGAGACGCCATTCTGTCAAGCGTTTTTAAGGACTTCATGGAACTGTTGTTAATCTATATTGTCATTAAATTTGATTGCAATTGTCCGACTGACTGACTTCTGTGTATATCTATTTCCACTTTTATAACGTACTAGCTGTCCCCCGACTTTGTTCACGGGCAATTACAAATCTTGGTTGATCATTAACGTTATTAAATTTTTAATTTCCAATCGCCAAGGTGGTCTCAGATAGAGATTTTATTTTTAGACAACAAAATTTAAAGAATTAATTATAAAATGATTAGAAAACATATATGTTTATTACGATAAATATCAGTTTATTACGAATACTATAAATAATACAAAACAATATTGAAAGTGTTATAAATAATTTTGACATTGTCTTTTTTTGACAGCAGAATGTCTTGAATGTTATCCTATTATAAAGGTGGTACAAAAAGTTAGAGTTACAATGGAATTATATTGAATAATTTTCACATCATAATTTTAATAGTCAACGGAAATAATAATGACGTTACTTGCCTTAAATTATTGGATTAATATTCGTCCAAGGAAATTGATCATCAATAATTATTATATAATATTTCATAATTTTTGGAAATATTGGGTTTCCACGTATAGTACTACTAAAACTAATGAAATAATCATGTCATTACACGTAATAAAAGTGTCATTGTGGTCTTTTAAGCAGCGCTGTATTGAGCGCTCTGCAAACATAATCAAAGAGTAATCCCTTTTCATTGAAGCGAAGACAGGTTTAAGGAGCAGTATAGGTATAAAGGTAGACTCATATACATGCATGTACATTTCTCGTGAATAATATAAGAAATTTTGAATAATAACATAATTCAATATGCATATAACCGGCCAATTATACATGGAAGTAAACTAAAATGATGCTTTAGAAATTACCCCGTAATAAAAAACGTTATTTTGATTTGTGTGTGCCATCATTTATATGCCTGTATAACTATATGATTAGATTGCAGATTTTATGCATTTATGACAAAAATGGGTACGTACAAATTTAAAACAGTGTACAAACAAAAAGATTTAAGTCCACCAGAGTATTAACCCTTAGCACTCGAGTGGCACCTCGGAGGTGTCGCTAAAAATTGCTGTACTATTATTTAAAATATTGTTTACATTATTAGATATGTCGGTATGTAACCAATTACTAAACATTTAAGTATTGTATGAGGTATTATATCACACATGTACCAAATTTAAAAAATTATTATAATACTATATTATATACAATTATTATAATACTATAATATAAAAATTATCATAATACTATAATATAAATTATTATAAACGTTTGATTTTCGAGTTAAAATATCTCTGAGTGCGAAGGGTTACTGACAGTCGAATTCTATTTAAAGGACCCATAATGCTCTATGCGCTAATAAAGGCAGTGTAATTGTATTGAAACAGCTAATGACGGCTAATAAATTAATCTAATCAGTTTACTTGTTTTTCGATTACCAAGATACGAGGACTCCATTAATGACTGTCAATTTACAACTTGTGTATAGTCGCGCATCTTGATGAGTAATCGATTGCAACTAAATTACACATTAATAATTCGTATCATCGTTCGGTCGAAATTAATAATAAATCATACAGGAACGAAATGGATCCAATTATCGTTATTTAGTTTGCACGTAAACAGTCCTTTCATTTGTCTGTAGGTACACCGCATATTCGAGTCAAGGACTGCCGACAAACATTGAAGAATAGCTATTTAAAAAAATTTTCCTTTGTTCAAATTCTGACCTATTTATTTTTTGCATGTAATTAGGTAAAATATTTTACAAAATCACACATGAATATAAATAAAATGTGCACATTATACGATACATATATTAATTTGATAAAATTATAGCGAATATAATAATTCAATAAACAAATAGTCTAATATTTAACTCATGAAGTTACACAAGATTATATTATATATCTGCGAACTTTAAACTTGATTTCCAATAATATTCATAGAATTAATCGTAAAACTTTGTACATTATGTATTACACTTAACTTAATAAAAATTTAATACTGTTGTCCAATAGAATGGTGTCCATAAAAAGATTCAGTCAATACACAAACATTGAAAATTTTTAATAAATATTGATCTTGTTATCTTGATTAACGCAGCCGATTAAAAAAACAACAAATTACTTAAAGGTAATTAATTAAATGTATATAGAAAATCGATAGCGTTTATCGGCCCGTAATTACTGATTTTAATTGCCGCGGAAGTTTTACGAGCTTGTAAATTCGATAAACAAATACGCGCGAAAAAATCTTTCGAAAAAGCATAACTCGATTCAGAGTTTATCGAGAGTTCCAGTCGCTCGCGGATTTACTCGACGCACACGGGAGGAAAAAAGCTCTAGATAAATACTTGCGAGTGACTACTAGCATACATACGTGAACAGCGTATACGTGTATCGCGAACCATGGCGTAGCACGTTTCGTGAAAGAGTTGATAAAGAGCACGAGAACAGGAGGGCACACGCCACCCTTCGTGAACCGCGTTTAACCTAATACTGGAAAACCGTCACGAACATCTTGAGTAACAAGTATTAAGCGCGTGTTTCGCTCTTGAAATACTTTTGACCCCCTTCGAACAACGTTTCCAGTCGATTTTGCAATCGGAACGTTTTCCACTAGCTTATTACGATTTTCTGCTACCTTTGCGAACTTACTTTCAATTAGGATATTATGAATTTTATTCTCGGCGCCACGGTTCGATCATATTTCTACATAACAAATATTTATTATGTGGGAATACTAAACGCTGGATTCGGATTTGAATCTCCCGGTTCAAGAACCACGTTAGCTATTAAAATGTTTTTAATAGGTAATAGGTAGGTAGGTAATTTTTAATAGGTAGGCCCACATAATAAATATTTGTTATGTAGAAAAATGATCGAACCGTGGCGCCGAGAATAAAATTCATAATATCCGAAAGATAAATTACGATCGATAAACTAATTAATTAAATATTTACTTTCAATTACGTTACATTACCAGACAACAATTACGTTACGGCGAAAATAGGTGCAATCTAAAATCGTGAAAAGATTAAACCACTTTTTGAAAGTGTTAATATAATATTTTCAATACAATAAAATCTTATAAAATAATGCAGAACGAGAATTGGAAAAATGACACTAAACACGGTATAATTTGAACTATATTTAATGGTTTAACCCTTTGCAATCCAGCCTAGTGACTCATATAGTACACCAACAAGTCCAGCACATAAATAATAATTTATAATAAATGTATACATATATGATTGCTGCAATAAAACAATGCGGCTACAAAATACGGCTACAAACAATGCTGCAAAAAGGATACGGTTGCAGTAATAAAACAAAATGTTTATTCTTTAGCTACATTATATAAAACATGTTCATGTTTATAAATCTTCAACAAAATCATTATTATATTTCGAATGTCGCATTATCGGCGATAACGTTTAATTTTCCATGTTTACATGAGCTGTAC
>CM052325.1:8596230-8610371 GCA_028455615.1 Lasioglossum zephyrum | reverse complement strand
TTAAAAATCTTCTAAATATTATAAAATATAAAAATCAAAGGAAACTATTGGAATTGCCATAAGTGTAGTCTATTAACTAGCCACTGATAAATAGTATAGCAATTGAAGTTTAAAAATACTAGACTTAAAATTTATTTTTATACTAACTCTCTTTTATTGTGTTCAGTACAATTTTGATTGAAAAAATTCAGTTTGTGTCTCCAGATGATTGGAAGAAGCACGAATTTAGAAAAAATTGAGAAAAAGTTACCCTCTCTCTGCCAGTACCGGATTAGTCACGTGACACGCGGAAGAGTTGGGACAAGAATTTGAGAAGAATGTAGGTCAGAAACTCTAAGTCCGCGAATGGTTTTCATAGTTGTCATGCAAGGAATGTTCGAACAAATACAATATAATAAACACAAATTGGGTCTACCTCGTGCAATTTGTTTTTTAATTTTATCCTACTCTTGAAGGGTAGAAAAAATGATTATTCAAGACCGGATTTCGAAAGTAACTTGAGGGTCACCTACCGATGAAACCAGTTTACAATATTTACGATGGTATCTCTCGATATACGATCTCACTATAAGATGTGTTTTATTATGCAAAATATATGCACATTCTTAACTTCTGCATTTCTTCAAAATTTACGGTTGCAAAAAAATGATGATTTAGTTAGAATATTTGTTTCCAATACTTTCAAATATTCTGTTCGATTACTATACACACAAGATAAAGGTGAAATTTCTCAGTTTGTTCTATATGTTTTTTTTCTCTTTTTGTTACGCAGCAAGTAAGTACATTAATTTTGTTGATTCTGTTGATTGACCTGGCTGTGTTTTTAATTTTATTTGCCATATTACAATTATTTTGCATTATTTTTAGACGCAATATATTTTTTTTATGAAAATGATTACCATAGGGATCGAAACGTCAAGATACATTTATAAATAATTGCACATTTGCTGCTTGTGTAAAATTGATCGAACCTTGCGTCGAAATCATAAATTCATACTATACATTTTCTAAAACATTTTTAATCACTCGGATCTTTAGTGCTAATGAAACTTTTCTGCGTTAATTGCAAAAGACGGAGCCGAATAGAAATTTCGTTCTTTGTTCAACAATTTAAATACGTTGCGAAATAACTAATAATTTATTATATGCATATTGTACCTGTCCATTTTCGCCAAAAATCCGCAGTCTATTAATTACTAATAAGAAAATTTGTTTATATTGTAGGTAGGTAATTTTGGAAACTTGATAAAATAACTTTCTTCGTAATTTTACTAATTACTTAGTTCGACTACTCTTGGCAGATGTCCCATTTCTGTGAAAATATTTGTTGAAACCACTGTCGCGCTCTCGAATTAGATCAACAAAGGACAGTTTAATGGCACGATTGTTATGGTTTCGTTGTGTGCCTCCTGTCGGCACGTACATGCACGTGCACACGCGTGTACGTTCATTCAGAGTGTGCAGTATCCTCGGCTCGTAAAAGTGAAAGCGATGCAAGCCAAGGAGAAAATATGATCGTGAAACTCGACCGACAGATCGCTGCCAGAGGATAAATTGGGCTTTCTTATATGTGATTCTGATAATACTTGTCAACTTTCATCGTTTCGACGTTCCCGACCGAAACCAGCTGGAATTTCACTATCATAGCGTCATCGCTGTCGATACCGATGTGCGATCTTCATTCTTTCTGACCGCCGATTGCCTAGAGAAAACAACTTGAGAATTCTGTTGACATCATTTCTATGTCAAGATCTCTAGCCAGTTCCCAAAACAACTTTTTCCAATCGCTTTCTTCCACCGCCCTAACATTTTCAACGAAAATATATAGCGGCTGGAGCTATATGTTAATAATGCCTTTACTAATTAATTAACAAATTAAGATCGAATTCCTTATATTGAGAAAAATTATTATAAAAATTATAAATCGATCTTCTTGGTGAGACTTGTTCAGAATAATTTTTTCTATTCCTGATATCTTTAAGAAATTGTATACGGGATGTCCCATTTATATCGACCCACTCGAGTATCTCCGAAACTGTTGATGATACTAAAAAATATTTTAGACAAAAGTTCAACAGTATTAGGAGATTATATTAGTAGAGGTCGCGTGAAGGTCAACTTTGTTTTTTAAACGGAATCGTATATTTTTCAATGCACAATCAATGCTACTCGTTACTCCTTACATAAAAGTACTGGTATAAGAAGGTATTTTGAGTTTAATATTTAAAATGATATTTTGATTGTTAAAACAAACAATCATTGTTACAATAAAATTGATTCCTTCAGTAACTGTTTATAAGCATTCGAAGACTCGATAAGTGATGTAATTAAACTGCACTGGTTACTCGACATGATTATCATATTTTGTTATTACGCTATCTGTTTTCTATAATCAAGTTTTCACGTTCGTTCTCACGTCACTGCATTCAGTATATCAACCGGGTTTTCCCGTGAGTAAATCGAAATGTAATGTAGGTTAAATTATAACGCGGAAATCAATGTTCGCAGATGAAGATGTAATTTACACGTGTACGTAACTGCACTGGCAATAAATGAAAAATCGTCCACGTTGAATTTCTTGCAATTCCGTGAAAACACAATGGAACGATAATGTAGCTAAACTCATTTCAACGTTTTCATTTTTGAAAAAATTCGAGAAGAATCGAAATTAGTCGAAACATTGTTCCTGCGACAATTTTATCGATTTAAACGATCCTGGTGAATTTATGTTTTGATTCTTTGAGAACACCCTCGAGCAAAAATCAATTTGTGAAAGCGAAAGTAGAGAAACTACTACATTGCACTACTACAGAGAAATTACTAAATTATAGCAGGTTGAATTTTCTATTTCAAGGAAATTCATAGCAAAAAAGTAATTTAACAGTGGTAAATGTAGAAACTTCAAGATTGAATCCTAAGATAGACTAACGTTTGTGATGCAAATAATTTTCTCATGCAAAAATATTCTTCAAGAACATAAACAAATTAGCAGTATTAAAAGTAGATACTCCAATCTTTAATATGATCCTAAGTAGATTGTTATACTACTTTTTATCACGGAGTTACAAGTGGTTATAAACATCAATAATATCTTACCAAAGGTTTACCATAACTTCTTATGTTCTTCTTGTTATATTAATTTTCTTGCGCAAAAATATACACGAAAAAATAAACAAATTAGCAGTACTAAAAGTAGAGATACTCCAAGCTTTAATATGATCCTAAGTAGATTGTGATACTACTTTTTATCACGGAGTTACAATTGGTTAAACATTAATAATATCTTACCAAAGGTTTACCATAACTCCAACTTCAATCGTTCGTATATGTTGCAATATACAATTTTCTTGCGCAAAAATATACACAAAAAAAATAAACAAATTAGCAGTATTAAAAGTAGATACTCCAAGCTTTAAAATGTGCCTAAGTAAATTGTTATGTAAAGTGTTTTTTCCAAATAAAAAAGAAATAACTTGAAGTGTATAGATTCGTTCCTTGAAAATGACCTCAGCTAGATCATCTTCCGATTTTTCCCCCAAAGTTATGACAGAAGTAATCATTAAAAAATGTTGTTGTATTATTTACAATTGGTTAAAATTACGAAGAAGAGAGATAACTAATTTCCGCGTGTTGCAATCGACGCAGATAATTATTTCGCATTCAATCGGCAGGCTAGTTAGAACATTGTAAATGAACAATGAGCTGGCTGGAAGCAACTTTAAATGTAAGTGGAGTGATCAAATACATATAATGGTGGCTAGGTGCGGTTCTACCGGACAGGAAAAACGTCGCTGCCACCTTGAAGAGGTAGGGATAAGCCCGCGAGGAAAGATTCGAGATCTATAGAATGGTTGACGATACTCTGAAAACACAAAGCGCCCATTCGAGGACTCAGTTCCCGCGCCGCACTGTTTGTGTTCGCCTCGCCGGCACTCGAGCTGCTTTCATCCACACAGTGGTACTTCCTTCTCTCTTATTTCTCACCTTTATCAATATACTTATTGTGTTTGTTTTCGTTCGCACAACTGACTCCATACAAAGTAAATGCACTCTGACTTTTAGAACAAGAAACTAGATATACGCTGACAGTCATAAGAGATGTCCATCGTTTTCCTATAACACGTGTATTGTGCGCCGTAAGTGCAGTGGACGACTATTATGACCATGGATGATGCTTGAATATCTTTCTCAAAAGAAATTAACTATAATTCTTCTTAGAAAATGTTGTGTATAATACACGATGAATTCGCAGGATTTTCAACCAGTTTTTAATTGGAAACATTAATTTTGCATGAGAATTAATAGAACAGTGCTCGATTGTAATTCAAACTAAAAGGTGTGATTGAAGTACAATTATATTTCTTCGTAGTTTCTTGGTAGAAATTTTAATTGAAGATTATATTATAATAGTATCTGTTAATTTTTTAATTATGGTTATAGTTAAAAGCAAAACGTCTAGTGGCAGTGTAATTATTTTTCTAGACGTTTTGGAGTATCCTTAACTGTCCATGGTTTTATTCTTATAAAAGTAAGAAAAATTGTAATCGACATTTATATCCCTATTGTAATTATTAATTGTTCCATTATATTCTTTTCTGGCAGCAGTGTATATCCAAGAACATTTTTTGACATCCATAATTTTTATTAATTTGAATTTTCAATTTTCAATTTTGGAATAATGTGTATTACAAATTTACAGAAATTATATCATTATATTATACGTAATATAAAATGATAATATCAAGTTAGACAGTGATAAGAAAGACAAGGAAGAGAGAAGGATGGTAATTTAATTTTAATAAATCTGTATCGATACTTCAGCGACTATGTTTCTGTGGATACTAAGTGGCCTGAACTTTTTTATGGTAGGTTTCAATTATCACTTTACATTATTTATTTTACACTACTTCGCAACTGTGAAATTCAATTCTGATTTGATCTAGACCTTTAATTTAAGCTATAACTAAAAATATTTTTTAATTGAGATTATGAACACAAGTGTCCTTAATTCGCATAACAAAAAACATTTTTTAATTGTTCTAAAATGGCTGTCAAGGTTACTAAACATGTACTATTTCTCGCAAGTGCATCGATCTCTTCGATTCTTGAAAAAAATTCACTGAGATCATAACTAATCGACAATTTGCATATCAAATTCTAACATGTAAATTAACGCATACTGCACTAATTAATATTCAGGAAACTTCGTGTCGTGGTACACCAAGTTCAAGCTTGAACAAGAGCTCAGGCGTTCACGATGCGTGAAGAACGAGTGAAAGAATTGGAAGAGAGCATTTTCTTCTCGCCATTTAAATACATCTCCGGAATAATAGTCGTTATCATGCTCTCTCTTGTGTCACGCGACTGTATGGCATTGTTACCATAGAGAGAGAGACGCACACATGAACTCTTAGTGAATCCAATTTTTGCAAAATTATATATGCAAATGTAAATAAAAATATATTGTGTGATATTCTCATAAATTGCATGATTATTTATTTTAAGCAAAATAATTTTTAAAGAGATTGGCTGAAAAATATAATTTTCAAGTTTACTTTAAATAAAATGATTCTTAAAGAGATGGGATCAAAAATTTATTTTTCAAATTTTTCTTGAAACAAAATGATTCTTGAGAGATTGCATGAAAATTATTGTAAATGCTAATTTCATTCAATTGTAACAAAAATTCATTGTAACGTTTCATTTTAAATCTTAATTTTAGCGAATTTTGTGATCGATCGACAAAGTGTAACCAAAAATATTATGAAAACCAAATTGTTCGATGTAGAAAAATTTTTGACAATCCCATAGCACCATAAGCTTTTAAGCAACCAGAACAGTAATGAGAAAAAACAAGCATTAGGAAATTCTCCGGAGAAAGGATTGTTCATTATTATTATGCATGAGAGTGTTTACGGGGTCTTTTAGCAACAGTAAATGTAGCGATTAGGTGAACGTACCGGATAGGATCAACTCCAAAGAGGCGAATAAAAATCGTGATGCGAGAGCTATCGCGTTACACCAATGGTTAATCACCCGGTTTATTCGTTTTCCATTCTACTCAAAAGAAAGATGCACCGCTGCAGAGGTGCAGTGGTAAATGATGCAGGGAATGTTGTGGCAATGCGTGCGGTTTAGTGGAATGTCCATTTGTTCCTATACGACTGTACGTTATGCGATTGTGCCACATCATGCGCTCTCTATACCATCAGCTAGATCAGAATCGCTGTGCACGATCTCCATTTCGTTGCATTCGACGCATAGAGGGTGACCAGATAATCGTTGACACTATCAATGTGCATGGAAAACATTATCAAAAGAATTTTGAGACAGTCAATGTGTGTTTGACAGACTGCGAATTTTTATGCATGATAAAAACTGTCCGAGACAATCGTAAGAAATAGAATTTCGATAAAACAATCGGACAATATTAATCCAGTGAGAAAACTGTTTTGGTTAATTATTTTTTTACGAAACTTTTACTAACGCGTATTGATGACATTCTCTTGATTAAAATAAGCCCAAACACGGTACTATTTGGATCATGTTTACCTGTTTAATTTGCGATACAGTAGAACCTCGATTATCCGAACCGAGGAATTTGAACTTTTGTAATTTCGAAGAGGAAAGTCGGAGGATGTTCTATTTGAACTTATTTTAAAGCTTGAAGCCTCTACTTTTGACGTTGCTATACTGTAGTTTTTAACAATACTTCTGCTACAGAAAGTATTAATATTTTTGTATAAGTATGCTACACCTGGTAATGGTGGAAATAATAATTATAATCTCGATCTGGAAAGTGATAAGGTGACTTTGATTAAACTAAATTGATGAACTCAAAGATCATCGTTAAAATAATCAGTTCTTTCGTTTCTTGAAGATTCTCGTTCACGACAATTGCGCATCGTATTGCAATTTTTATATCCTCTGCATTGAATGCACAGACGTTGCACGTTGCCTGCAGCTGTCAGTCTAGTCTACAACCCATTGGATCCGATATAAAAAGAAAACAAAGAGACCGGTCTCATTGATCACTATGTCTAGATTGCGTAATGTCGTTTATGATGTATAACGTGTCCTATATTGCACATCTGTATGTCCGAGTCATGCAACGAATACTTAAACACTATATTATTACAAAGTTCAGTCAATCGTGTCCTTCGCCGTATATAACATTAAAATTTTACATCAATTATACAAAAATTAATCATTGATTAATATATTTAAAAAAGTTTGATTAAGTCAATTGTGTCCTTCGCTGTATATAAAATGAAAATAATATATTAATTATACAACAATTAATCCTTCATTAATATATTTCTAAAAAGTTTGATAATTACTATGTATCGAAAGAAAAATATGATAATTAAAAATTGAAGAAGATAACGTCACTTGCGATCATTTGTAATGATGATTATAGAAAATAAAATAATTTCTATGAAAGTAAAACTGCGGTTATAGAAAGTTCTATCATTCGTATTGGATTTATTAAGTAGTTAGCTCGCTAATCGAGACGTACAAATCATTAACTCGGCGTGCTACGCATGCATATCAAGACCGAAGGTCGTTCTTCCAAGTAGGAACTGAACATTGGCAATGAATGTTAAGTACATCGAGGCCTGACATTATTACTATGTCACCCATTTGATGAGACACCTATTTATAGTGGTGCCGATTCACTCGATAATTACCACGAGTCCGTGATATTATTTATACCAATCGCACCCATGAACTACAAATCTCGTTAGACTCCCGAGTACTGCCCACTGGAAACCTTCATCCCAATGGAACGTGAATTTTTCGCATTTCTTCGGAAGGACATCAATGAAATTATTAATTATTAACTTGATTTGCAAATAATTGTTTCTACAGCGCGTAACCACTTTTACCATTGTTTATACCGTTTGTAATTGTTCCCATAATTATTTTTGTAAATCTGTGATTATAATGTACCAATTATATATATATCATATTATATATATTATAATATTTGTAACAATTTATACTTGTTTTTATATCTTTTATAATTATAAATATGATTGCTTTTATAATTTACCAAAATCTACCTATGAAGAGATTTTCAAAATAAATTATAATATTATAACTAATTAATATTATAACAAAATGATTCTTAAAGAGATCGAATCAAAAATTTAATTTTCAATTTTTCCTTGAAATAAAATGATTGCATGAAAATTATTGTAAATGATAATTTCATTAATAATACTATGTAATAATAATATATATTATTATGTATATATAAATTTTTTAATAATATTTTCATATTATTATTAAATTATAATATTTTTTCGTTCTATTGTATAATTTGAATTTTAGTTATTTGTTTTTTATGGGCGAAACATTTTCTATAATAGTTCACATTGTTATAGGTAACAGTACTATGTCTGAATACGGGGAGTGCGGATAATAATAGCGGCTGGAGCTTTGTCCCAAATACACAGTATCATATCCAAACTGACGAAGGTCCGGAAAGACATTTTCGTTATCAAACGTTAAATGGACAATATAGGAAAGAAAAGAGGCTAGTTGATGGTACAGTGATTGGCACAGAAGGCTGGTTGGATCCTCTAGGGTACCTGCGTCTCAAAGACTATGTAGCTGATAGCAATGGATTTCGTATCCTCAGGTAAGCAAACAAAGACAGAAGAGCAAACAGGGAGGTTCAGACAGAGACACAAGGATTATTAATTATAAATTGAAAAATGCTAAAAAAGATCCATATTTAAAAATTGCTATTAGTCCGATGTAATTAATATCCGCAGATAAGCAAACAAGCTGATATCTCGTAATTTACCATTTCCTAATTCAAACAGAAACACAAAGATTATTAATTAAAAATTGCAAAATGTAATTAGTATCCTCAGGTAAGCAAACAAGCTTTAAATGTTTTATAAGAAACGTTATGTAATGAACTGTAGTGAAATGATTTATTTTCTTTGTCAATATGGTCAGGTTAGGTTGAAAATATTATAGCAGAGTTTTCAAATTCTTCTAATGTTTTTACTGTTTTAATGGTTATTGAACTAAAGATTTTAAAAGAATGTTAAAAAAGATCAATATTTAAAAATTGCTACTACTCTCTGATGTAATTAGGTCGAAAATGGTGTACGTGGGCAAAGGCCGACCAATTAACGACGCCGTGGCCGAAACGAAGAGAGTGCCACCCCAAACTGGGATTCTCGTGGACCCCCCACGACCGCCTAACCCCTACAGGTACTACATACAATTTTCAATATAAGTTTAACCTAAAAATTTCATGACGAAACAACATTTTCCAACAATGCCAAAATTTGTAAAATTTTCAATCACTTCGCTTCAGACATTGGAAACCAACCAGCGCTGCGCCGTTAGTTGAAAATGACATAAGCTCGGGCTATTACGACAGCACCACCATCAGACCTCGAGCGTTTTCGACTAACAATGCCTATTACAATACAAATCGAGCAGGCTATTCCCAGCATCCCGACAGCCGTTACAACCTCATTCAACGTTCTGACAATGGCGACAATGCCCGCTACAACAACCTGAAAAATAATTTCCAAGTGTCTACGCCAGTGTCTCGAGGCGTTGTTGCCAGGTATCCTCCTTACGACGGGACGCACACCACTGCCAATGGATTCCAGTATTACCTAAAACGGCAGTACCACGAAGAGGAACAGGAGCCAACAGGCTCCAACGTTGGATCGTTCGGTTACGTCGATCCGTTTGGCATCAGGAGAGTAATTTATTACAAAACGGACCCACAAACTGGTGGCTTTGTTCATCAGAAAAACAACAAGTTCGTGGGCCTTTCTGGAACACCATACGACCCCTCGCCTCCAAGACCCGCACGGGGTACTCAGAAATACAGACAGCAGTAATCGCGAAGAACGTTGCGAAGAAATTATAAGATTTCTTCGGTTGTTAACACTAGGTGCCATATTAAGCAACTTCACTATTTATAATGTTCCACTAGAATTAAGGAGGACGCAAGATGCAAGCGGACACTTGAAACGATATCAAAAATATTGTATGAGTAATGTAGGCTTGTTAACATACGTTAAGGCGTAACGATAGTTGCCTAACAGAATCATGGGAAACCTAACGTACAATTTAGATCGTTTGAACGAGAACTTTGTTTTTGTACTTTCAGACACTCGATGACCACACGAACGAATTAAAGTAAGAGCTGTAACACAGGCGAACAGAATTTTGTTTTTAATTCAATCCTGTAGAACCTTTGCTGCTTAAAGATTTGCATTTCTGGGACATAAATAGAGAAAGTCCTATTTTTTTACGTTTACGAGGCGTAGTTTGTATTATTTGGTAGCATAACGCTATACATGTAGTTTGATCTTTTATCTAGCGTTTTTTGATTAAAGTAAAACCTCATCTTTGCATTATCGAGATATGAGAAGGCACCTTGCAATCCTGGAAACAAATCTGCCCTCTTAAGTAAAACAGGAATCTCTGTTTACCACGTCGATAAGAAAGAAATTTATTATATTAGCGTGCAGTAACATCTACGCAATTGGTATTATAGAAATCTACTATGCATGGCGTCGGTAAAACAGGAACTCGTATCATTCAAAGTGCAATAAACGAGAATAAAATATTTTTTAAACTCTCTAGAAACATTCGAATTTATATACAAACTATATCATCGCCCATTATTGGAATTTTTTATGTTCCTGCCGATAAGGAAATTGGAAATCGAGGTTTTAGTATTTCACATCGATTGTTTATATAACTTTATAGCTTCCTATGTATTCGGCTGATCATTGGACGAGTTTTTAGACCGATTAAATAACACGAAGATGAAACGAGGATGTTACGTAATAATGTTGTTTTCTATATAAATCACGTGGAAACGTTTATTGCAGGCTTTCATCTTGAGATTATTCTCGTTACAGAACACGGAAGGAGAATAAACAAGTCACATTGTTAATCGTGTGTCTCATATGAAAACTAAATATGCATAAATTGATTGAGTTATGTTGCTCTTAATTTAACGACTTAATTATTGGTTTCCTAGAGTGGCAAGCAGCAGTGGTCATCAGGATGGTGCATGAGGCAAGCAAGTTGCATTGTTCGTGAACTAAACAATGGAAGCGATAACAGCACGCGACAAAATAATAAAATAAAAGTATATACAATATTTCTACCTAATATGAATGATTATAAAAAAAAAACGTTGCTTCTGCGGCAATGAATAATGACGAAGCTTATCGTTACTGTTCCAGTTTTGAGTTGTTTAGATGCCGGTAATAAATAATTTATCAATTTATAAATAAATACTATGGTTAGTAGTAGATTCTACTGTGCTCGATAGAGAATGTAGAATATACAAAAGAAAAAATATTCTTCGACCACCACTGCACGCCGGGTGCACATCAGCGGAACTTAATTCTCGGCACTTTCTCATTTCCGGAACTTTCGGTCGTAATTGTCTCGTCGATCTACTTGTTGGTTCAGCGGCTGTTGCAACTTTTGTGCTGCTTCTCGCGCGTCTTGTTCCTGAAAAGTAATTAACCCTTTTACACGAATATTCGATGAGAAATAGATAGAAAGTGAAGAATGAAGTCTCTTCTTTCGCCGAGGCTCGATGTTCGAGAAAATTGAGTCTCGCAGAAAACTGTAGGTTGAATCGTCGAATTCGATTTTCTTGGAACCTGAGCCTTAGACGAAAAAATGTTATTCTACGTTATTTATATTCTACCCTCGATAGGAACCACCTAGTACTGAAATTAATATTTTGTTAGTTCATTAATATTTGTTAGTTTGCCATGAAACAATTAGTGTGGAATAATTGCGGAACATGTATATTATTAAATGCAATGAGATTCGGAAAAAAGACATTCGCGCGATTTGCAGCGAAAAACTTCCGTGTACACGAACCTGAAAATATCTACACCGACGATCAAAGTTAAGTAACCGGTAAATCTTTAGACTGTTGTAACTTCGTGAAAGAAAGTCGGATAACAATATAGCTAAGCTCATCTTCAAACGCAAATATTCTCTTCTTTGTACTTTGCTAAGTGGTGCTGTTTTCAAAGATTAATTTTATCTAGAACCATCAATTACAAGAATCGCTGTCAAAGAAGGGCATAACCATCATCAAAAGTGTTGTAATCAAAAGATATCAGAAACAACACTCTTCAGTAGTTTTAAATGGGGTATCGTCCAATTGTCTTTCTCAAAGTTGCAACACACTCGAAATTAAGAATATCTACCCCAGAATTAGCAATCGTAAAATTTGATTATCTTATTTTTGTTGTTTCTCGGATAAACTGCTACTGATCCCGAAACCATAAACCCCGGCTAAAAGCATCAATTACCAGAACCTTCAGAATTACATCGGTTGCTCAATCGTTGCTCAATCCGGTCAATTTGGAGATAATCGTCATCGAATGCGTTGTGTTCGAAAAATATCCCCAAAAATATCACTGTTTAGTAGTTTGAAATATGCTATCACCCAATTTTTTCCTCTGTCTCGTCAGGCATGAACAAATTAAAAAGACAGGAAATATTACCTTCGTCCACATCTGCCTGTCACTCACCGCTCTGGCCGAGTATCTGAATTTCTTTTTTGATTCTCAGGTAATTATCAGTAGAAGGCTAGTCTTTATGCAAAATAGAAATTATCTGCATCGATCGTAACAAATAGAAACTAATTCGAATGTTATTTCTTCCCTTAACAATTTATATAGAGAGACTCAATTTTTTTAAGAAAAAAATATTCAACAATTTTAAATTTCATCTACTCAATTTTGCTATAAATAAATAAAGATCTGCAATCTAGTTATCATTAACCGCAATGTGTTTGCAATGTGATGGTTCTAAATGAATGTGCTATCACCCAATTTTTGCCTCTGTCTCATCAAGCATGAACAAATTAAGTCACTCACCGCTCTTACCGAGTATCTGAATTTCTTTTTTGATTCTCAGGTAATTATCAGTAGAAGGCTGGTCTTGATGCAAAATAGAAATTGTCTGCATCGATCGTAAGAAATGGAAACTAATTCGAATGTTATCTCTTCCCTTAACAATTTGTATAGAGAGACTAAATTTTTAAAAAAATTTCAACAATTTTAAATTTCATCTGCCTAATTTTGCTATAAATGCATAAAGATCTGCAATCTAGTTATCATTAACCGCAGTGTGTTTGCAATGTGATGGTTCTGAATGAAATAGTTAATATTTAATGTTAATATTTTAGCAGAAATGTTTTTCCTGGATTTCTTTTTTTCTTTGGATAAAATTAACCTCCTATTGATCCAGGAACCATAAACCCAGGCGGGAACCATCAATTACGAGAACCCTCCGATCTGGATCGGTTGCCCAACCGGTGGCCAGTTACGCAACCCGGTACAAATTGGAGACAGCGATCGCCAAAGATGAGTAAAACGAAAAGTCGAAAGAGGTAAGCGCCGAGAGTGTGCTGAATGGAGAGAAAGTAAGAGCCGTGGTGGTTCGAAGAAGAGGAAAGAGGGAGCCCAGCCCGAGCAACTCGTGGGCTGTACCGCCGTACCTCTTGCCGACGAATGCCTGCGTAGATGAGGTCGAGGCCTTTCTGAATCTCTTCGCTGACTGGCGGCGGCGTGGGAATATGATCGCCGGTCGCGTGAAAGCCAGTCTCGTCAGCTGTGTAGTGAATAGTGATCAGCTTCCCCTCGGGACTCGTGTACGAGTAGCTTCCTTGTTGGACCAAAGCTTCTCCTTGTTCCTCGCCCTCGCCTACCTTCTTGATGTAACCGCTCTCCTCCGCGATGATGCTGTTTCCCGTTTCATAACTGCGAATAATTTACACGCACTTCAGATTTGTGGGAACCAGACACCCGGCCCTTCAACTCCCGAACACAATATACACTTAATTACCATTAACCGGCGATTAAGAAACACTTCTTTCGACATCTGATATTAACGATTATGCTTCGCCCAACAATTATCTCTTTTCTATAGAAAGTACATCCGCGGGTTTTCAAGGTTTTCATAAACGAATGATTGACCTTTCGCAATTACTGAGATCGTAATGCTTACGGTGAGATCAGTTACAGATTTGTTTAGCAATTTTCTAACAGATCCACCGGCAATTGTGTAATTTGTTTTGAATCTCTGACCTATCGTTGGGGAATTTTTAA
>CM052325.1:8552371-8596130 GCA_028455615.1 Lasioglossum zephyrum | reverse complement strand
ATAGTTGCGAAGTGAAATTTTTCATTTTTGCTAACGAATAAAAATTCTGCTAAATACCTAAAACCGTTCCATTGAAATATCTCCGAAACTATCACGAAAAACGAAACTATCGGTTTTTTGGCACTGGTGGCTTAACAGATTTCCGTAAAGAATGAAAAACTAAATCGACCGGTCCATTGAAAAATTCAATATATTCCACTTAAATGACAAATATACGGTGTCCCATTCGATTCCCTTCCCCAACTCTGTTATCTCTGCAATTAATAAATACAACAAAATATTTCCAACAAAAATTATATCCGATTCAAATAATGCACAGTCTCACCTAGTTTGATGTACATTTAATGTTTCTGTTGGATAGTAGCACGTAGGAGGAGGAAAGAAGGTCGACCGCGAAGACAAAGGACAACATTCAGCAGTGAACAGACGTTGAGGTTAGAAGTAGAATACCGCAGAGGCGAATACATCTCCAGGAGAAGAAGATTCGAACTTGCTACATCGCTGCGGCTTACAGAAACACAAATTAAAATATGGTTCCAAAATCGACGCGCCAAAGACAAAAGAATCGAGAAGGCACAGCTTGACCAACATTATCGGTAAATACACAAACTATACCTTCAGTCCAAACTATACCAAACCATATCTTCTTTTCCTATTTTTCATTTTCAAAAAATCGAATTTCTTGATTCCCACTTCCTTTTAGCATAAGCGTATAGTATATTTGTGCAAAGGGATTTGTTTGTTTAGACGTATGAAGTGTGTAATTCGCATTGCAAGATGTTGATAACTCGAAAATCCTTTTTGGGGGACTATTGCTACAATATCTCGACTTCCAGTCGACCAATTGACTTCAAACATTGAGAAAATCATTAGTGCATACCAGTGTTGGGCATATTTTAATTTAAATAATAAATAAACGTGTGATTTTAATTGCAAATAATAACTAAACTTTTTATTTAAATAAAAGTAATTTAAATAATTCCAAAAGTGATCTATTTATTAATTCTTATTTGCAAATAAAAGTTTATTTATTACTTGGATTGAGGTGGAAATCAAATAAATAGTGTAATTCATTTAGACTTGCTCAAATAATAAATAATTGTTTTTGCTTCTGATTTAAATATTCAAATAACAAATAACTCGTTGTTTAAATTTTTAAAGAAATAATTATTTATTTAAATATTGCCCAACCCTGGAACATATACCCTGTTACCGCACGAACCAATTTTCCCGGCGTTTTCATCGTGCGAAAGGCCGAAAATATTTTTAAAAAATCGGTAATTTAACTTCAAGATGCTGCCATTTTGTAAATGATCAAGATTTTCCATCTCTTTCGGTTCACACCACAGCTACATTAATACTGATTAAGAAACAACTTCATATTTCAATATTTTTCAAAACACTCTTTAATGGAATATATAACTCATGTAATCTTCGTCATTGTTACTTTAAAAAAATCACACCTGTACTTCAAATACCAATAAATATATATGCAAAATCCCAATGCAAAAGGTCCAATAGTTTTTCTGATAAAAATTCCCAAAAATTCGTGTAGAAACGTGTCGCAAACTAGAACACTCCCTTAAGAATTATAACTTCTAAATGTTCGATTTTTTCGTTTAACACACTTAGTTTTCCACAATTGAATTCCTAAAAGTGTTTCTATTATGTGATTTGATAGAAGGGGCTACCCCTTAAAGTTGGAAGCCACTCTCTCCGACTATACTCGTGAGAAAAAATACACGTGACTCGAATCCATCAGAAATGATCTAGAAAATCCAATACCTTCGTTGACTGTATATAAAATATTGTCTTAATGCTTCAATAAATTTGAATAATAAATAACAAAACTTTCAATGTGACGTTCGAGAGAATCATGGAGAAGAGATTGAGAACGAAAGAGATTGATAGTAATTCGAGAGAGGGTGACTACCGAAGCGACGTGTCATTAAACACTCTTATATAAATAGGATTTGCGGGAGATTCGCGAGTATAATAGGTACTTATGTGTGTTTGTAGTTGACACAGAGGCTGACATACATACATATTGTTATGATAGCGCCCGTTTAACCATTAGACAGAGATGTAACAGTGGTATTACCCACACATTTAAATTTTATTAACGACCATTAGCAATTGAGTGGCGCCTCTGAGGAGTCACTAAAAATTGCTGTACTAGTATTTAAAATTTAGATAACATTATTAGATATGTCGGTATCTAACCAATTACTAAACATTTAAGTATTATACGAGGTATTATATCAATTTCTTATCTACGAAATTTAAAAACTCCTAGAGAATGGAAATATTCTAGGTTCGTGTTAAAATAGCTCCGAGTGCAAAGGGTTAATAACTAAAATATTTCATAATTAAATCAAATATATCATTTACAATATAGTAATTCAATTTTTTCAAACGTATTTATATTTTAAAATAGATCACTGAAGGTCCACAAAAATGATCTTATTTCAAATACAGTAGGACCTCGATTAATTGGCCAGATTGGGACAATATAAGGCCCGATGGGTAATCGAGACACGAGGAAATAATTAAAATGTACATTATATTCCAAAATGAATTTTTTTATTTTTGAGAATTTATTTACCTTCATAATGTAATCATATTTAAACGCATATTTATTTATAATCGAGATAAGGTTAATCGAGATTCTACTGTATTATTAATTTCTTCAGATCATGACAATTATTCTCGTATTCAGTTCAAATATGTAGGGGACAGTGTAATTGTTAGTTGAAAGATATCATATATTCCATGATACCAATCCTTAATGGCACTTACCTGTTGCAGGAATATTGCAGTTTCCAACGGAATGGTGAACGTGCCGATTTACGGAAGAACTGGATTCTGTGAATTCTGTTTCTACAAAGAGACATTCAAATCAGCGATCAATCATTCTTGCGTTTCGACAAACGCCATTGGCGGTGCCTCGACGAAAGCGCAGTGTAATATCGTAGCCAGCGAAACCTCCGAAAACACGAACGCGTTGTCTTCTGTTTGAAAATTTGAATATTCGGACTGTGGAGTTTTATACAAGTTTATATTATCCAGTAAAATTCTTTCATCGTTTTTCTCAGATCTGTATAAAATCCACAATCAAATTGTAATTAACGTCAATGCAGTGATCGCAAAAATGTCGAGTGAGCTTACTATAAAATATCGTTAATTTTGATTATTATTTATTACGTAAGCTTATTCATTTATTTAGTAAACGTAAGAAATAAATTTGTTAATATGTAGGATTTTACTGAGTAAATAAAAAATTACGTAACATCAAGTTCAGAAGTTTATTAGATAGATAAGTTTACTTAATGAAATTTGATAATTAAGAAAATCAATTTACAATATGTTTCTGTGATTTTATAATCTTGTATAGTAACAATTTACGTTATAGTGCCCTATGGTTTGTGATAAACTCATTTTTATTATTATTATTATTGCGTACCAGTTGTACCACGTAAACAATATAATCGAAAAGTATAATTTACAATTGAAAAGTACCGAGGTCTCTCGAGATTGTTGAAATTTTTTAATAATAAACACGGAAAAGTAACATAAAAACATAGCGATCTTATTCTCTGGTTTTTAATTATGCATGCAGTAAATATGTTCTGTGAAATTATTGTTATTATGAAAATATAGAAAGTACTAAATCATATTATATGAATCTAATTGATGTTCTAAAAATTACGTTAATGATCAAAATATTTAATTTATTATAACCTTTCACTGCAAAATATTAAACAAACCCTTATATCCATTATTAAACATAAGGATACTGATAATGCTATACTATATATATACTATAAAATACTAATGTTATGTGTAAAGTATAGAAACTTACAAATTTTTCAGAATGTTCTGTTCCTCCGTCGTTTTCACAGCACACTACCAGTGAAGCAGAAAACACATTTCTACACGATCACTGAACACTCCACTTCCCGAAATTGTGACAGCGAACGAGAAGTTACTTCGACCACGATCAAAATAGTACTGCGATTATTACCTCGATCTTTTTAAGAATGGTTTAGGGTGGATTTTGGTGGGGACATATAACGTTCGTTAATGGATGTGGGTATCTCGAAAAAAAATTCCTTTTGGTATGATTTATGAAAAAATGTTCTGGAAAAAAATTGGGGCCGATTGGATCATGGGAAACCGGCGCGCAACGAATTTGAAAATTTATTTTTAAATTTTGACAAATATACGTCGGAATATATCGTTGAATTCTGGGGGTTGTCCGGGAAAAATTCGAAGGTCGAAAAATAAGGTCTACCCTAGTGTCGCACCTGTTATGCAATTGTAAAGGTTGAAGTTGTCGGAGCACGGTAGTCATAAAATAATCGGCTAGTTCGGGACCGATCGGCATCCCTTTTTTTGCCTGCTGTAACATCCTTTGTAAATACACTACTATGCAAAAAAGAAGCGCCCGATCATATTCAATAGAAAAGTGCGAAAAATCAAATAAGAATACAATAAGTTTTGAAAAAGATTTCCGCTTAATACGTTTACGCTGGTGCGTACCACCGATGTCTCACACTTGAATTCCATCAGACAGTGTGTACGTCCAAAAATGTATTTCGTTTATTAACTAGAAAAAATTGCCATATAGTTAAATATTTAAATAATGGAAATTAGTTCGACACCGCCGTTGAACGTGTTAATTGAATAGTTCTGAGAAAGTGTTATAGCGGATTATCTAATATTTGAATTGCATTAAATCAATCATTGTACAATACAATTTCTACATAAAGATATTGTTTGTCATTATATCTTATAATTAAATACTGGATGCTTCTTTCTTTTGCACAATATTGTGCATCACCTGTAGTCGGGCCTTTGTGTCTGCAGATGATTCTCGAAAAATCCATGTCTCCTTGGAAAAGATTTTTTCCGCGAAAGATTTTGTGCGAAAATAGTAGAACTTCTTCTCGTTCGCTATCACGATTTCGGATATTGTGTTGTGCAGTTTTTGATGATTGTGTAGAAGTGTGACGTGTTCTGCTTCGAAAATAGACTTCGGAAGACAGTCACAGTTATTCGGACGTGTTCGATTGAGTAAATAATAGTGTGCCGCAGAGTTGGGCATTAATCGATTAAAATTTTAACCAAAATGGATTGATTAATGTGTGCTATTAAAAAAGGTAATCATTGAAAAATTGACGATTGTTTCAATCGATTGATGAAGTTAATCGCCACACGTCTATCTATAAAATGTAATAAGTAGGCACATGATATGGTATTATAGACCAAATGACGTTCTTTAATGACGTTCAGTGTGGTAACGATGTAAACTGCAAAGGACGATGAACTAAAGGTGAAAATTAATTAAACTCATTAGGTGTTCAATAAATTTATTTCGATCCTTCAAAGAACAACAAGTTAAATTACACTGCTGAAAAATACCTGAAATAATTAATCTTTATAAAATTATACCTCGGACATTATTAATACTGCTCAAAATTTGTCGCCTTACAAATAATTTTAATACCTTGTTGAATTTATTTTGAGCATATCTACACTGCACAAAATCTATTATAAAAGACAGTTAGAATATTCCAATTCAATTTAAATATTGCACTGTTTGCTCTTAACTAGAAATTTAGAAATTACTAGAAATGATACACATGCAATTTATTCAGTTAATACTAACAGACTCGTGCATACTTTCGATTAGACTTAATTATTTTATTTAGTAAGTAGTAAGTAATCAAAATCATTTCTTTATCTTACTTATCAAAGTTATATTATATTTTCTGTAAATTAACCAATTAAGTTCATCTAATTTCTATCCAAATGACTTGAAAGTTATTGAATTGATAATACTGTTTCATACAATATGAAACCCGTGTTCATATTTAATCGTAATTAGTCAGTGCATGGTCCCCCACTTTTAAAATACATGTTCACTTTTTTATCTTTGTAGATTGCAACAATTTACATAAAAAATATTCATGTTAGTCCATTATTTTTTGTTAAAAACAGAAAGAAAATTGATAAAATTATTATTTTGACCTTGGAAATCATATACTGGAGCCGAGCAACTGGCAACTTCTTTCTACCAGCGTCTCCCACCATTCGGACTTATAAAGATAAAGTCAAGGTAGGCATGAAGAGTAGGAGAACCGGAAAGCCCCGGTGGGGATCGCACAGGGACAGCGGGGAAGAAGTTGCCCGCGGCTCTGCCATATACATATAACTCATAAGGGATGATTCTTCATAACAATACCCAGACCAAAATTAAGAATAAATGAATTGCGACCTGTGCTTCGTTTTTAAAACATTTACTAAAATATGTATCAAGTTTAAAGAATTCTAATGTAGTTTGAACAATTACATAAAACGTAGTCTGTAACTAATGGAGCATTTTGTGTTAGCCCTATTTTAAACTCTTAGCGCTCTTTTTTAAATATAACTATGAACTTTTTATATGAATTCTATGCATAATATCAGTTTCAGAATATATTAAAAGATAATGCAATGCTGCCTAACATTTCAGTTCATTAGTCGACTTTATTAACGTAGTAATAGTTGCGTAAAATAGGTTGAGGAACCGCGCTAGAAACTGATAATAATTTGCAGCACAAAATGGAATGTATGCATTAAATTCGTTCACACTTTATACTTTGATCTCACATTGTCACGAAGAGTTATCCCTTAATTGTTCTTCCAGCTGTTACTAAACATCCTGTACAAATCTTCGAATTAAATATTAATGGCCAGTCTACGAGAATTGTTAATAGTAATAAAAATAAATTGATTCGCTTCAACTTACCTCCCGTGATGACTAACTGATAATGGCAGTTGTGACACGGAGCGCTCTGGGAGTACCAGCCCAAATGGAAAAACCAGAAATTAATAAAAACGAAAGATAGCAATTAATACACATGATGTGAAACAAAAATAATTACTATCTCCTTCTTATACACTCATATTTTCTAGTTAAGCCAAAATCTTTTCAACTTCCTCATTGCTAATATATTTTACTCATATTTTTAATGCGATTTTAGACTGGCAAAACTTTTGATTAAGGAAGTATAGATTTATACTTTCATACCGAGTTGGACATTAACTGAATGCAATTGTAATTGAAACAACAGATGTTAATGCCCATCGCTATAGAATATAGATCTCGTAAAATAAAACAACAAATGAGAGTTTATGACACAAGTTCTCCAGCAAAAGGTTCAATTAATGAATCAAAAATCATTTCATTGATTAATCTTGTATAAATGGAAGTCATGTATGATCTCTGTAAATAGTTAGGTTCCCTTTTCGTCTATAATTGACATGTTAAATACATCATATCAATTCAATCGAATCGCACGATTTTTGTCCTCTCCTACTGGTGCATCGAAAACAAAATAGTATTTTGGATTTATAGAACATATTAATTCACAAGACAAGACAAAGCTTACTGATAGTACGTTCAAGATGGTTCACTTCAACCCTTTCGTTACCAAGAGCAACTAAAACTATAGTGTATTATTAAAAGTAACTTTGTTTCTAAATAAACTACATTACCTTGTTGCAGTCATTATAATTTTCTACATATTTCTATTATAATCAATTAGTAGCTAACTGTGATTATTTTCGTACTACCCATAAGGACTTGTTGGTGTAGCTCGATCATAGCGAAAGGGTCAACAAAGGTCTAACGATATAATTTACTTGAACTCTGTCTGTTTTAATAAAAGAAAATAATTGTTAATTGAAACAGCAGAACCCAGCAGAAATATTATAAAACATTGTATCATGCACACTTTGCCATTCATTGCCCTATTATCTAAACAAATGAATCTATTATTCCTACCTGTGGTTGTACAACAGAGGCTAGCGAGAAGCCTAGCAAAGCCTAGCTTGCTGCGCAGTGTCAGTATCATCCTTTGCTCTGCTACCTGCCTGCATTTAGTTTCTTCCTTCATACTTCGCTCTTACTATTAATATTCAATGCTATTTTATGTCTGCCCGACCGATCTAAGTGGACTATTATCCTGTCGATGGTAACAGTGACCTGTGCTCGTAAACAAAGTTTTACCTACCTATCTGATCATTTACTCCTTATGTTTGCTACCTAACGAGTCGCAGAAAACTTACTTTAAAAAAGAAAATCTGTCGAATGAGGTTTCAACGCATGGTGAAGTGATAAGCTAAAAAGAAACTGATACAGAAACAAGGGAAATCAATTTTGAAGTACAACGAAACTAAACTTTGATCTCTGAGCGAAAAATTGATTTCTAATCAGTGCTGTACAATGTCTAGAAATATCTATAATATTATAAAACTATTCTGAAATAATTTGCACGC
Source organism: Lasioglossum zephyrum (assembly GCA_028455615.1). Classification (NCBI taxonomy): domain Eukaryota; kingdom Metazoa; phylum Arthropoda; class Insecta; order Hymenoptera; family Halictidae; genus Lasioglossum; species Lasioglossum zephyrum. The sequence goes on along the minus strand of CM052325.1, from coordinate 8,587,805 downwards.
GAATAACAACTACATATAACTTGTATTAACTTTATTAAAAAATTTCTTTCCCTAGCATAGTTAAAAAATCATCAAGTAATTGCTTCCAAAGGTTAGTAAACGTTAATTGTACCACACAAAGAATAATTGAAAATTAATATTTACTTGCATTTTGTCTCGTTTATTATTGTTAATAGAAAAAAAATGTCAGATGAAAAACATTAGATTCGAGAGCGCATATATTATGGTAAGCAAACAAATATTTCTCAACTTCACGTTTTTTAAGAACTCAAGATTGCGGTCATGCGACACAAATTGAAATTATCGTTCATATGATCTTATATAGCAAATTTTAAAAAGAACCTTGGTTTCTCAAAAAACGTGGCCTTGAAATAAATTTGTTTGATTAGACACATTGTTCATCTCACGAAGCTAAATCATATTTTTCTCGGACATATTTTTTCTATCGTCAATAACAAGCGAGAAATAGTCGCGACTACTGCGCTCATTTTGCACAACACTGATTAATTGCTTTCAAACAATGGATTTAATTAAAAAGGGATACGAAGAAATTGAAAAATCGAGGAGTATATATCTACTTACTAATCAAATAAATAATAGGTATTATATGCCGAGATAACAACATAAGTAATTTCATTCACTACAGAAAAAATGTTGAACCTAAGAACGTTTTATTTCATTATTGCAAGTGATTTTTCTTATTGTTCAAAGAAATCCGTGATGAAATTTCTGCATGTATCATTAAATACAATGTAACTCATTCCGATACACATTTCAATATATAATATAGCCTTGTAGATGAACCGTTTAGAGTTCGAACGCATCCCTTCGCGAATAAATCCGACAGCCTTAAGTCTTACATATTACAAGAACTACATAAAATTGGTCACAGGTTTTTGCATTATGTACAAATTATTTAATACTGTGAATACATATAAATATATCAAGCCCATAAAAGTGCTTTCATCGACTACACAGTTCGACAAAGAATACAAATAATCATTTAATCTATCATACATGGAGTTCCAAGACTGTTCGTTAATTATTTCTGTATATAACAATTGATTAGATGTGCCCTTATCTAGCTAAAACAGCTCTCCTATGGTATTTTTCATTTCACATGAGTTGTTCTTGTACTCTGACTTATCCTCCTATGCTATCAAGAATTTTATTTCAAAAATGAAACAGTGACATGGAAAAGGTTCTGGTCATTTTTATTCGCTAACTCTTAAAACATTACAACTTAAAAAATAATTCGTTATTCTAACGTAACCTACGAAAGAAAATGCTAAACCGACATTTGAAGTTCATGCTATATCTGAATTTCCTTTAAATTCATTGATACTCATTTTTGTATATAACATTTCATTTTATGTATCCTGAGATTTTGGTCTGTATAAGAATCACCTTTCTCTTACGAAATTAAAAAGTCTGCATTAACTTAATAAAACACCTAGATTCTTACATTGACCGCTATTTCAATGTCTTTCACTAGATTAGAGAGACAATCGTGCTTTCCAATATCTATCGTATCATCATCCTATTTGTCGCTAATCGTTTTGTTTGTTCTTTTCGTTAAATATTTTACAAAAGAAAAATAGCCGCAGTTGCACACGCTTTGACATGCTTTTGGATGGCACGGATGTATCCCTAGACATAGCAACCGAGTGACTGAATCATTTCAATGTGTCTCTGGATTTTCAGCAACGACACGCTAATTAAGATCGTTAGTTATTAGTTTGGGTTTCGTTTCTTTTTTTTCTTGGCGGATATCATTGTGTGCCACACGATACGTGCAAGCACATGTCTAGAAAATTATATGTTGCAATTGTTTTTCACATAAGTGTAGAATATGTAAAACATTATATAGTAGGTGCTAGATACCAAATGAAATACAAGCAAAAGCCTCCCTCACTGTGATCTAACAGATGACGCTTCTCTTTCTGTCCTGTATCCTGATTGTCCTGCCTGGTCTTGTCTCTAGCCTTATAGCCCTGCCTGCTCCGATACTAAACAGTACAGATAGTACTGGCGACTAGAAGACAAGTAGAAGGTTCACCTGAGGTTTAAAAGTCATAAATCTATTAGTTTAGATGATTGGAAATACTCAAACTATAAAAATCTATCAATTTTGAGCTAAGTAACGTGTTTCTATATTATTTTCTATCATTTCAGAAGACTATAGCCGGGTAAGGAGATCAAGGATGACTTTCAACCTAATTATACCCGTGCCTTTCAACAAACTCCAGGGAAATAGTTTTGTTTTCGTTTCTAAGAATAAACCTGATTGAAGATGTTTGGTCCATTTTTCATATTCCTTGAGAAAACGTTCTGAAAAAATCTGACTTTTTATAGAAATTGAAAAGTGACGTCTAATATGTAGAACAAAAGATTATTCTGACCTCACCGACAGTATTTACTCATCGATGCCAAGTTTCGCCAACAATCTTAACATTTACATCAGGTGGTTAACTTCTACTGCATACAGTAAAAATACTATGGACGAAACTTGGTTGATGAAACTCGATTAAATGATTGTCAGAGAAATCAGGGTAACCTTAAACAAAAACTTCATATGTTTGAATGTATGTCTGTTTGTTACCTAAATAGTTTAGAGTTGCACGTCAATTTATTATGGCTGGTTCATATAGACGAATGATTCTTTTCATGTCGCTATGTACTTCCTTTTCAGAGTTACGAAATATTATTAGGGAAAATGAAATCAGAATCTGAATTCTGGACGAAGACGGGTCATAAAGGTACAAGATGTAATTCATTCTGTCTTCATTTTTTTAAATTATAAACTAGTTCACAGAAAAAAATCGGAAAATGTTCAGAATCAATAGTTACAACGATTTATTGCTACTCTGTAGACATAATTTATATTGCTTTTAAACTTCTATAAAAACATCTGCATATTTTCAAGTATTTAATATTTTACATTGGTGATTTCGAACGAAAATGCCTCAAGACGTATTCTGGTAGCTAGTACGCATTCGATTTTTCAGAACTTTTACATACCATGGTATGAAAAAAATGAACCAAAAACTACTAATATGATTTTTCCTACAAAAAGTTTTTTCTTGATATGTCATTTTAAAAGGGTATAATTCATTCCTAGATCACTTTCACTAACCTTATTCGGCCATATCCTTTAAATAATATCTGATACTAATTTACCTATTAGGATGAAAGAAAACAATATTCGCTATGTAGGACTCTTAAATTTCCAAGAAAAAAATTTAAGAGACGCAAAACAAGAAGACAAGAATAATCTTCCTTATTATGAAGATAAAGACTTACTCGAGACACTACTAAATCAAGTAACAAGACAACAAAGAGTAATATGTAATAACATTTTAAGCCCTGAACAAAAATACAATGAAAATTCCTGGAGATCTCGGAGTTGAATGTGCATTGACACGATTTGACTGAAAACATTGCATACCGAACACTTGGCAATATTGAAGTCAAGCTTGTTCAAGCCTTCTATTGGTCAAAAAGTGAAATTATCTCTTGCTATTTATGTCAATGGATCTAAAGTATTACCTTCTTTACTTTGTATCATGTTTCCTTATCTAACAATGCATTAGTATATTGTGCATAAATAGGATTATAGTGAAAGATGGATTTTATAGTATCGCATTCAGAAACATTATCGTCAAATTGCTCTACCTCTTCGAACATTGAAATTACTATAACGATGAAATATTAATCTATGTAATGTACTCCGAAAATAAAAACTAACAAAGTATCCAAAAACTTCCACATTAAGTTTAGACTGTTGCTATCGCCAATTTTACTTGGTACTTGATTTTTTTAACTGATTGTAACATGTTTGATAAAGTATTGTCTGTTTAAGTGCGCAAACATATTCATTAAATTAGAAATTCAAAAACTACAATTTCTATGATCGATAATAGTTGTAACTTTGAAAGCTGATAAACTATATACGTGGGTGGAGCATATGCCTGAGTATACCAAAAACTCTTGTCAGCTATAACAACCAAACAGAGAACTACTAGTTTCACCATTGTTCTAAAACCTCTCCTCTGTTGTACCACTTTTATATACTATTTACGAGAATACAATTGATTATGGTTGTAGCTTCGACACAGCTAGCACACAAAAACATGATCAATAGTTGTAATGAAGCATTCAAAATTCTCTAATACCTCCATCGAAAAGCAAAATAAATTTTCATACAGTCCTTGTCTGAACAATGAAATCATATGTCGTCTGACATACACTGTATTATACTTTCAATGTTATTTATTATACTCTTATCGTATAGTAACAGTCTAATACATGTTGTAAATGTACAAAATTTTAATAAATGATAGAATTATGCTTACCATGTGAGGGAGTGTCCGCGGATAAAGTGCTTAGTATCTCCTTCCTCCACCACCTCCGCCGCCACCCATGTTTCCACCTCCTAGAGAACTGCCACCATAGCCTCCTTGGTTGCCATAACCGCCGCCACCGCCGCCACCGCCACCACCACCACCACCTCCAGAGTTTCCGCCACCCATTGGTCCTAAAAAAACAAACAATAAACCAAGAAATTAGTAAAAGTATTCAAATTATTATCAATCACATAATCATAATAATAATACTAGTATCAGTTTAGTAAAGGTTTAACAGTTTAGTCAAATATTCTCGAGAATCCCAAAATTCTCGGGAATCCCGAAATTTTCGACAACTTTTTTCGTCCCGACTAGACATTGTGGGATTCACGAACTTGTTCACAATTTATAAACCTGACTTGACCACCCCAATACCTTACTTCGTGGACAGTGAACTAGTCCATTTATAAACACATGTACTATCAGTAAAAATTACAGTATGCTCATAAATATAAAATATGCAAGTCTAAACATTGTCCTTCAGGAAACCTAAATTTTTTAAACAAATTTAATTTATGAAATTAAAAAATGTAAATGCAAATGATTTTTTAACAGAATTCTGATGAAACTTAAAAGAAAAATGTTATTGATATATGTAAACATGGACTAAGGGCGCTTCTTCTCTCTGCAACATCGCGCCGTATTTCTTATTGCAACATATTTTACTGAAAATATTATCTAGGTCTCCTTCTAAATATTGGGACAATATATCAATAGCAATCATCTGTTAAAACAGTTGTTTATCTTAACGTTAAGCATCTAGACGAATGAAAATTAAAACTTCCAAGCCGAAAAATAATTCGAGGAAGAAAAATTTCCATTTCTTTCCACAACGAAATTCGTAAATATTTTTTATCGTTTAAATTCATTAGTCTAGATACAACTGATTTTGTATTAAAAGTTGGGATACTTAAATTCCTGCTTTGTATGACATTATAATATTACTTGCACGGAAAACATTTAAACTGAACACTCCTTGTGCAACTTGAACTACAAAATCTTATAAGATTATTACGATATGGCTTGTATTACAATTGCATTGCAAGAAAATCTAGGGAAAGTTGCTCAAGGCGCGCAGCAGACAACGCGTTGGCTTTTGAGAAGGATAGAAGCAACCTTGTCCACCAAAGGGTGGTAGCCATCTCGAATCTCCAGATTGTCGGCCACTAGGACCCGTATTAATACCATAGGGTGCTGGTCTTCCTCCAGAGTTGAAGTTGTTCCTCACTGGTCCACCACCATATCCTTGCTGGTAACCTCCTCCGAAGTTATCGTTGCTCCAGTTGCCACCACTGTTGTATCCTCCTTGACCTCCTTGACCTCCCCATCCACCACCTTTTAATAATATTTAATCAAATACAATGAAAGGAATATAAAAATGGATTATAGGAAGGGGTGAAATAAAAACGTTTTTTCTGCGAACCTTTACCTTGATTCTGATTCTCCCAGGGTCCGTTACCACCCCAACCTCCTTGATTACCTCCACCATAACCTCCCTGATTACCACCATTATTCCAATCGCCGCCTCCACCGCTGCCTCGTCCTCCCCAGTTGCCACCTCCCTGATTACCTCCTCGGGGTCCTCTTCCGACGTTTTGACCTCCTCTGCTGCCTCCAACTCCACTACCACCACCACCAGATGCGGAAGCCATCTCTGCTCTGCTCAAAGCCTGTAGAGTCATAGAATGATAGTTAGCTAATTAAATATCTTTTGATATGTCCACCATTTTTACCTTCTTCACGTCTACATGCTTCCCCCGTATCTGGTGATTACGTTGCAAACAAATTTTATCAACCGGGTCGTAATCGTCAAACTCTACAAAACCGAAACCACGTTTTTTGCCTGTTTCTTTGTCAGTAACAATACTGATCGAATTTATGCTGCCGTATGTCTGGAAATACTGCCTGAGATCTTCCTCCTCGTGATCATCTTTCACACCTCCGACAAACAGTTTTTTCACTGTTGCACCAGCTTCAGGTCTACCTATTTCTTGTCTAGGTACGGCTCTTTTCGGTTCCACGACACGTCCGTCCACTCTGTGTGGTCTGTAATTTTGAAAGTGATTGTGAATTTTTGGTCTATCGGAAAATTTTGGTTTTAACAGATATACATCTTATATACAACCTTGCATTTTGAGCATCATCTACCATGTGAGCACGAGAGTAAGTGATAAATCCGAATCCCCTGGATCGCTTAGTTTTTGGGTCCTTCATCACTACTACATCTACAATTTCGCCCCATTTCTCAAAATGTTTCTTCAAAGAGTCATCAGTTGTTCTGTAGTCCAAACCGCCAATGAATAACTTCCTCACATGTTCTGGCTCATTTTTACCATCCTGTAATATCAACATTGTTTTTGTTGGTTGATCTATGCACCATGTAACCAAATTTAGAACATCAAAATATTATATGTAACAACAAATATCATTTCCTTATTACTACTAATAAAATTAAATGAATGTATAATTCCTAGGTCCCTAAATGGTTTCTAGTTGGATAAAACTATACATATAATGCATTAAAAATACTTGATTAATGACAAAATTGGTTCATCCAACAAATAAAACTTTGATAGCCAATAATTATTAAATCTCATGAATAATTGTACATTATATTAATGTATCGTATTCTATAATGTTATTTGTAAACTTATTAACTAATCTTATATAATACATCGAACAAAAAGAAATATTTAAACTGTAGGATAAATAATCTTAAATTAAGACATTACGATAATATATATTTAAGAAAATATGATTGTGAACACTGTAAATGGAAAAGTTTCTCTAGATCCTGCGTTCATAATATTTTCAAACGAAAGAACATATTATGCCGAGTTCCCAAACAGCGTAGCGTCAGGTACGCCATGATTTATACTTGCTCACACAGCGTACGCTATACATAGTAACCAGAATTTAAACTTTCGACGTAATATGTACACATTAAAAAATCGTCAATAATGAATTTTTTACAGTTGTTTAACAACTTTCCTAATTATTCTGCCAGACTAATGAATAAATATTAAATCGAAATATAAAAAAGATCGTAGAGTTCCGAAAAATATAGGGTATTTGGAGTCGTGATTAATTGTATAATTATTGAAGAACAGAGTTTGAAGAATTTACGAAAACCCTCGGAGATAAATTGAACAAAAAATCGCAGGTTATACATGCAAAACAAAATGACGGTACATGACGCGTCTTCGTTTCTGGTTTGTAGGAATTATTTTGCGAGAAAAAGTTGTATTGCGACACAAAGATTATTTACTTGATTCTCTACTTACATCATGTTCCATTTTAACCATTTTCGGTAATTTAGAAGAGTGAGAATACCCTTCGCCACACCAAAGAGAGGTCGAACCACACGTAAACGAGAAATGGAAGCCACTCACGTCGTTCAATCGATTACTGCTCCCTGCGAACACTTACGTAAACCCCGAATGCGCGAGTGACCATTTTGCGCATGCGCGTAACAATTTCTTTTGGTAATTTCACAATTCCTTGCAACAATAAGGGAATATGTTATGATTAATGTTATCTGAAAATATTAAAACCGTTACATTTGACGTTGTACAATTTATTTATAAGCATTCTTTTTCTTTTTACATCGAAATGAATTTTTCTCTTCGGGACACCATTTTCGTGTTCATCTCCCAAAACGCAAATCGTATGAAAACAAACTGTTTTATGATTTCTAAGTTAAGCAAATAGCCTGTACAATTGAATTTTATTATTCAATATCAATCGATACGTATAGTTATTTTTACAACGATTTTATCACCAGCGACGAAAATTTCCATTCTATTCTTACGAGCTACAGCGCCGGAAATATGAATTGTCAAAAAATCGAATTGCATACGAATATCAAGGATACTTGAATGTTCATATTTTGTATAATATTTGTGTAGTACATATTTATCTGATTATAAAAATGTTTAAAAGTGGATTTCATATATGCCATTGATATAATCTGACGTTTTGTAAATTGGACATTGCATATAATCGATGTGTAACCAAAAATGTGTTGGTAAACAAAACAGTAAAACGAAAACTGATAGCAGTGTTATGGTTTGTTAGGAATTCAGTTAATAATAGTGAAAAAACATGAAATCTGTGTAAGTAAAAGTTGAGTTCTATACTATAAAGTAGTACCAAGTATAATGAAATTATAAATTTCAAAGTTAGAACTTTACATGTCATTTAATCGAAGTTGACATAAATCCACTGTATTTATTTACGATATGTTCATACCTAATTGATCAACATTAGGCATGTATAGTCTCATATTTCAAAAATTTGAAATGTATGTTACTAATGTAATATTATAATTGTAAGAAACTCTTGTATTTACTAAAACGGGCCTAACCTTAAAATCGATTCGGATGAATAAGAAACTTATTCGTAAAGAATCAATTCTTGTTTATATTTTCAATATTAATCAATTGTAAAATATCGACTATAGCTTAAATTTTACATTCTCATAAATACTTTCGACTTTCTGTTGATACCTTTTGTATAAATATAATTATTTAGAATGTATTTATGATCCGAGTGTTTTCTGAAAAAGCAAAAATATTCATTTTACAAAAGTTAGTTTCAAACTTTAAAATTAGTACCTGCATTTGAAATCGTATTTATGTACTTAACTGCATATTAAACTATCTAAATACGTGGTTAGTTTCAGACCTGTCTTATATATATTATATTCACTTAGGTGAACAAAATATACTGCTGAATATTTTAAGAGGAAGACTACACTCAATTATGAACAAAACAGAAGCCGTCGATTCTGACAACAAAATCTATGGATTCAAGAGGAAATTAGAACCTGAAAAAATCATTGGTGCTACAGACTCTAGCGGAGAACTAATGTTTCTAATGAAATGGTTAGTTACAATATAACATTTATTGAGCCTTAGATAAGTATTAATAATTCTGCTTTTAGGAAAGGAACGGAAGAAACAGACCTAGTTAGCGCGAAAGAAGCAAACTTGATTTGCCCACAAACAGTTATACAATTTTACGAGAATAGACTTTCATGGTATGTTAAAAAAACAAAATTATAAGTAGAGTAGCATTGCTCTTCGAAGACTTGTTAATCATAATTATATAGTATAGACAAAGGTCTTTCACATTACAAATATGTCGCTTATGAATTCTGAATATTGGTATATTCATACAGAGTGTTTAAAAAGGAGATAACTAAATTTATATAATCTATTAAGAGAATCAAAAATCTATCCATTTGATGCTCACTTCTTTATTATTTAAGGATTAATCGAAAGTAAATAATTTGTATCATTTTCGTAGTTTTCAGAGAAGAATCCATAGTCTTCGTAAATTTGACTGCCTTAATAGATGATATAAAAGTAGTTATATTTATTTTACTATATATGATCAATGTAACTGGTTGTTATGTGTAAATAGTTATATTTTAAAAGTTTCGTGTGTGAGATTTACATGACATTATCAAATCAATGGAGAAAATAATAACATCTCTGGGGTCAGCATTGACAGCTCGAACTGAGCCTCCGGACAGGAAAAGTCGCAAACTAATTTTGACTTGGACTCAATGTACAGCAACTTTGATACCATAAATCAATTGATCAACAAAAATCACTTCATACAAAACAATCCGTCCCCAAAGTGTTAAGAAACTCCAAAAGTCTCTGGAATTTCATTCATCATCATTAAAAACCATGTTTATTAGTATATAATGTACAATTTCATTATAAATAAAAATTGCTTTGACTCGTTTCAATAATGTCTTTAAATAGACAACATGTAGATAGCATCAAAACCATTTGTGCAACTTGTTTTTAATTTTAGAAAAAATAGTTTACTGCATTTTTACTTTCGTATAACTGTAGTCTAAGTCTAAGAACACTAATTGTAAGAAGAAATAATTGAATTCTTTTGTACTGATATGTAAATAATGCATAAACATTTTATAACATTCTGAAATATTTATAGATGTAAAATGTAAAAGAACATAGTCTAATTTTACTCTTTTTAAACTCGTGTGCAAACTATAATATAAATATCGCACATTTGTAGTCATTTAGAACTATAGCAAAACTATACTTTTTTAAATTTATGTATAACTTTGTAAGACCGAGCTACTCTGTAATATTTTTTATTCGTCGCTTTTAGAAAATGAAAATGAATAATTTCGAACACGAATCTATGTAATTCTATGATATTTTAACGTAAACATTTTTTATTTGAAATGCGGAAAAAATAAATTAAATTTTTAACTCGATAATTGTATATTTTTCATGTCTTCAATTTCTTTTTATACATTTATATTATTTTATTGAAAAGTAACTCTCACAGTTAAATAATTATTTCACTAATGATTAAGTGGTTTGTAATTCCTTTATTGAATCAATTTTTTTGGCAGTGGAATGCTATATATTATTTCAAAATAAAATGATTCAACATACTTGTATTGTAACAAGCTGTTGAATAATTAACGAGAAAATTGTTATTATTACAAACATCCACAGTACTAACTACATTTTCTCATAAACTCGTTCAGTACGCTTACTTTACACAATTCACTGTTGACCCTAATTTCAATATTGCTGCTTCCCTATTTACAAGTTTATTTATCCATATCGTGACATGTAACGCTAGTCTGGGAATCTGAACCGGACTCCAAAGATGGATTTTCATTGAGAGACACATGCACAGAATTTTTTAAATGAGAACTTGTTCGACACGTTTGATTCGTAAGAGGAGAATGTGACTTGTCTGCACAGTTTAAATAATTTCGAAAGAAATAATTATGATTGGAAACATTTTGCGGATACAATTTCTCTTCGATACGTCTGTTTATCACTACAGCTTCAGCTAGAGGTATTGGTTCTGTATATGTAAACGTTTTCTTTCTAGTATCAGTCTTATCCTCTGTTTTTCTAGTACTAATTGGTCCGTTAATGACAGGAACTGCATTACTAACTTCACTAGTAGTTCTAATGACTGGCGTAATATTACCCATCGAATCTAATCTAGAATTAATTTGATCATTAGAGCTTACATAAACCATCGATACTTTTGTCGAATGCTTTGGTAACGAATTAGAAGTCATCTTTTGGGACTTTTTCGGTTTCTGTTTTGAATTAATTAGTTTACTTTTTACTGGGTTTGCATTTGTTACGGACGCAGTGTCCTGTAATTCTGTGCTCTTAATGTCTGGATTGTCTGGACTGTCTGGATTGTCTGGGTGATGGTGTCTAATGTGACGATGTAAATTATCTTTTCTTCTAAATACTGTTTGGCAATATGTACAAGAGAATGGTTTCTCATCTGTAATAAATTTTATCATATCATTATATCTATATCATTACAATATATACATTCTTATTAATAATTTACCTGAATGAACTGTCAGGTGGCGTCTCAATTCACTTTTTGACAGAAATACTCTACTACAATGTGCACATGAAAATGGACGATATTTTCCATGTATTTTCTTGTGACGAATTAAAAGCGATTTGTCCTTGAAACTCTTATTGCATTCTTCACATGTATGAGGTCTTTCATCTATTGACACATTAATTTAGCAATGATTGTACCAAACAAGTTTTATTTCATATATGCAGATACTTACTTGTGTGTATTTTTAAGTGACGCTTTAAATTAGTCAGTATTACAAAAGTTTTCCCACAGGCCTTGCAAGAATACCTAGCTGTACCGTTATGCGTATCCAAATGGTTTCTTAAATCATCCTTTTTAGTATATCCTTTGTTGCATTGAGGACAAACAAACTGTTTCTCTTCTAGAAATTTATTAGCTTTTTACAAAAAAAGTTTATACTTTCTCGACTTATCCATTCCGTTATTTATGTTTAATAACATAACAACTTACTGCTATGCGAATACATGTGTCTATTGAGTTTATTTTGTTGTGGAAACGCTTTTTCACAAAGATTGCACTTGTAAGGCTTGTACCCTTTATGAACCCGTTCGTGATACTCAAAGTGAGAACGTTTGATAAAGGTTCTATCACAGAAAGAACATTTGTAAGGTCTGATACCGGTAACACAGGCATCATGATAGCATTTCCCTTTCTTGTTGTGAAAAATTTTATTACAAATACTACATTTGTATCTTTCTGGCAATCCTGGCAGTATTAAAATGTGTGTACGTTCAAAACTTTTAATCGATTTACTTTTTGCTAACTTCTTTTTAACCAGTGACTCTGTCTTAGTGTCCTAAAAATTACAATAATATGTGGCATAATTACAATCGTAATTACAACTTTTGTAAGTTTGTATACGTACTGCACCACAACTATCTGTTATTCTTTCGTTGTAGCAAGATTCCATAGATGCATCTTGATTTAGAAATGTGTGCACGCTTAAAACTACATTCTCGGTTTCCACTTTGGAAGCATACAATTTTTCAGAAATGTTGCTTGTAGATTCTGTCACAGTAGATTTGTTGTAAGTTTCTGTTTCCTTCATACTCTGGTTCTCGTAAGATAATTCAGAATTATTCGTGCAATCAGTCGAACCAAATTCAAGATCAGCTTTGTATTTAGAATGTTTCTTAATGACTAGCTCCAATGGGAGTACTACTTCCTCGTTATACTTCATGTTTTTATCAAAGGTGGAAAATTTGTTAGAACTTGCTTTTGTTGAAGGTGGACAATCTACAAAAATATTTCAATTAATGATACCAACTAGTCAAATATGTTATCAATGTATTAACAATATAATTTACCATAATTTCCAATGTTTTGTACAATGTGTTCATTGTTGCATGTTTTACACCCTTGTTCTTCGTATATTAAACACATGCGACATTTACTATGGCCACAACTGTCTTTTATAAGCCTCGAGCATGACGCATTTATGATTTGTTTACAACTTGGACACTCTTCGTTCATTATTGCTTTATAATGTTAAATGTATAACCTTCTATTTGTTGGTTATTGTTATTAACATAATCTTCTCATACGGAGGTCATGCTCATTTAAAAATAGAATATTCTTTTCATCATTTTTTATTTTATACTACGCTTTGTATAGTTACGTATATTTAAATTAAAATATTATCTCATGAAAGTATTGACAAATGTCAGTGAATTTTATTGAGTCAGGTTTTTATTAAAACGTTGAAAATGAAAATTCAAGTAATTCACATAAACAATTATTTATTATATATACTATCATGTATATAATAATAATTATTACGTTTTAACAGTTACGTATAAATAATTTATTTACAAAATCCAATCGACATGCTTAAAATTTTATATACACTGTTTTCGAATCGGAGATGATTAAATAAAATGGTTATTTAAATAATAACGATACATTTTATTGCATTTACAAATAGCGAATGCAATGTTACATAAAGTATTTAGCTAATCATTTTTATTGTGATACACTGATACAGAATATACAGATGACATATATAGTAGAGGCAGAGAATAATGTATAATCAGAGAGGAAATGACCACAACACCTGTTAGATACTCTGCGAAGTAAAATCCGCCATTACCAAATTCAATTTCATTTATTTATAACTTTGTAATGAAGCATTTCTAACCGAACTTCAAATAACATTATTTTCTTATTTCTATTTAGAGAATTTTGGCCAGAGAAATCCGGGATACCCTGTATATATCAATTGATATCAGTTGATAATGATATCAGTAGCCAGTGGGTGCTCTGTTTATTCTATCTTGTCTATGGTCTGTTATCTGTGTAATCGAAGCTCAGTTGATAAGTAGGTAATTGACAACTTGTTACCTTGGAAAAACCATTTGACATTTTATGAAAGTATACGATTTTCGGTAACGACGTGTTATTTAGTTCGCTGCCAGAAGAAACGAATGATAACGTACTGTCGCATAACATGAGTACCAGAAATTAAATGTCAATACCTTCGGTCACGTGATAAATTAACAGGGAAACGCAATAGATTTCGGAGGATCTGCGATGACAATAGACAGAATGATGCTACAAATATTCCTTGTTTCATGATAAACACTGTCTTTTCATGTTTTTGCAGTTTCCGCTCATACGCGGCCCAACAGTTTTGAAAATCATATATATCTGTACATCCACATCTATCAAATATGGAATTAGTAAAACGAGAGGTAAACATTTTTTCCCTTGTTCCTTTCTCGATGTTGTACCCAAGTTTTCGACACAAATAGACTTTCTCAGTATATTTTATGAATTTAAATAAGAAGAATATATATATATGTTACCTAAACGTAGATTATTGTTCGAAGCTTCATCGAAAAGTCATAAAAACAGTAATGGATTTGCAGTTACTTTGACACGACGTAGAAGTTTATTTACACTTTATACTTACAGAAAAAGGTAAAGAAAATTAAACAATTAACTATAGACGATGACATACCAGAAGCTCCAACATTGGAAGGATTCGAATGTCTGCTGGGAGAATCACCCACAAATTATCCAAAGGGTGAAGGCATTGAAAATATGGAAAGTGAATTGCATTTTGCTGCGAATGACTCGGAAACATACGACCAAGAAAATTCTGTGCTGACAGTAGAATGTAATTTACAAGCAGCGATCAACGAGGTAATTGCTTTCTTAATTCTTTGAACTTTTATACGTCTGTCGCGAAGTCTTATTAAGCAAGTATTCTATTATATTGGTTAAACAATTACATGTAGTATAAAATATAAAAATTTCAGGACATAATTAATGCTTCTGCACCATTAGAAGTCAACATAGATGAACATAAAGAAGAAACTAAGACATCAATTTCAACAGCAAACTTAAAAAATATCACATCTCAGTCCCAGTTAGATAATAACGAAGCTGCAACATCTGACTTATCAAAATCTACGTTGGCTACATCAAAATCGGAGAGTGTTGACCATGGTAGCCAAACTAGAGAGGAGACAAAATTGTTAACCGACACTGTGGACAGCGCACAGATTACTTTAGACGAAGTTAAACCATTCACTGCAAGTCAGTTAGCATCGTTGTATGATAATCAGGAATTAGGATTGGTCGATATGTTTATCTCAGAATTTATAGAGGCTCAACTTAAAAGTAACGCGATCAGGCAACAGCACAGATTACACGAGCTCTTAATGAAATATCTCCGTGTGAGAAACCATTTGATCGTCAACTCACATGAGTTGTCAACGCTGAAGAAAAAATGCAGAGAAACACAAAAACAATTATGGTGTATAAACACATCCCACATTACAATAGCAGGGGAATGTCAGGATGGAAATCCAGTTAATGCTACTCACGAATACCCAACCTCGCATTTCAATAAGCAAGCATTGCAGTCTCTGTCTCGAACTTTGACAACCATAAAGGAGATGTTGTACAATACACAAGCATTATACTGTTACGAAGCAGAATTATTAAGATTGCAAATTGAGCACTACATTCAGAGCGTGTGTGTCTCTTGCAGGGAGTTCACAAATGTTTCTTCGAATACACCTGTCAGCTTAGCGACTGTGCAGACACCTTCGCCGATAATACCGCAGTTAGTGGAGATCAGAATGTGCATAACCACATTATTTTATTTTCAAAGAAAATTATTGAAAGACAGGAAGTTTGTGATAGACACTAGGCAGTGGCTTACCAAACTAATAGCAATTTTGCTGAGAGTAGCAAACTGGCAGGATCACTTGTTCTTATTAAATCATATCCTGAGATGTCCTGGTGGTGTGATGAACTGGGCTCGTAGTTATGTACAGATTCCAGCACCACGAGAATGTAGTAATTCAAGTGCATCTCCGTTAAATGATCCATATCTGGATCATATAGTGGCTACTTTGGCTGTTATTCTATTGCCGATAAAAGAACGAGATACATTTCTTGAACAGGTATGGGTTACGTTAATAAGAAGACCACACGGTTCCGGAAATCGCTTTTTGGACAAGACCATATAGAAGTTGTAGTATATACCCAGTACTGAAAAACTCTAACAGCTTTTCGCCTGGTGGGCATTCATTTTCGAGGAAAGCGAGTTTGAAGTTTTGCTCTGCATTCCGAACTATGAAGGAAAAACGTATTGCAAGAAGTACATACATAATTTTCGTTTTATTGGTATAATAATACTTAGATTTCTGAAACCGTGTAGTCTCCTTGCAGAAGCTCTTTGTATGAGTACAATAAAATCTGTTGTTTTAATTAGGTGCAAAATTCATTACAAGATACAGAATATAGTCCTGACGATACAGTTTGGGTATTACTAGATCAAGAAGGCGAGGAAGATGAAGATATAGCCAATAGTGGTGCAAACCTTTATGAGAATGATCTTATTTCACTGTTCAATCAAATTCCTTTTGAAAAAGTGTTTCAACACGTATTGTACATACAGTGTCAGAATGAAAGATACCATCAAAACAGAAGCTTCATCACTCATCACCACATGTTGCGGCTGTTTGCATTTTTCACAATTGTCGTTAAAATTCTGAAGCAAGGTTTGAAGACATATGATTCTCCAAGATATAGACAATTAGCCAAACGGATCTGCGCGCTAATTAGAGACATTGTGCAATATGCCAGCGACCAATGGGAGGAATTTGACAAACACCAGGTAGTTCCATACTGTTACGCTTAACGATATTTTAACGTTGTTACAAAGAAATTTACTTTCCCAGCTTACCGATAAATCGACACTAGTGAAACTGCAGTTGGAGTTCGACTATTTCTTTTTGAGAGCAGTTCTTTGCATATTTTCGTCGCGTCGCCTAGGCGCATGGCAATATCTAGCCACTGTTCCATATCATTTAATATCCTCGAATACTTTGTGGCAAATTTTTTATATTCTGCACACTGATTCAACGCAAAACGACATTCAAATGGTCAATATGGATGTACAAGGTAAGTACCGATGTAAACACTAATATGGAATTAAGCTGTTAATGTTATGTATAACAATTCGAGCAGATTGGGAGGATAAGCTAAACTGTCCACAACTTCGAAAACAATTCGAAGAAAAATTATGCAGCATGCCAGGAGATGAATCGTACTTCCTCTTAACTACTTTCGCCAATATGGCTATGGCAAGGATTAATACAGACTACGACTTTGTTAGAGCAACAACTATCGATTTGTTTCAAGTATGTGACCGTTTGTTGTTTTAATCGGAAGTTTGAAATATTTAACCCGCGCCATAACTTACAGATTGGATTCCTCAGTGAAAAGACACAGGATTCTTGCTCGAAGGACGCGCAATCCCTTTTATCAAATTTAACGAACAAATATCCATCGCTTCTGTCAGATATCTTGCACAAATTAACAGATAACTTTGAATCCGTCGGGAAGGTAATATATGAGGGTTCTTTTTTTACTTTAGTCTACAATCAATTTTATCTTTTAATGAACGATAAATATCTAATTAACTTCAATTTCTAGTTGAGCTTATATTTATTCACCGAGATGAAACAAGACAAGTGGATTCCACAGGAAAAGGATATAAGCATTCTCTCTAAATGGTTACACGCACATCCATTAACATCAACCGAGAACCACTTGGCTCGATTAATTCTTTGCCATTTGAATTGGGGCTACAACGAGTAAGAATATTGTTTATAACTTTTTTTTGGACTAATTTTTTCAAAAACTGTTCGAATAAACTGAACAAACGAAGTGGACTATGAATGACATGCATCCGATCAATTTGGTTTGGTGGCACTTTTCCAAACTTACTAGGTGCTTTAGTTTATCTATTTGTTTCAGATATGGTAATTTACATCTTCCAATCGAGTTACATAGACGCATAGCATTGTTAGTTGTTGAGCTTGCGATTAAGTACGTGCGTGATCCTCCAGTCGAAAGTACATCTTTATTGGCAGAAGGTGTTAAACAGGCATGGACTTCTAATTCTAATGTTAATGGACAAGTCTTGCATAGTAATATTAGGACACTTGTTTTTAAAAAACGGTAGCTTTCTTAACATTGGACCAAACGAATTTAATTTTTTTTCGAGATGTTAGAAGGATTAGTTTCCTAGCTAATGTAAAAAACACTTTTAGACACAATTGCGATTGGTCAGAATCTCGAAAAAATTGGAGTCCTTTGGTTAACGTTGACGTTAAGGCCGTAGACTCGTTTCCAGAATTGCAAGGGTGCGGGATGCGCGTTCTCATTTCTCGATAATACAAAGATGGGATTTTTCAATAGACAAAAGCGCTAGATAAAAGTTCTACCTTCACGTTTATGAGGCGTAATTTGCATTATTCGGCAGCACGTAGTTGTCACAATGAAAATAGCTACGTGCGCAACTCAATCGTTCCTTTTATCTAGAATCTTGCAATTCTAAAATGACGAATCTACTCCCTTAGGGAAGTTATCGTCATTTTAAAATTGTCCGAATATATTACTATGATGGACTATACGTATTCACATTTTTCTTTTTTACTTTGAACTGGGATTCGTAGGTCTCATCGATGATAAGAGCACAGAACGCCGAACAAGTTTTTTCACTGTGGGCATGGGAAATGGTTACCAGACTGAAATTACACCAACTCGATCAAACCGAAGCAATCTCTCAACACTCGTTAATGAATCCAGCAAACGCGTTTTCCTACGTACCTGACATGGATTCTGATCCACAATTGGAAGTTCTGGTGGCTGGTACTCTCGACAAACAACCGATCGCGTGCTACGTGGCCACAGTTATGACATTATGGGGCCATTCGGTGCCTCTGATATGTTTGAAAGGTTTCAGTCAGTTGCAAATATTACAGTCTCACTATAAATACGAACAAATACTAATATGCTTACATCATATCGTACCGTTGTTCTTGGACTGTGTTGACTCGTTGATCAAAAACGAAAAATTTATTAGTCTAATCGTCTCTTTAATTATGGCTGATAGATCCTACATGAACATGGCAAAAAGTTTTATAGCCACAGAATTTCCTGGAACGATACTAAAACACTTCTCAAATATGATACAATCCCATTTGCGCAACTATAAAAGGTAAATCGCCAGATTTTTTTCGTAAACAAGTTTATCGAATAATTCATTGATTCATTGTTACAGATATTCTCTGCAAACTCCAACAAACTTCGTGTATTTGTGGTTGAATGTGCTCGTGCTCGTACCAGATTGGAACAAAGACCAAAGTGTAATGTACTTGATGGATACTGTAATTAGTGCCTCATTTTTGTACGCTGAAACGAGGGCGACAGTGGAAACTATGTTCCAGAGTCTTTTCTCCGTAAGATTCAGTCCATAAAATGGTCCGCAGAAATATTCGAACACCATTCAAATCAGAATAACTTTTCTGAAATTGGACCAAATGATTTGACTATTTTTTTAGCAATCAGAAGCATTGATTTACTAAACGACGTGCGAAGAAGATTTTTAAAATATTTCAATTGGTAGGAACACACGATCAAGTTATTTGGTCCAATTTTAAAAAAGATTGTATAAATCGCTAATTTACGAAAATTTTGTCATAATAATTGTAGGATATGGAAGTTCAGAGGTTTAATAAATTGTTTGTAGAACACAGCTCCCACTCGGAACTCGGTGGTATCGTTCGGATCATTTTTAAATTGGGCGACTGGATCTTCGAGTTCAGTTAGCATTTTAGGTGGTTCTATACAATCAGTTTGGGTCGCATATCAAGTGTTGTCAGTCGAACAATGCAACAGAGAAATTAAAACTGGTCTGTGGCGTGAAATTCTGAAGGAGTTATCGGCACAAAATAAAATATCATTAGACACAGCCATTAAGGTAGTTTCATCGATCATAGACCTGGTCTATCATAGACGTACCAATGCCAATAATATTTTCATTTTATCCAAAACGATGTTTTCAGAGAGCTTGTGCAACTGTGAAAATGCAACCGTTTGGAGCCAATGGACTTTTCATATATCGTTGGTCTCAACAAGCACTGGACACTCCCATGGACCATCCGATTCTTCCCCTTTTGTGGCAAAATTTCTTCGCTTTGTTTCTTGCAAGGGTTCCATCGATAACAAGGTTCATTTTCGAAACATCATTTTCGTCTCTCACACGTTTGAATAAGAATACGTATTGTTTCCACAGAGTTGTTGACCATGGAGGGATTGGTGAAAAATTTTTCGAAGGCATGATTAATTTAAGTTACTTGAAAAAAATAAAAAAGCGATTGAACGACACTACTGCGTACTTCCAGCTGAGAGGAGAGAGAGATTTAGATGATGGCAAACCGATTACAGATGAGAGACGGACGTTTTATCTCAATGCAGCAAAGTACGTAGTAATAAAGCATAATTCCTAACTGTTTCTTTCACTTATACATTTAGTGTACTCAAGTAATTACTGCTCTCTTCAGACCTACCTCTCCCCCTCTCTCTATTACTTCCAATGTCTCACCATCTCCTGTTTTCTCGAAGGTTTTCTTCACCGTTTTCATCCATTCTGAACATACTTTATTTCTTAGCCCTTTTAATTCCTCTTTTAGGCATAGCCACCTTCCTCCTTCCATTCGCACTGCTTGTATTTACTAGTCTTGACGAAAAATTTGTTGTTTGTAATTTTATTTTTGTAGATTCTACAAAACACTGAGTTTGTGGCTAGAGGAACCAAGACTACAGGAACCAGGCTTTTACCTGTCAGCTTTGCCTCCGCAATACATGTCGCAGAAATTAATTTTACTAGTACAGGAGGACTGGGTAAGTGAAATATATTCGTTTATCATAGAAATCTATTAAAGCATAAACTCTCTTCATAATATTATTTTAATTAGGTACCGTGGCTAGAATACGTCGACTACTGGACGGTTCAAGAAAATCAAGTAATGGCGGTTCGCGAATGGGAAAGCTTATGTCACAGAGATCAGGAAAATCAATTCCATAACAGAACAAACACGATGATCACATTTTTAGAAATAACTGATCCGTTGCAGAGAATTTTTAAAAGATTTACCATGTACGAACATCCTATTTCTCCGCCGCCCATTAACCAAAGTAAAAGCGTCTTGAACCACGTACCCACGGATATTTTGTACAATTCCAATTCAACCATTGAGTGTGTCAAACCGTACTTTAAAACCATATTGGATTACGCTCAAACATATAATTTGTTGATTTCTGAGCACACGGCCGCAGATTGTAATTTTCTGGAGTTAGTGCCTACACTCTATCGACAGGTCCAAAAGCCAATAACACTGCACGCATTTTGCGACTCGGTGCCAACGAATGAAAAACGACCTAGATCTGTTACACCGCCTACTGTCCATTGTGCTGGTGCAGCAGTAATTAGAGTTAAGGTAAGAATAATGAAATTATTGAAATTATTCTATCTTGAGGTGTTAAATATGAAATTTTGGTACTTAGATATCGGAAGCACATGTGAATGAAGCCATCGACATCATGGTAACTCAGAACAGAGCAGAATATGAAAACTTATTGCTAAAGGCTAGTCAACCACCACCTAGTAAAGTCACTCAAGCTTGTGTATTCATAGACCATTTAATTGCGTACGTATCGTAACGATTTCTTTTGCAGTTGAATATCAAATACAATTATTAAGTTTCATAATAACTCTTCGTTATTGATCTCTAGAATGTTTGAGCATGAAATAATTTTAAGCCGGGCCAGTGAGAACACTACGATGTTGTACAGAATTCAAGAGAGCGGAGTTAAACTGTTTTATTACCTCATTGAATGTTACACGGAGGAAGCAGCATTCTGTCCACCAACGAAACAGCTTATTACAACTTGTTTGGAAAGATTAGGGCAGGTTGGTGTAATCGTCAAACGTATTTGAATATCCAACTTCTATTTAAGAAATTTTAATCGAAATGCAATATTTGAAAAGTTATTTATCAGTGGCGAGGAAAGTCAAGGTCCACAATTATTAAGTACTATAATGCAGAGACCAAGCCTTGGTGGTTTACTTGGACCATACTTTACACCCATTGCTGGCGGAGCATCGAAGTTTTTACAAATGTACCAAACTGTTGTTGAACTGTCAATCGGAAGAAATATTGACCTATGTTTTGTATTATTGTCGAAGGTAATGATACAACTTCATTATAGTTATTTCTAATATTGAGAATAAATATTCTCAATAAATATCCTCTTTTCTGATAGTTTGGCGTAGGAAGCTGGTTGAATTATAGACGTCCGAAGCTGAGCGAACGATCAACATTCATAGATCTGGTGTCTAGAGCTTTGTGTAATATGGGCCTTAATCCTGATAAAGAAAAATTAATATTACACGAGGTATTTGTATATTAGCGAACTCTGTTTATACCATTGATTTTGATGATATATATTTATATCTTCCTACAGCTGTTTAGAAATCACTTACGACTAGTATTAGTACATGAATTCCCAGAACACTATGGTGAAGTTTTAAGTGTTGTACTGAAGAACAGTGAAAGCCAAAATTTGTCATTGGATGTTTGGCGAGATTTATTGGGGACTCTTAGTGGCAAACCAAAAAATTCATTTACCATTCAACCATCTAAAGTCAGGGATGATATTCGCCACTACGCTATTGAACAAAAGTTGCTCTCCAGACAGGAGGTTGATTTACATTATTCAATACTGCAAATCATTATAATATAATGAATTAGCAAGCTAGAAATTAATTTATCTACTCCACGATAGATGTTCGAGACAGCTATATTATTAAGCAGACACTTTATGCAAGAGCGTTTGCAGTATGGTTTGTACGGATTGTATCCAAAGTACAGAGTTTACAACGAACCGTTGACTGTATTTCTTGGCATGGTAGGGCATGCTCTCGTTGTGCTTACTCTTCAGTCCGATAGAGGTTCTTTGGGAGTTCAATGTAAGCTAATCAAATTTTCCATTCTTATACAAATACAGGATCTTCGACGCTATTACTAGTCAGCGTTTTTCTTGCAAATAATAAATATTAGAAAAAATTAAAAAGGAGCATGTAATATACTATGTTTTGCAAGCAACGTAATTTTTCAGAAATGAAGGTGACCTTCAATTTTTTAAATGGAATGCTGTATATTTTTTGATATCATATGAAAACATGTCTCAAGACAAATTCATTCGTATACTACATAATAATTATTATGTGCAAGAAAAACGCTGGCTAGCGTACACCCTGTGTTATAAGTAAACTGCAGATCTTATGCATTTATAACAAAAATTGAGTAGATGAAATTCAAAATTGTTGGAAAATTTCAAGAATTGAAGATGTCAATGTACGACTTTTCCTTTGATAAAATCATTAAGTATTAACGTTCAGTTTAGTCTCCATTTCTTGCAATCGATGCAGTAACAATATTAATATATTGTTTCTAGTGTGCGAAAAGATATGGCCTGTATTAAGTGATATGTACTCACCGTGGATTACGCCATACTGGACACGAAATTTAAAAGAACCGACAGCAGCGTGGATCCAGCAGCTCACAGACGACAGATCTGTTTTATTGCCGTGGATCATTACAGATGGTCCCCATGCCCAGAAAATTGTATCAATGTTTGTTGAATGTATTCGTTTCATTATCGACACACTGCCAACGTCCAGCAAGATTCTAAGCTTTGTCTGGCAGTTTTATGTTACCAATTTTGCACATGCTTCAGTTAAGGACCACATATTGAATGTTATTCATGGAAACTTTTTAACATTACCATGGGACCATTTTTATCCAGGAATAAATGACATAGAACTGATGATAAAGGTATTTGATCAATACTTACCAGAGAGCCATTTATTCCTTGGGAGCATATTCACATCTGTAAATTGGATGACTTGGATGAACGAGTTTGTGGCGACTCAACCGTTGCCAATCACAGCAAGGATTCATGTTTGTTTGTTGAATTTATTGGTTAAATTGTCCACCGAACCAAATGTTAGACAGGTATGAAACAAATTAAATAAACGAAATTAATTTACCAATTGTTTCGATATGCTAAATCTTATTATTCGTTTGAAACTTTATACATTCCAGAATGACAAAGCAAGTCAATTAATTAATGAAACTGAAAAGTTTTCGTGGCATTTAGTGGATGCAATGTCATACGATCCAGTAATCAATTGGCACGTCATGAGTTGTGATCCAAGAGTCGTTCTTACTACGGATAATGACCAGTGTCATCCCATAGATATCGCTGTAAACAAGTAAGCATATTTTCCGAATTTTCCTCAGTATCTGTATCGCAAAGAAACACGCACTCTATCTGATTAAAATTAAAACCAACAGTCTGTTAAAGGTGTCAGCAGAGTACAGTCCCTTTGTAACTCATTTTCATGTGACTACTTTAAAAAAGAAACAGATGTACGTTCGTGCATCGGTGAAATTATTGATTAATTGTACGACGAGACACAAATCTTTGTTGTCTTCGAATCCAAAATTATTTACTAATACGTTGCTGAAAATGCTGGACGACATGGAAGCTGTTATAATGAACAGTGAGTACATAAATTAATTTGACATTGACCTTTTAATGAAAGTAACAATACTTCTCAGCTGTTCCGGAGCCACAACAAACTGCAGAGGCTGGATTGCTGATAACAGAGTTGTTTCACACTATAAATCAAAGCGAGATTCTGATGGAGTACCTGCGCACCAGTTGCGCTTCGTGGCTGCTGAAAAGGACAGCTACTAATCCGATTCTCATAGCTGTGCTCAGAGTTATGAACACAACAATTACTTCCCCGTCCGTACTTGGAGAGTTAATGGAAGCTGCATTGGAAGCTTATTTCAAATTTAATGGTATGTCCGACAAAAACTTATCTAACATTAGCCAGGAATTGTGTAAAATTTATTATAGTATCGGAGGAAACGCAGTCAACGTGGGCTTCGGTTTTGACTATTCTGCAACCAACGATATCTCGAAAGCCACCACTGGACACAGTGCTGGTTTCAGAAGTGAGGATCCTTACGTTGTACTCTGTTTTACTTAAGCAACTACCATTATGCCAGGACATCAAAGAAGAAGGGGAATATCTCCTGAATCTAGTCAATTGGATTTCTGCTATGAGGCCAACGTAAGTAGTTAATCGTACGGATCATTCCACTACATCTCAAATTTTGCTGAAATTGAAATACATTATAGTTCATTAATATAAATTAAGATAATTTTTAACCACCACTTAGGGATACCAATGAGGAAAAACTCCCACTGCTGTGGGCGAAAACCTGCGAATTGGTATACAGACAATGTCAATACAATGAAAATAATATTATTGCTGTTAAAGCGCTTAAAGGTTTAGCACGTGTGTTGTTAACAATAGCTGATGACGGTGGACAAAGTTGGGGAATCTTGGGAGCTATTGGATTTAAAAAGGGATCTCAACTATCTGTTAGGTAAATACAAGACAAGTATCTTTGCATAATGGTCCTTCTCGCATATCGAATGTTACATACAAAATCTTGATTATTTAGATGCAAATTTTTGAGCCGGGCAATAGGTGTGTACTGTTTAGCACAATTGCCCGAATCAAAGTCAGAGCAACAATTGGTGAGGTTCTGTCCTCACTCACCTGGAGTGGCACCGGTAAGGACAGCAAATCCAGATTCAATGGACATTCGACCCAGTGCAGAAGCTATTAAAGCAATGCAAACTTTAGAGAGGCTTTCGTTAAACAAACAATACATAGAATTGAAAGGAGATATAGAACGCTCGATCAGATTGATACGAGACTCTGGCAACTCGATACACAATGCAGTAACGGTTATAGGTGTACTAACAATGGAACTTTACAATCAAAGATATTTACACGTTCTTATGGATTAACTGAGGTCTCTCTATTCTACATGATCAACCGCTTTTTATCACACATACACAAACATACACAAATCCTTTGAAGTGTTTTATTGCTTAGAAAGTTAAGTTAATGATTTAAATAAATTAGCGTCTTTTATATGAATCTAGTCATTGAACTATAATTTCATAATTGTAATTACAGTCTTCCCTCTATTAGTGATCAAATTTTATCCCTACTACTAGAGGTTGGGCCAGCTGCCTCGACCTTCAATCTCGCTTTTTCTTCTTCGCGCTGTCCTCCTCTATATTCGATAAAATTTCGAATAACGTAGTAAATATTACCAGAACTACACTCTTATACAATCATTGATACTCCAGACTTAAGAGCCCCGAGGTTTGATCACTTTCAGAGAGAAGACTATATAAAAGAAAGATAAAAAAAAACAAATGTTATTACTTTAGTATACGAAATTTTATTTTTTATATGTATGTATACGTGATATTGACACCATTATTATAGCTTTATCACTTGAATAATATTTAACCAGAAATATAGAGAATATATGAAATTGTTTAAAATAGTGTTGACAACTTTCGAGTTCCTTATATTATCTGTTGATTGGAAATAAGGATAACAATGTAATTGCTACTAACGTCTCATTTCAATTTGGAGGCCTACTACTTGTAATTGAAAAGTCGAAGTATATATTTCATTAAACAAGTTCTTGCGTTTTCTTTTCGCTCTGGACCAATTCAATTGTGGACTGAAAGTAATTTAATATACAAATTGATTGTTTGTATCTCGAAGTTTCCCTTTCTCGTATGAAGAATGCTGGAGGTATGTGCTCCCTAATTTTGTTATGAGTAACAAATAACGATAGGTCAAGCTTATTAATCGCGTAAAACAATTATTTAAATGTTCACCCGCGCTTTTCCACATGTATCCAGCTAAGTTCATCCAGAAAATATGTTTCAGTATTTATTATCACTGAATAAGAATAAAACTATTGAAATCAACGAATGTTTGGAATTTAAACATCCTCTTGTAATCTCTAGAAATAACTTTTTCCGAAGTTGATAAATGTACCACACGATTGAAAAAGAAATGTTATTTTGGTCAAATAATTTAGTTCTGCTCTTCACAAACATATATAATCATGCTTGAATTTCTATTAACAAACAAAATAATTGGATTCGGGAAAATCTATAGAATCGTTCTATCTAAGAAATATTTGCATTTCCACAATATTAGAGACTGAGAACGATAGGGAAAAATGACCTGATTGAAAAACATTATTACTTTATTAATCAAAGTTTTCATCCACTTGAGGTATTTGTATATCATCGATCGTCAGATCATCAAGCATTTCTTCAAGGGTAACTTGTGGACAGGTAGGATCAGTGAAACTGTTGGAATCCACTGGCATTGTTTTCATGCGATCCCTGAAAATATTTATATTTTGCCTCAACTCTGGATCCTCCTCGATGTCCTCCAAAAATTCGTAGTAATCGCTGAAATATAAAAATAATCTATAACTTTCTATTGTCTGTATTTCATTAAATCTTAAATTGCAACAAACTCAGATTCTTAATACTAAATTTAAGTTATTGGTTTCAGTTACTTACGCATTGTCTGCATTCATGTTATCTCCATCTTGGAGCATATGTTTTAATTTCCATATTCTTGTCTTATGACGCGTTGTTCGATCATTCGCGTAACTTTTCTTTACCAAGATTACATCGGGAACCAAATCTTTATTCAGCATTTCAAAATGATCATCATTGATATTACTGTCGGTAATAGCATATCTACGAAACAAGATTTTATGCATTTATAATATAAATGAGCAAGTGCAATTTAAAACAGTGAAAATATTAAAAGATTTTGAGAGTATTAGTATATTATTTTCATCATATTAAAATTATTAATAAAGAATATAAATTTATATTTAGATCCTACATCTTGCAATTGATGCTCAAACTTTTTATTTTGCATAAATATCCGGAGTCTATTCATTACCAATTACTCTATACTGACATCATGCTTTGCTCTCTTACCCTAAAGCAGTGTCTCCTGGTTTCAGTATGTGTCCAAGATGAGTACGTGTGTGAATTAAGTTATCATTGATTCCTAAGTCGCAGCTTCTAACTAACCATACGTCTGCTATGACATGCTAAAAATGGGAACTTTACTGTAAAATATCACGCGAGACGATTATTATATAAAGTTATAAAACATAGTATACCTTAGTAGAAATTGCTCCTTGTCCTGGGAAGAATTTCCTGTCTTTGAATTGTATCGGTTCGATATCCATCACCGTATACTCTATTAACTGTTTCGGATCGCAAATGCTATTGAAGTTATGTCTCCAATAGACTGTAGAACTCACTTCCGCAACTATTACAATGAGAACATTTAAAATAGAAAAACAAAAAGGAGACAGACAAATGATAAAATTATAGAAAATAACATACTTTGACCAGTTGCTACATCTAATAAGTGAATAGCATTCGTTATTTTGTATACTAAACAAATTGAGTTTATCCCTCCCAATTGATGACTTAGTTTCCTTGGAAGACACACAATGCTGTCTCTCGATATTGGGACTATTTCCACACTGTGAAACAACGGAAATTACTGCAACTATTTACTGTCATATAATAAGTTTTGTTATATTCCACGTAACATTCTCGAAATGTTTTACCTATATGTGAATTTATAATTATATATATTACTATGGATGTCGTGGGATATCAATTTCTTAGAATGATCATATCTACAAGGTACCACACTTGAAAGAAAGTCGACCATCTTCCGTGCTGTTGCTTCATTTGCGTAGAAAAAGTCAAGGCCCTCTAATAAAAATTCACAGCTAATTTAATGATTTTTCTAAAACTCTTGATCAGAAATTTAAACAACCAGCTATTACCGTGAATAGGTTTTATGCCCAATGTATGTTCGTGTGCTTTGTATTTCAAAATTAATTGCTCCAAGTAATAAAACGTCTTTTTATTTGTGGATCTTTGCCTAACTTGTACCTATTAAAAACAGATTATAGTTCAAAGGGAACAATACGAAAGAAAGTAATTGTTATGTAAAAATTACCAAAGCACGCCAATAATCTTTTGCCTCTGTTCTGTGGCAGTCGTCGCACATGTAATGACTCACTGTGTATTCAACTATGAATACTTGTTGCAAAACTGCACCACTCATCACTTCTGCTTGTACCGTTAGTTTTATCTAAACAATGTCACATGATAGTAGAAAATGATACCATAGTAATAAATAGACTGCAGATCTTTATGCGTTTATGGGTTTTGAGAATTTTCGAAAAATGCTAGAGTCTAAAATTTGGCAGAATGTAATAAGAGTTTTATTTATTTCAAACCTGCAAAGGCGATTATCTCTAAAAGTAAGATTTTATTCAATTCCACTTCCTTAAATTCATCTATAAAAATTGGAAATTACGTAAACATCCACAGTCTCTAGTAATAAGTAATAACTAGACAGTGGATCTTTATGTAAAATCAAAATTTTCTACCTGCATTCCAATAAACTGGAGCGAAATAGGTTTATGAAGCTCTAGAAATACCTATTTCACATTATTTTGTAAAAATAACAAGCACATGTCTATCCAAATTTTTGGAAATTTTTCCAATAATATATACCCAAAGAAATAAATTTGGTAAATAATTCTTCAGGGAAGCATCTTTACAATCTTAATAATTGCAAATTAAGAATATTAGTCCTGTAAACCTAGTGTTAATATGATTAATAGATTGGAGACAATGCAACAGTATTTCTAAATTCTTTCAGCGTTTTTACTGTTTTAAATTACACCTACTCATTTTTGTCATAAACGCATAAAGTCTGCTGTCTAGTAATAACGTTATAATCTTAAATATACCTTCAATCTCATCGAGTGAGGTTCTGTCCACACAAATCCAGCATCAATTAATTTCACACGATTCAAACCTTTCAATTTCTTCAAACACAGCGTTAACAATTCCCTGGACTCTAATGCTGCATGAATCCATTCTGCGGGTGGTTGTAAATATCTGACCAAAATTCTATCGTTTAGCACCATTGCTTATACTTACATCCAAATTAATTCATAGTTAAATATTCTACCTTTCACATCCTTTACAAAAATGAATAGTCGCCTGCTTCGGAATGGCTTCGGTAATGTCAACTTGAGTTCGTAAACATGCTACACACATGTTAGTAGCATTGGGTTGAATACCAGTGCCACAAATACAACATAATCTGCAGATTATTAGATAATGTTAGATTATAATTTACCGCCTAATTTGCAAAATAAATTTGTACGATTTTTTTATGATCCTACAGAAAAGCCTTGAAGCTCTACATTTTGAAATATTCATCATTAAATATTCAAAATATTCATCATTTATAGAATGCTAATATACATTTTTAAGGTTACGTCTAATTGTAAATATACTTACACCATCGCATCTTGTCTGTTGGGGTCTAGTAGGAGTTCCATTGTTTTCAAATATTTATAAATAGAGTTTCTCTTAAATACAGCAGCAGACTTAATTTATCAATAAAAAGTATATAATCTTAAAAAGTATTTACGTGTAAGTCACGTTTTCGTACCATGTGCAATCTGTCACTAATGATGTCACATAATATTTTCATAGAATACTATATACCACATAGAATTCTGAGCTATTTCTTTCATGCGTACTACCTGGTACTACATACACTCGTGATTTGCTAGCGCCACATAACCTCTCTATAAATTTACGCGGTATTTTTAAATTTGTACCGGAGAGGTAATTTCCTACACGATGTTACTTTCAGACTGTTTCAGACTGATAACAGTATATATAAATATGAAATTATATCACATATAATTATTAAGTATAAACTTTTATTTTCATGATTTGTTTTACATTAGCAAACAGGATACATTTCATACGTAAACTCGGTTAGACACAATTAAAAACGTTAATCATACTGTTTACAACTGTCTACAATTTTAGCTCTTTGGATGATCGTTTCGAAGCTTTATCACATTTCGATTTCAATGTTTATGTCATTGAATAATACGTTTCTATACAATTGAATTATGACTAGAATCTTTCTTATGTAAATGTAGATTATTTTATAAAGGATTAGTTAAAAAAACTTTATCACGTGATAATGATACCGATCCTAATTACTTCCTGGTCCGTGTAATTCGATAAAACTTTCCACGGAACGTGGCACTTTTCCGCAATATGGTAAATTGTAAGTTTTTATTACCTTTGCAGCCATGCATTTCAGTGACAATTTCCTTCGACTCCTTAGTATTACTCCTGCTGGATCTGTACATAGGAAAACGATACCAATCGCCAAATTATAATGATTAACAATTTATTTATACATACAAAATCTTCTTTCGAATTTTTGATATCGATACCTGAAGAAGCTGCGTAAGGAGTTTTACCCCATTTATTTACAGTGTCCAGATGTGCTCCAGCTTCTTCGAGCGCCGTAATGATCGAGTAAAGGGTCATTAAAATAACGGCACTGTAAAATTCAGAAAACATGCTTATTGATTCTTTTTCAACTAATCACAAAATAAACAAATTCCTTTCTAGCTTTAAATAAGACTCTCCAACACCACAAAAAGAGTTACTATTTGTTGGAAAGTGTAATTATACTTATGATAAGAATAATCATACTTAATTGGTATTTTGCAACTAGCAATCACGTGCAACGGGGTGTCCCTATCATTATCCATCGCATTTACATCAGCTCCACAACGTATAAGTAATTTTGCTGTTGCTGCACATGGAAATCTATAAAAGACTTGTTTTAAAAGCTAGATCGTTACCAAATATTTTTAAAAAGTTATAAATTACAACTGACATGTAAATATCATGCAGTGTATCAGTGTTTACGGCAAGATGCAGCAATGTTTGTCCATCCTTCAAGCGCAATTGCAGAGCACAGAGTTTGTGAACTAGATAATACGCATTCGCTTTATCTTGTTCCGATATTTTATTTTCGTTCCATGTTAAGAGTTTCGTTACTATCGAGAGTATGTACATTGTACTCATGATGTTCAATTCCATTTTCTCCTACATTCGACAAAACATATAATTCATGAACATATAATTCCAAAAGAACGTGTTGAAAAGCTAATAATTTTTTTATTTAAACTTACAACATGCTGTTCGATGTCTTCTTCTGAATGGGAATTACTGAGATTCAATTTATTGCGGCCAAGTTCTGTTAGAGCAGCCGTCAATACACTCAAAACTTGAGAGAAATCAATGTCAACTCCTGCGAGTATCATTTGCGAGAATACCTATAAATGAAATCACAAGAAAGAAAAGGAGAAATTAGAGATGTATAGTAATTTAAATAATATTCTTTTGTGGAATACTTGGAAATAATACCTCTACGAACATAAGAAGATTCTTTACAATCGAGGCATTATTTAACTGCTTTAGATAGAGAACATGAAGCCACAGATCAATACATCTATCAAATTTTAAATTGTTTGCAAATATTTCACCTCTGATGACTACGTGATATGTTACTGCCAGATTATGCTGCCCTGATATTAAAATTTAATCAAAATAATACTTCCTATAACTTATTGATTTGAGTATTATTTTAGGGAATAAAATAAAAACCTAGAATCCTCTCTCGAATAGCTAACGACTCCATATGAATAGCATTTGTGTTATGCTCAATGCTTTCCAGTTCTTCCAATGATTCGCTTTCCTTCCAGTTATTGTACGCCTTCACTGGTTCACCTAAATTTTTGTAGATTATGTTTTCAGGATCGCTAAACCTGTAATATCCAATGATTGTCTATCCAACTCCAAATAAAAATGTTACTTTCAATGCGTACCTAAGTTCCATCGCTTTTCGCAAATATTTGTATGCCTTTGCTAAAGGATAATCATCTTTGTGTGCTTTACTGTTCGCATAAGAAGCGCCTAGAAGTTCGTACGCTTCGATCATTTCCTCTTTAGTGACTGGGCATTCTATCAAGCATTCTACAACTTCTGCTCTGGTACGCTCCGCTGCTACTAACAACGGTGTCATTCCGCTATTATTCTTGGTCATTTCTGCCCCGAATATCACTAACCAGCATACTATAGCCGTATGACCACAGTCAGAAGCTAAGTGCAATGCAGTGGCGCCACAACTTTGTACTTCGTTTGGGTTTGCACCTTGTTCTAAAAGAAATGCCACCTGTTTTGGTATAAAATAAAATTAAAGTTGCTGAAATCAATTGTGTTACTTTTTATTAGGATTCAACTTGGATTGGAAACATTGAAAATTTCTCGGATCGAAAAGAGACACGATCAGAATCATAATTTTACTTACAACATCCAAGTGACCTTTGTACGCTGCAACCATCAAACATGTACTATTAAAACGATTCGCAATGTTCATGTCTGCATTATGTTTCATTAAATACTTGACTATATCCAACCGCCCGTCGAAACAAGCTGCTCTCAGTGGTGTACAATGATTAGCAGTTGGATGATTGATATCTGCGCCCGCCTCTACCAAAGTTTTGACAACTGTTAAATGTCCTGCGGCAGCGGCGCAGAAAAGAGCGGTTGCTTTCTCAATGATCTGTCTATCAAACTTCACCGTGCCCTCTTGCTCCAGATCGGGTTTGAATTTGTCGAGCAATACTTTCACCACTTTGTTATGACCACATCGGGCAGCTATTATTAAAGGTGTGCATTGTTGTCCGTCGTTTTCGACTACTCTCTGGTTAATCAGCTGATTAACTTGTTCAGGTGATTTAGTGCTGAGAAAAGCATAAAGCCATAGAGCCATACCATCTTTAGCAGCACAATAAACACGTGTTATAATGCTTGTAAGGAACGGTGACACTTCTATTGTATCCCCATTCGAACCGATCACTTCCATTTTGTTAACCGTTTTCTTGTATATTATAAACAATGCGCAGAGATGCTTTCACGTCGAGCTCCCGTTGTGAAATTCGTCGATGACGCTCTAACCCCAAATTCTCCATACTACACATCAGATTTCAGACAAAGCTTTAAAAGTTATTTTAAGAATATACAAAAACATATCGGTATTCTCGCATAAAAATAACATTTCACTTTGTTTAACCTTGTTTAGCGGGCGTTGTTGCAATCATTACTATTTTCGTAATTGATCACTGGTTATTTTCAAACTTGTAATATACGTACATCGCACGATTAGTCATTTTAAAAAGTTAAAACATTTTGTCTTTGTGTCGAGAACGATTCACAACATCTGCGATTTCCTCGAAATGTGTTGTTGTGCAATCGAAAAATTGAAAATAATACATCTCCTGCTGGTTCTCTAACATTTAATTTAACGAATAAACAGAAATTTAATGAGTAAATCCACTGAACGTTGGTTATACGTCTTTGTAAACATCAAAACATTCCATGAATGAAATACATGGTTCGGGACAGGATTGTTCCAATTTGATCGATTGAAAAGAATGAATCGTTGTAAATCGCAATCGATTCAATCGACTGATAAAATTAGTCGTCGATTATTGATTATGTACAAGTATATTATTCGACATGGTTCAACTATGATTTCGAAGAAGCGCAAGTTGTAAAACGCAATTGTTATTATTAGTATCATAAATAATGTAGAAGTGGAGGGAAAAAAGGAACGAATAGTGTCGGGCATAAATATTGCTGTACACCTCACCACAAAAGTATTCTGTGTTTGAGGGATTTAATAAATGTAGTTTTCCATCTCAATATAACTGCTCCGAAAGCACTGGCAATATCAGTCGCACAGCATTTTTACAGAGGTAAAACTGCAGTGTTTTTCAGTGACCCATATATCTACGTATGCAAGCACAGAATACCAGAAGCGAAACTCCTGTTTGAAATTTTGATGTCGTGTCCCCGAAATTTTGGGCCGACATATATATATGTAGCCTGTGTTGGCGCTTTTGCAATTTGGATCTTGAAGCTTTACAAACAACAAAAGTGTACGTTTTTATAGAAGAAATTGTTTTCTGTACACTTTTTCCAACAAAAGGCTCCGTACGAAAATGCGGAATAATACAGAGAATATTTCAACACAAAAATTAACCAAAAATATTGCTTCTTCGCTTCACGAAGTCGTAAGTTCATCGAAAAATCAAGCAGCATGGTTATCTCTCTGTTTTTGTCTCTCCTGCGAGTGACATATCTTCTTCTTTGTCACAGCTCTGTAGGAGAGACAAGGATCCCTTTATCTTCGTTCGTAGTTCACTTCTACGCTGACAGAGGCATCAGTCTAAGGTGGTCAAAGGTTCTAACAGGAGTTTCGCTTCTGTGTAGTATTCGGTGCATTGAGAATAATCGAAAAAGATCTAGTATCCAGTGATGCC
>CM052325.1:8510766-8552271 GCA_028455615.1 Lasioglossum zephyrum | reverse complement strand
AATACCGTACCCTTGCATTTGGTCAGAATCTGTGCCGGGCCTGCAGGGCCTGGGCTCGGTTATTCTGCAAGTGATCTGCGCGCCCAGGCGTACTTAGTGTACCTGCAGAAACAGAGCCGACTCGGCCTAGATCAGCTCGAAGCGATGTCCGGCACGGAATCTGCAGGTCAGGGGCCCTGCAGGCTGGGCTCCGCGGCAGATGGTGCTGACTGGGATATCTACAAAATTGTAGAATTTTTAAATATATCATTAAATAACGAAAGTGTGGCAAAAACCAGTAATTAGTTTTAACCCTTTAACTGCCTTCCTGATTAAGATAAATGATTCAAACTTGGTGTCGAATGCTTTCTTTTTATGATTTATCAAATAGTGCATAGCCCTGTACAATTGGTACAAGAGCACTTTTCACTCTTATCCTGCTAAATGTATTTTTAACATAGTTTTTACATTTTAAATTCTTTGGAAGGTTAAAAAAGTAATTAGAAATAAAAATGAAAATCGCTGCACGTAGCGCGTTGGAGAAGGACTGTAGGGGAAATGGTAAGTCATAATAGTGGGAAGGTCTAGTACCACGGATTTGTACCACAGTACCACGATTTCTGAATCATTGCTAGTATCTCCAGAGTTTATGACCAATTTGAAAAGGTAGCTGCTTTCACCATACTACCGTGTCGTCGGAGTGTTAAATATTGAAAAATAAATGTTACAGGTAAGACTGTGCCCTTTACAACCATATTTGTTATCGTTAATACTTTTCTTTGATAAAATTCGACCGATGATACATTTTTTAGTAAGAACGTGGCTAATGAATTTTCCTCTTGTTTATATTCATTACAAGATCAGTGTGGATTTTTAGAATAATATTTCGCAACGAATTAATATTCAACAATAAAACGGTATTAATAAAATCGTGTAAAACTGAGAAATACGACAAGTGAATTTAGTGGATGCTATGTGGTTTCATAAAAACTGTGGTTAACTTGTTGTACAAGGCTTGGTGATACTGTCACAGAACGTGTGCAATGTCAGAAATTGAAACTATTAAATACTGATGAAAAAAGGAATCTAATCCGATTTCCGAAGCAGGAATTTATCAAAATGTACAAACAAAATTCGATACGAGAATTCTCTGTGACTGCGGTTTCATCTGCGATAGAAATGAAAGATATATATTTTCATAGTTTGCGAAGAATCATTTTAATTATCACTGTAATATAATAAGTTCTAGATTATTTGATTGAAACACGGCACAAAATGGCTCCGGTGCCTTTGGAGGGACATCAAACTCCTGTTACAAACAATATTCCGCAGGAAGGAAATCGTGGTGGAAATATTTCTCTAGGCATACTGATTGATTTTATCATACAACGCACTTACCATGAACTCACAGTTTTGGCTGAGCTGTAAGAAAATTGATGCTATTCAAGTATTCCGTTAGCATTACAAAGTAAATCAATATTACACGAATATATATTTACAGATTACCGAGAAAAACCGATATGGAAAGAAAAATCGAGATCTATAACTTCTCGGCGAGAACCAGACAACTGTATGTACGGTTGCTTGCTCTGGTTAAATGGGCAAACAGTGCTTCTAAAGTCGACAAATCTGCGGTACATTAAAAGTTCTATTTGGCTGTTAAAATTCTGTTTCATATTTTACTGATCAAAATGTTTTGTCAATAGCATATAATGGCCTTTTTGGACAAACAATCGCTGCTCTTCGTTGATACTGCTGATATGTTGGCACGCATGGCTCGAGAGAAATTAGCCATGCCCAGATACCCCATTTCCACATTCCTGCTGCAGTGGAAGTTCTGACAACTGGAACATACAGTCGTTTGCCAGCATGCATAAGAGTAAGTGTAACTTATCAACGTCTACGCAAAGAATGATATTACACAAATCTATTTCCATAGGAGAGAATTGTTCCTCCAGACCCAATCACGCCAGCAGAAAAAAGAAGCACACTTCAAAGACTGAATCAAGTTATTCAACACAGACTAGTAACAGGAAATCTGCTACCACAGATGCGTAACTTAAAAATTGAGGCAGGGAGAGTAACATTCCTTGTCGAACAAGAATTTTCAGTGTCGCTTACAGTTATGGGAGATGGTCCAGCTGTGCCCTGGAGGTTGTTAGAATTAGAAATTTTAGTTTCGGATAGAGAGACTGGCGATGGAAAAGCATTGGTCCATCCTTTGCAAACACGATATGTTCATCAGGTATTATTTGTGTTTTGGAGGAAGAAAGATATATATTTCTGTTCGTGTAATTACAGAATTCATTTTAACTATTAGGTAGTCCAATCGAGATTGGCAGAGAGCACAAACCCATTATCTGAAGTTTACCACATTTTGCACTATTTTTGTCAATCGCTTCAGCTGGAAGTACTATATTCTCAAACATTAAGATTGATACGAGACAGACTGGATGACCACATTCATGTAGACGAGTACACACCTGGGAAATGTCTATCCGTATCATACTGGAGAGAATTAACGAATAAAGATCCTCGATCCGAGTTAGGGTACAAGCTTACAGTACAAGTGGACCAGCATGATCCAGCTAGATCGCTTGCAATAGTGCATGTTCCATCTTTAGGCAGCAAGGAAAGTGAAATAGCAGACAGAGCGATCAGATCTGATCAACTGTCGATGGAATGTTTACTGGTGCATACAATCTATGTACGCACCAGAAGTAGGTTGCTGGATTTGAAACAAGAATTGCAATCCATGTTGAAAGATGTTGAGTGTACTTTAGCTGGTTCACCTGCGATCTTGTCTGTTCCAATTTTGCAACCTTGCTTAAGAGCAGAACACCTTTTGGTTACCGTTGACACTCACACCGGAATGCTACAGTGCCATGTACCTCAATACGAAGCGCCTTTAGTGCCTGAACTGACTGCTACCTTGAATGGTGATCACTCTCGACTGCCAACTTTGATTTCAGAACTCAGGTAACCTTTTTTATCCTTCTTCTATTTTCTGCTAGAAGAAGAAATTTATTGTATGTTATCGTGCCTATTTATTGTGTATTCCAGGTTCTGGATAACGCAACGAAGATGTGAAAAGACCCTACAGCATCTCCCAGCCACTTCGCACGAACGGTTGCCAATTCTCCATCATCCTGAGCATCCAATGTCGAAAATCAGTAGACACCGTATGTTTGTTCAACTTCATCGGCATCCCACAGTGATACTAATAGTAGCATTCAAAGAGAAAGAGAGTTCACCTTGTGAAATCGAATGTTCATTCTACCTTGCTGTGGTGAAGCATAGTTCCGTGGAAGACGATCCACATGACGACAGCATTGAAACAGAGATTCCAAAGATGTATCTGAAAGTACAAACTCTAATTGAGTTTGATACTTTCGTTATAACTCATGGTCCCTTCACCAGCGTCGACAGTGGTCAGTTTTGTTTTAATTATTTTCATTTGTCAACTAAAGCTGGAGTCCAACTTCATACGAACATGTTACAGAGGCTACAGAAACAAACAGCAATAAACGCAGGAGCACAGGGCCTACTGGGAGGACCGATGCAAGCACAACATTACAGAACAGACGGTCCAAGCAACCTGCATACTTCATTCCAGAGTTAGCGCACGTGGTCGCTCTCTGCGATGAAAGAATACCTTTTGTAACACTCGCGCAGGAGTTAACTAAGAGAGACATAGCTCATCAAGGACTACAAGTGGAGGCAAATGCCACTGCTTTGGTTCTAAAGTTGGTCCAATTACCTGCTCCTTCTAGTACAATAAGCTCCAGCTGCTCGTGGCATGCACTTCTTAAAAGACTGCTCAGCGTGTCAATCAGAGTTCAGGGCAAAGGTATGGCAAAGACTTGGATGGCTGAATTCGTATTCCATGGCAGTCCTTTGTCTAGTAATCATCCAAAAGAACAAGGTAATTTAAATTGAATCAAATTTTTCTAGCACGAGAAAATGTAAACGGGATCGTCCTTTGTAAGTCTTTTGAACGATTTTGTATTTTTGTTAGGTTTGCGGAGGCCAGTATATTTTCAGTATGAGATGGGAACAGCGGATACCATGTCGCGTACAGTTGATGCATTGCTCAACGATTGGGCACAAGTTGTGCACTTGTATTCTCTGGTGCACGATCTGGCAGAGTACTTCAAAATGGGTAATTATAACACTTTATTTTGTTAAATATTAACTGCCAATAATTATCTCTATTTTTATGTGTATCTAGAAAAATACAACTTACGGAACATGGTTAGCATAAAATCATATAACTACAGCAAGTTAGTCTTGGCGTATGGTCCTAATCGCGGAGCTACTGTCACGATACAATGGAATGCGAATGATAAAGCGTTCAAACTAACTTTTGGAAAAAGTTAGTATTGTTTTACAAGTGCTAATTTTAATTAACAACCGTCTGCCGTCGGAGTGGAAAAGTAGTTTTGCCGACTATATTCTAGATTTTCTGACTTGGTCAGAAAGATCCAATGCTATCAAACTTTCAACATACTCCGGCAGTCGACGGTTAATGAATCGATTTTATAATAAATAACTATTTCATAATTATATAGGTCCAACAAGTACTACAACGAATGCTCATTCAATTATGAAAGAACAACTCGAAGCCCATTTAAACAGACACAGAAATTTAGCGCAACTTATACACATTCTCCATGAAACACTACAGCCCCTCACATCGATCAATAAACTACCTATGATTCCACAGCTCTGTGTTTACAATTCGGTAAGAGTTTAAATTGATTCAGTGAATTTTGATACTGTTTATGTGCATATTATAATTTGTATTTTTTTTTTATAGCGACCTCAAGTGCCAGTACAAACTTTTACTATTATGCCACAGTGCGTAACCTTGGTGAGAATTGCATATCAGGGTATGTACTGTTTAGAGTTGCGCTTACGCGGAGGCGGTCTAGTGAGCCTAAGGGATGGAGCGTACAGTCGCTTCGATAGAAGTTATGTTGTCGATGAATTCACACCCACGCAAGGACTGAAGGTGAGAACCCTGGAGAAATATTTTCGACGACGTTGACCAGCATCTACTTTGCATTCCAAATGTAACCCTCATCCATCCCTGGTGTCAATTTGACACATTTTCCACTTAAAGGATGACGTTGTTCCTTCATTTGTAGAACAATTGATCTGAACAGAGCGAAGTCGAACACGTGCGAATGAAATTGAGAAATGCGATTATGCGAGCAACATATTTGCGTAAATATTTATTACTTTATTGTTTCATTTTATTTGATGTTCTACCATTGTGTCACTTTGCACACGAATGGTCACATTAAGTTGCGAAAATGAGGGACGGACGAGACTTAATCTTATTGCTGTATGACACGTGATAATTAATAACATGTCTACAGGCGTTCCTGTCTAAGTACGTGGACGAAAGTGCAGTGTTTCGCAGAAGGTCACAATCTGAAGACGATAATCCTCCTTCTCCTGTAACAATGGATAGCGATGGAGGTAGTGGAAGTGGGAACGTAGGTTTTCTAAGTCACCACAGAAGTGGACCACAATCACCTGCGCAGCAGAGGGATGGTTTACGATTCCATCCACCACTCACTCCACCTTCTGGTAGTAACCCTCACACGCCAGCTAGTCCACACACTACCAATATCTCACAGGTACGTTTTTAATTGTCGTACACTTGACATCCGAATTTTACCTAGCGAATTACACATGTATTTTTTTTCAGACGAACCAACATCAGAGTTTCGGAAGTAGTCCAGCTACCTCCTTCAACCTAGCCTCTCCACCATCTCTTCCACCCAACACACCAAACATGTTACCACATCCTTCGCCAGGCTCTGGACTGGTTGCAAACAGTCCTTTGAATCCAATGCATGTTCCCAGCCCTGCTGGCTTAATGCCTACATCTTCTCCTGGGCCATGTAGCAATGTTCAGGTTGGGCATTCGCCTGCAGGCTCCTTCATGCAAACTGGTAAGAGGTAGAAATTAGGATAGATGTAGGATACAAACGTATTTAAGGCTGGCATCTAATGTTTTCTAATATGAATTATTCATTTAGGACACATAGATGGAAGTCCCTTTCCATCTTCGCAGAGCATGGCATCGCCAGCTGCTTCTAACTGGCCAGGCTCACCCAATGTACCCAGACCCTCTCCAGCACGCCCAGCCCAGAGTCCAGGACATGCGCTACATAGTCCACAGGCTTCGGATCATAAAACAGGAACACATATTCCTAGAGTCCTTCCACCGCGATCCTGGGCTGGTGCAGTGCCTACCTTGCTTACCCACGAAGCCTTGGAATTACTCTCATGCCCCTCTCCGCATCCCTCGGGACTTCCCGGTCCGGATCTATCTCCGCTGGAAAGATTCTTGGGATGCATTTATATGCGCAGACAGTTTCAACGATTCATACAAACAGATGACTGCGTAAGTATCTAATTTTCAATGAAAATTACATGAAATGGAAACTTTTCACACGTACACAAAGTATACAGATTAATTTGTAATTAATTCGACAGCTAACTGCGATTAATAGTACGGAACCAGGAGTTGTACAGTTCAAAGTGGAGAGCCTGCAGTGTCGAGTTGGCCTAAATCCGCAACATCTGCAATCACTTCATATAAAAGTGCAGCCGCTTCCTGAACATAAGGATCAATGGACTCTGGACGAGTTACAAGTAATTTATTAGTAAATTGTGTATTTTATTCGATTTGTATTTTTTTGATATTTCTATGCATGATTTCTTTCGGCAGATTATAGAGAAATTCTTTGATACACGAGCCGCGGCTCCCCCGTATAAGCCAAATACTCTCTCTGCATTTGGTAGGATGTTGAATGTTCCGTATAACGTTCTCAAAGATTTTGTGCAAATAATGAAACTGGAACTGGTACCTGGGTTACTGCAACAACAACAGCTCAAATGGAGCGTACAATGGTGTTTAAGGATTCCTCCTTCAGGCACACCGATTGTGCCCACCGGTATGGCGGCAGTGCTCGTTTGTAGAAATAAAATTCTGTTCTTCGTAAGTGTATTTTTTTAAAAAAAAACAATATTACATTTATTATTTAATTTAATGTAACATGAGATTCATTTGTATTGTAGT
The DNA here is from genome assembly GCA_028455615.1 of Lasioglossum zephyrum. NCBI lineage: Eukaryota > Metazoa > Arthropoda > Insecta > Hymenoptera > Halictidae > Lasioglossum > Lasioglossum zephyrum. The sequence goes on along the minus strand of CM052325.1, from coordinate 8,545,193 downwards.
TACAAATAACCAGAATCGGATTACCATATCAAGGAGAGACACCTTCGTTGGTTTTACCATTAGTTTTCGATGTTAATACGAATGTGACGCAGTTGGCAGAGAAGAGGGATCCTAGTCCAGCTTCGGCGATGGCTGCAGCATCTCTACAATTAAAAAGGTTTGCAGAGTATGGTGTAAACCAAGCTGAATGCTCGCTTTTCCCGGCAGTCAGAGATTTGCTGGCTAATTTGACGCTGCCGTCGGATCCACCCACAGTTATGTCTCAGGTAAAAAATGCTTATATAACATTGGGTTGGAAAAAAAGTTCATAGCGTTTTCAAATTAAGAATCACAGATAAATTTAAGGTATTTATTCATATGTTCATTCAATAACAAGAGAAGTTATCTCGAAAATGGCAGAAAGTAATAGAACAGAATGGAAAATATGTTATTGAATAAATCTATGAATAAATATCTGAATTCCAGGTTCAATTTCAATTTACAAACGCTACGAACTTTCGGTCCAATCAAATATTATATTGCTCAACAAATTTCAAACGCTTTTTGTAAAAGTTATCTCTTCTCCACCTATAATTTTTGAATATTTCAATTTCGGAAGGAAACGCTGTATTCATTTCGAACACTTGAAACAATTGTTTGCTCGTGAAGAAAAACAGTTCTCAGGCAGAACTAAATTGTTGTAGGTGGTTCAGTCACCAGCCGGTGGACAAGTGACCCCAACTCAGCAGATCCAAAGCCCTGCGATGCAGTTGCATTCACCCATGCCTGGCAATCAAGGACCTCCACAAGGACCCTATGGAATCCAGGGTATGCCACCCATGGGAATAATGGGTGGACCACCTCAATAGGACCTACTTTACTCTCCTAGCCCTCTCTGTTTGCCAAATCAGTCGTCCTGGATCAACTGAATTGCATTTTGGGGAATATTAGGAGAGTAGTTCTTGAGAGAACGTGTTTCAAAAAGACATTGCAAGTGTAAAATAGTAGAGTAGTCGAAATTTGTTTATAATACTTGTACACACGATAACGAAAATAGCGTTCAAGTATAATTTAAGGATAGAAGGATTTCACTGGGACTATAATATACGAAACAAATAAAATGTACATTTAATCCATCTATCCTTTAATTATCTAATAATATTTAAAAAAAAACTCTGTACTTTATTTAACGTTAGAGAGACCGCAAGAAATTCTACAATGTATATTTTTTCAGAGTACAAATTTTCCATTATGTGAGTGAAATAGATATTTGAAAATTCGCCAGACATATAGACATTCTTCTGACTGTCGTGTAATTTAATTATTTTTAACTTCTCGATTATTGTCTTGTACGTTTAGTATTAGTCTTTCGATAATTGATTCTTAATTGGATAAATTTAAACAACTTTGTATATCTATAACATAATAACTAGAAAATATTTTTATATTGTAAGTAACAACTGTGATACTAGTTGAGACGTAGAGTAAATAAATTCTATGATTAGATTAAGATCATAAAACGGGTTAATCAATTTTAGAAAATACAACTTTTAGATCATCAAAAGCTTTCAGAAAGGAGCTTCTCTCGCGAATTCGAACTCGAATATCGGTTGATAATACTAAAAAATGTTTCAGACAAAAGTTAAACGGACATCTCACATGTTATCACCCAAACTAAAAGTTTTTATCCATAAGTGGTTTATTACTTTCTTTTTTAGAGAGAATTACAAGTTGCATCGATCAATGCACTCATATATATACATATATGTGTGTGTAATTCCATTTAAAAAAACAGCGTTTAAGTAAAATTATTTATATGTCTCTTAAAACTATTAAACTTTTGTTTGAAACATTTTTTTATATCAGTAAGAGTTCCGTAGGTATTTCTGAATAATATCAAAACAAATGGGACATTCCATATTCCTGACTACACTGATCGATGCAGTTTTTAATACTCTACAAGAAAACTCTAGCCCACTCATGGCTAAAATTTCAAAAGATACAATTGTTTCGGATTTTTGAGTCACTGTATTGATCAGATCGAAAGATCAAAGAACAAAAATCAACTGACTGAATAGCCCTAGTTCTCTTCGCTTAATTTGGACAATATCAGGTATTTAGGGCAGATATATCTGTGTGGTACTTACATTTCGCATTTCTTTTTTGTTCTCGCTTACTATACAAGGAGAACCGTGTGTGTTGCGAACAGTTTGATGGATACTGAGAAATTACTGTATTTCTATTATAAAATAGCGTGGTACTTTTCAATTGCAACTCAAATATACTTTGAACCAATAGTTTATCGATATCAGTGGCTTAGTACTTTTTAATAAAGAATTACAAGCTACATCGTCCTACACATAAAAAAATGTACAATTACATTTAAAAACAAACATCGCAGATCCATATAGGACATTTATAGCTCCACGTTCGAAAAAATGCCTACAATTAAATTTTTATTTGGAACATTTTTTCATATCAATAAACCGTTTTCGTATATATTCGAATGGACTGATTTAAATGGGTTACCTTAGGTAGATATTTTATTTTAAAATAACTTCTATTAATAATATAATTTATGTGTTTACATTTATATACAATTTGTGTGATGAAATGTGTAATTTGTTAACCCAATGATTTTCCTTTTTATCGAATTATCTTCTTCTCTTTTCGTTAAGATTTTCTTTTACTGACAAAATTACAATTTTGAATCATAGAATATTTTTAAATAAGTATTCGAGTAATAACGATTATTTTCATATAAGGAAATATATGTATTTTTTGGAACGATTGAGGGATTTTAGAAGAAATTCGCTGTTTAAAAATAATACAAAATTTTTATCTTCGTACACTTTGGAAAACGGTACAAGTTCATATACAAATCTCAATTCTTGTACAAAACGTTCAGCTATATATTCTATCTATGCACACTAATACAATACACTAAATAAATTGTAATGAAATAATGCAGTACAATATATATATTCAAGTATCCGTTTCAATTTGTTCTATCGCTTAGTTATCTTTACGCTTTAACTAGTTTAAATATATACAAAGTGGTTCAACGCCGACACATATTAGTTCTGTCCGTCACGTTATAAATTTGGTTTTGTACTGATTCGTAGGACGTAGTAATTTTTAATTCTCAAAATCAATGAAACTCGTATAAATAATTTTTAAACAAGCAATGTATAATTCAACAAAAACCACTCGTTTCTTAACTCCAACGTTTTTGCTATTGCTTTAGAGCAATTTCAGTGAATGTAATAAGCAATAACAAAGATGTTGGAAACTATATCTCTGAGATAGAAATGAAATAAAGAATTCTTAATTACATTAACAATTAATTTTAAGAATGTTACAGTGACAGTAGATCGGGTATGAATAGTAAATGTCGAACAGATCCTGGGCTAGTTTCAAGCAAGCGAAAACCAATTCACTTCTATGGTGCCATGAAGATGTGAGGAGAGTTCGTTGTTAGTGTATCTGGTCAACAGCAGCACCAACAAGTTAAAACTGCAAACGAAAACGTTTTGGATGCCCGGTGTGAATTGACAGTGTTCTTTTCACCAATTTATCACTATTAGTATAATCATAAAGCTCTCTTAAATCCTTCAAAAAATATGAACCCTTCCTTTGATGCGTCAAAGAAATTTTCTTACTGAAAAGAAACTGCTTCGGAATGAAATTATTTCATGCTCAGGCACTTAGGTTCGTTAGTCTTATACAGGGTGTATTCTCTGGCATTGGTTGCTATTTTTCAATACAAGTTAGTCAGTTTTTAGTTCATTCCAATTTTTAAAATATTCTAAAAATTATCTTCGCTATTTCTGATTTAAATTTCTGACTTTGAAGATTATTATGTAATAAATTCTCGAATTTGTATCAAAGTCAGCTATCACTCTGTGAGGTTGAACGTAAGTTGTCATTAAAGATAATCAAAAGGGATTTTGAAGTTTTGTTGAAAAAATTAACTTTCGGAATTTAAACATGTAAATAATTCCATGCATTACTGAAAATAACTGAAGAAATGGTGGTTAAGTTTCGAGAATATACTTTGTATAAAGAACACATTATAGAAGTCACAAAGTAACAATATTAATATAGCTTTTGTAACACAATACAAGTTTAAACCGGGTTAGAATGAAAACAGCTGTCTAATAAAATAATTGATTTATATAAAAACTTGAGAGTTATTAAAAATATCCATATAAAAAGTGATATTGTTTGCATTAAAAGATTTGTACATAGTGTTAACAATTTTATAAACATACCAAATTACATTTTGCGCGTCCAGCTCGTTTCGAAAATTGATTCGTACTATCTAATCGTGTATAATCGGATTTTAATATTGCCAATTGGTTTTAAATAATTGAATATATAATTACGAATGTGATAATATGAATTATTCGAGATAATATTTTAAAAATCGTTCAGGTGATTTTCATGCAAACTCTACTGGAAATTAAAGGAATTGAAACGCGCAACGCCTTCTACGCCTTACTTGAAAAAGCAAACACCGTCTCCGTCGCTGTTCACCAGGCCTGTCTCGACGATGACACGTCGATGCAAGCTAAAAGAACGTTTTCCTTTTTTTATCAAATTTCTCGATGAAATTTCTCTACAGTCTTTCTAGACACGTCGTCTGCCACTAGAAAGGTTTGCATTCGTTGCATTTTCCGCCAAATCTATGGCGGCAGATTTAAAACCGTTTGCTCGAATACGCCAGGGAAACTCTGTTTTACTGATTGAGATGCATTAAGTGAGAAGAGGAAGCCTACCATGTTGGGGTCGCCAGTAACAGCAGGCTAGGTGCAGGGCTAAAATAATCACGAGGATTTCGACAAATGCCAGACCTGCTCCTACGCCGATTGCAATCGCTGCGTTTTCTTCTATTGTCCTCACTATCGCTTCGTAGCAACCCTAAAATATTTATAACATCGATACAACCCTACTGTTGCGATCTGAGTCAGTTCTTCTCTATGAATTGATTTGCTTTTCAAAATTGTTCCTTCTTAACGACTTGTAAAAATTCAAAGAAAAATTTGGACACACACTACTGTGCAAAAGAAAGAAGCATCCGGCCATATTTAATAAAAAATCAAACACAATTCAATTTCTACTTAAAGATATTCGTCGTTATGTCGTTATATCTTATAATTATAATGGTTGCTTCCTTCTTTTGCACAGTAGAGTATATCAAATACTCAAATACACATTCTGAAATTTTGATTATGAAAGTTAATCTGACGTTAAAGTGTTTAGTTTATTATAACATAGAAAAAATCAGAATGCTAGATCGACTCAATTGATTAAATTTGTTGTATGCGTTACAGACCTGTTTGTAGTAAGAATTAACGGAAGTGGGACTCATGGGGCAGGAAGGATCCTTCAAAGCATGGTTTTCCTTTATACAACACGCTTCAGGAACAATCTTATCTGTAGTTGTCCAGTTTATGCTCTCTCGGAAGTCTGTGTAACTGTCCACTCCGCAACAATGAAGCTAAAAGTTAAAAGCAACATAAAAACACATGGCACAAGTTCATAACACCGGAAGAGGCTAAAGCTATTATTCTATTTATGCCTACGAATCTTTCATACTAATCTCTCATGCGTTTCATTCCTCCCACACGCTTACTTGATTAATCAATTAATAAAGTCCTTAACAACCTGACTCATTAGGCCATCCCAAAAGACTGTAATCGTTTCTGTTTTGTCAACATTGCTGGCGTAGTACTTAATTGTAGACTTGAGGAAACTTTGCGTACTCTTCTGAGCCTGGAACAGTCCCAGTCAAAGGGTTGTCGAATCAAATAATGTTTATTCAAAATATTAGAATTTGCATTTCAGCAAAATTCACTTACATCTCCTTTGAGCCCAAAGGCTAAACCTACTACGATGCATTCGAGGATCACAACCAGTACTATAAGGACACCGTACTGGAAAATTAAAATTAGTTTTATAATGCGAGACAATGGACAACTTCTAAGACTATGTCAGAATATAATACTTACAAAACAGAGCAGACATCTTGATTCGAACATTGCTCCACAGTACCCTAGGAAACTGATTAGGAAAGTCAGTGCTCCTGCTGCAATTAGGATGTATGATATCACTTTGATGACATCTGCATCTGTTTTACTCTGGAAAAAAATCAATGTGATCACTTTTTACATGAAACTGATGTACAAGATTTTGCAAGTATTTTTCTATTTCTATTTCTAAAATCATCCTTCTACAAAATATAAAAATTTGTTTACATTGGTATATCGAAATTAGTAAACAAATTTGAAATGAATATTTAAATATACAAAAATTAGAAAGAAATAAAATTATATAGAATCCTATTTCAATTAAATTGAAAGTAAAATAATATAGTAATATTATAATTATGATTAAATAGAAAATAATGCAGCACTACAATTTAATTACTAAATTAAAGATACAATAATGTGATAGTGGATTCTAATACATTTTCTGGGAAGTATACTTTATTTGCAAGTTTCGCGAAAATTTACCAGTATATCTGCTGATTGGTCGAGTTTGCCTATGAGCTCAGCGAAAGAATTGCTATCGACAAATAGCCAGATTCCAAGAGCTAACGCAGCTCCACCGGCCACCTGCAAAACAAATGTGTTTAATTTTCTTGTTTTTAAACCAAATTTTTGTTGAATATCACCCGACAAACTTTAATTTCTATTCCCCGCATTATATGAGAAAACCGTTTCTCTTTCTCGTTCGCGGTTTATCGAAAAATCTAATTTCATGCCGAAATTGAAAATTAAAATGAAATATCTTTAATGTTAAAAATCCTCACGGTTTTACTCATACAAACCGTGACAATAAAACTAACTTGCATTTCAAGATTAGCGTTGAAACATTCATGGAATTAATAGAAATTAAAAAGTTTAATCGATTTAATATCTTCAATGGAGAAAATCCTTTTGGTTTCTACCGATATTTGCTTTGAAATTCGAGTTGTTCCGTAGCTTGGAGTTTTCGCGCAAGATTCGAATTTTAATTTGAATATTTTCACGCTATGGCTGAGAACAGTGCAGTTCAAAGAAAACGCCGCACGTTATCATTGTGTTAACAACCTAATCTAATTGACAAATAATTAATCCAAGGATATGAACACCGTAACAAGAACGTCGTTGTTCAAATTCTAGAGTTTAAAGTAAAATCACAAGCTCCGCGTCCTACACCACGTCCGTTCTACCTAGCTCGCTAATTAAACAGTAGTTTCTCCTTCGTACGGAGAAAATTGACTGATTAAAACACTTTCATATATTCGTTGTACGCATACTTACGAAGAAAACGAAATTAAAGAAACACAGGAAATATTTGGCACACTGTGATGCGCACGCCATTTTGCTTTCGTTTACTTGTCTTCCACCTGCGACAAAATAAAAACATGTCTATTAGTGCCGATAAACAAGACGATCTTTATCACCTGTAGAAATAAAACAATAGAGAAAACAATTCAGATGAGACAGTCTACAAATTTTTAAAAACCATGTTCATCACTTTATTATTCTATAAATGTGCTCTCTTCTCGTTTCTCGTACTTTAGATTTCTAGAATGTTTAATAAAGTCTGGATCTAAATCTGTCTGGATTTCTTAAACAGTAAAATAATCGAACATTTGCCATTCTTTGTAACTCGTACCTAACGATTCATTTTATTGACTAATCTTTAATGTAATCTTTCGTGTATGATTTGAAACTTTTCGAAATGAATACGATCTAAACTGTACCGTGTTCGACATCATATTAATTAGATAAGTGTCTTCGAGAAGACTGCTGGTTACGTTTTACGCGAACCACCCTGTAGATGGGATCCCTGCATCAGAGCAGAGAAATAAAACGTGACTGTTTGAAATGTCATTTCATTTGACGATCGGCGAGGAGAAATTAATTGTCATTTAGACTCAGCTGGATTTAGCTTTGTCAAGCACAGCGCAGCGTTTGGCAACGACTTTTCGATAGCCTGGTTCAACTGGTTGGCCTGGAAATTCTTTGCATTCGATGGCGTCGATGCACGATTTTTTTTATTGTCGTTCTAGTGCTACTTGAATGGCAGTGACACACTTTTACAGTGCAGTAAAGTAGCAACAAAAAATTGCACTTCAAGTTTTACGACGCGTCGTTTGAATGTATAAAGTTCTCCACAAACGAACCATCTTCGCCTATGCTTCCGACTATAAGAGTACCGCAACAAAACACAATTCATCATAATAAAAGTACAGACTTCACTATTTAAAGTGAACCTTAAATCCTCCATTGATTAATTTCAACGAGATTACAACAGACATCAGATATTGACAACTTTCCAGCAAGATGTAGTAATCTAATTTGAATAGTCAGCAAGCAAAAACGCATCGATTCGATGCAATGACCGCCGACAAAAAGGTGCAACTTGCAGACGCAGGTGTCGAAAGTAGGGAATTCGTCATTCCTCCGTTTCCCATGAAATTATTGAACGGTTGCAAAAGTTCATGACGGATTTTCAGGGACCTCAAAACCGTTTTTTGGATCAAAACCGCGCAATTGTTACCGAAAAGAAATCCACGATCTAGTACAGTGCTACGAGACAATTTTTAAAACGATTGTGATTATTTAAAAGAAAAGTAAAGTAATAATATTTGGTCCCTTCAAGGATTCAAATCCATTTACCACTCTCCCCTTCTTTCACCCTCACTATCGCCTAAATTCAGCCTAGTTCCGAACCACCATTGATTGTCATTATATAATTAATTATTTAAATAAAATATATGTTTATAAGACATAAAAAATATATAAATATATATTTTATTTTTATATAATATATTATGTAATATATATTATATTAATGTATTAATTAATATATATTATATTTTTAAATATATATTTTATATATTTTTATATTATATTATTATTATTTTATATATTATATATTATAAATATATAAAATATATATTTATATTTTGCAATGACCCAATACCACTTTTGTTAGCATCATCGTCGATGTAGTTGAAACATTCGATAAAATTCCTCAAGTTTACACATGTGTTCTGCTCGCGTGTTCTCAAGCATGCGAACAGTGTCTCGAGCCGCATGTAACTCGCTCGAGACGCAATATTATAAATTATACAGTCGCCGGGCGCAAGGACGGATTATGAGAGACGTTAGGCGGAAGAAGAAACCGGATTGTTAATTGTATGTAGCCGTGGAAGACAATCCGAGAACGCAAAGCACGAGGTCTCCGGTATTGAAAGTCCCTTGGCGTACTGTTTTCTCGCTGTCGACGATCATTTCAACGCATTTGCATCGTGATTGCCCTCCTCGGACGCAGCGAAGGATGAAATCTTGCCGTAACACGCTGCCCAATCAATTCTAACTCCCTCTTTACGTGATTCCTGTACATTCGGACACGCTCAATACCAATTTGAAAGTCCGAAATACAATTTTCCAAAATTCAGAATTTCTCCCGCGCTAACTTAGAGGCTAGATCAATTTTCCTTGCGTGGGACAGTAGTTCCAGTAGTCGGCCATGTATGACCGGGAGTCGGTCATCTTGGGCGTTGTTATTATTAATATACTATTTACAAAATGTTTTACGTGGTAATATGAGGCTCCACACTGGAAGCGTGGGAATAGCTGAGAATAGAATATTGTGTTCTATTTACTATATAGTAGTATATTTCCAGCATATTTTACTATGTTGTAATGTATCCCAGTATATATATTTCATTATCTATTATATTCTAGTATATTCTGCGATATTATAGTATATTCTGGTATATTCCGGTATATTTTACTATATTGTAATATATCCTAGTATATATTCTACTATTGGGCTGGCAAGAAAGTAATTTCGGTACTTTAAGGTAAAATAGAGGCCAATTTTTTAATTCAAACAATAACTTTTAATGAATAAGATATTCTCCCTTTTGTTCAATGATCTTTCGCCAAAAAGAATAAATAAGAGAATATTTTATTGATTAAAGTTCATCGTTTGAATAAAGAAATTCTGTTTTAGCTCACGTTAAAATACCGAAATTAATTTCTTGACCATCCAATATATTCTGGTATATTCAACTTGTACTATATTCCAGTACATTGTACTATAGTATGAGCACAAGAATATAGAGTATTCTCGTTTCCAGGAACAGGTGACCGATTGTTGCATCAGAAATCGATAATCCAATTTTTCCTTGCAACTATCCCCTTGAGATTTCTTAATTTACAATTCGATCGGGAGATCGATAAGTTTAAATCTTCACGGAATTGGTTTTATAAAATCGCGGAATACCTGCACAACAAACTTAATAGTGAGATAGATTGTTATCTGGCGAAGAGAACAGCAAGGTTGCAATCTTATTCATTATTCATTACAACATGGGAATACCTGAGCCATGTTTGCACCGAGTTAATTTTTATTCTGGATGCAATATCACAGCAAAAACATTCGATGGCTTAGAATAATAATAGATCTCTATCATGAAAACGTTTTCGGCGTGTCCTCGTTCTCAATTATTTGTAAATTGTCACGACGTGACAGAGTCTATGTGTTAAAATAACAAATTTCCATATTTTAATTTACATCCGACGCAGACATCGCGAGGGTTAATTACCGTTGCAGCCGAAACGTGCACGTTGCGTTACTGCAGCTCAAGTTCAGTTTGCGTAGGGTGTATTCTTAACAAACAAGAATTCGGCCTAATTCGCCCAATTCTCGATGCTCTTTGTCGCCCGCCCACGATAATTCCACCGACAAATATGTCTTAATTAAGCAACTGGAGCATAGCGAAGGCGTTCTCCGACAACGACAACCAACGTTTGCTCCGAAGAAACATTTCGTTCGAATACATCAACCGCTCTAATTTAGTTCAACTTCGTCTTGCACTCGCGTTGCGCTTACAATGTATTTCATTGCATAATACAGTGCGTACAGTTCGAGATAGTTTAACTAATACATCAGTCTCCTGTTAAGTCGTGGAATAAGTTCTTTGCACCATTAAATTCTATTTTATTAATATACATTGTGCCCTGTTTAAATCAATCGTCCAGAATATCAAAGAAACTGCCCTAATAGCATAAAATATTGTATACGCATTCATATAATATTAAAAAGAGATTCTTTTTTTAATATTCAAATATACATGCAATATTTATTTTATACCAAGTAACAAATATTTCTTTTTAAATATGCAGGAAATATCTATTTCATGTTACGAGGACAATATTTTTTCCTAATATTATTATTATTCCTAATATTATGAAAAAAAATATTACTTTCTCATTATAAAACAGATTTTTATTTAATATTAGAAATAGAATATTTTTTCCTAATATAAATATGTATACAATATTCAGATCCAATATTTTTCTCATATGAAAAAATGTGACTTGAAAAATATTTTTCCAATATTTGAAAAAAATATCTATCTAATATATTTATGCTACTAGGGTACTGGTAAATGGAGAAAAATAGTTGAATTAAACGGCTGCATGATTTGATGTCACTTGTATTTTTACGGTAGTGGTCTCGATACGAAGGTCAACAAGTTTCTTTTTTCATCAGTCAATACAGTTTTCAATCCTCTAGAAACATAGTCATTTATAACTGAAATCGTTAGATCAAAAGGCATTAAGTGCACTAAAAATTAGAAAACGTTCCATTTCCATGAAAAATATACAGAGTGTATATCTACGAAACTGCTGCTGATACCAAAAAATGTTTCAAATCAAAATTGTATGGTTTCGAAAGGAGCATACTGTGGTGTGAGCATTTTTTGAAGATCATGTGCAGATCCGTGCAGCTTGTAATTCCGTAGAAAACAGTACTGAGCTGTTCATGGATGAAAACCAAAGAGTTATTTCAATGTAACTGCAGAGTACAATACTATCTGAATTTATGCCGAATTAATCGTTTCTTCGATATAAAAGGTTTAGTATTGTTTCGTAGAGAATCGAGAACCGCATCGACTGAGAAATACAAGATTTTAAAAGAAACGTAATCAGACATTTATAGCTCCACGTTCGAAAAAATGCCTACAATTAAATCGTACATGTCTTAAATTACTCAATTTTTATTTGGAACATTTTTTCATATCAATATACCGTTTTCGTATATATTCGAATGGACTGATTTAAATGGGTTACCTTAGGTAGATATTTTATTTTAAAATTAACTTCTATTAATAATATAATTTATATTACATTTATATACAATTTGTGTGATGAAATGTGTTAATTTGTTAACCCAATGATTTTCCTTTTCATCGAATTATCTTCTTCTCTTTTCGTTAAGATTTTCTTTTACTGACAAAATTACAATTTTGAATCATAGAATATTTTTAAATAAGTATTCGAGTAATAGCGATTATTTTCATATAAGGAAATATATGTATTTTTTGGAACGATTGAGGGATTTCAGAAGAAGTAATCAGGGTGTCCAATTTAAACGAATAAAAAAGAATCTCGACACAAAGCGTGCATCAATCAAAATCGGCGCGACCTCAAGACAATATCGCAATCCCCTTTAACTCCATAGAAAATCTGCAAAAAAGCTTCGTTCGGATCGTTTTCTCGAATGCAACGGTGCATTCGACTGCACTCGAGCGTTCTGTCGGCGACAAAAAAGACGGCAGAATTCGTTTCGAAGGACTCGCGTCCACGACGCTGGATTTCTCGCGTGAATGCATTCTGAGCTTGCACGGCGTACATTATGCAACGAGCACGCGATACATTTACGGGTACGTCCATTGCGTCACCGTCGAAAGTTGTCAAACTCGTTGGGCCGCTGAAATTGAACGGATTAAACGGCGAACAAATGCTGCCGTTAATACCACCGTTAATATTTAGTGCACAGCCCGTTTCGTCGAGAGCAACTTTCCCAAAAGTCTGCGGAAAAGGTCTCTGGAAAGAAGTGACGTCGGCTACCGGAAAACTGCGAACTGGTTGTTACGCACGATCGCGCGTAAAATAAGCGGATTGTCGACTTTATATGCCTTCCTGATGCAAATCCGGTCCAAGATATAATTTTACATCGATTGTCCCTATTATTGTTCAATAGAGTATCATTTTGTGTATCGATTGAAGTCGATCCTTAGGTTGATAACAGCTTCGGCATATTCGGTCACAATCGCGAATAAAATTGTTGAATGAATTATTCGAACGTACACACATGGAATATGTTAACATCATTATATTAAAATTTTCTTCATTCGAAAATTGTTTTTACATAGAACGTTCGAGAATATGAATCGTCACAACTTTGAAAAAAGCCGTAATAAAAATTTGGTAAAAATTGCACATGTACTGTTCTAATCATACTGCAACACCATTGTATTAATATTTTATATAAAGAATACTTTTACATCAAAAACTGTTTTCATGTGGAACGTTCGAGGATCACTGAATCGTCACAACTTTGAAACTAACCGCAATAAAAATTTGGTAAAAATTGCACATGTACTGTTAGAATCATACTGCAACACCATTATATTAATACTTTATATAAACAATGATTTTACATCAAAAACTGTTTTCATGTGAAACGTTCGAGGATGTTTGAATCGTCACAACTTCGAAAATAGCCGTAATAAAAATTTGGTAAAAATTGCACATGTACTGTTAGAATCATACTCAACACCATTATATTAATACTTTATATAAACAATGATTTTACATCAGAAACTAGCCGTAATGAAAATTTGAAAAATACTGCACGCGTACTGTTACGCTCGTACTACAACTGTGTATTGAATCAATATTACTTTACACGCTGTACAGTGGACAGTTAAAGAGCTAAAACGGACGTTCGCAACGAGACCGCGATGTAACTCGGCCAAATAGCTTCCTGATTATTTCGTGAGCCGCTCAGCTGATTTCCTCTTTCTCCTACAGTCCTACAGTGATCGTCTGGGTCCCTCGATGTCACCCAGATCACCGACAGCTTCTCATGGCTGCTTATTACTCTCGTATAAATATGATAAGGTTTCCCAACCATCCTCATTAATTATTTTCATAGATAAATTCTAAGAGCGGTTTCTTGTTGGTGTTTCGATACTACAACTGCGAACCTTATCAAACTACACGAGCGTATAGTATAATTAGAATACAATATATGTGCGTATTTTCTTTCGAGTTTTCATTACAATCAGTTAAGAAGTAATGGACAATTTTGAATCTTTAAGACTGGGAATCAGCAATTTATTTCTTCTCTTAATCATTTTAATAAGACCACGATAATAACAGTATTTTCAGATTCTTGGAATATTTTCACTACAGCAGAACTTCGATTGTCTGTGCTAATTAGTGGAGCATGATTGTTCGTATAATACAACGATTAAATAGTTTCAGTGCTGAACTTAATCCTTATTGAAGGGTGCAGTAAATCGTGTAGCGTAAGAGTTGGTTTAACGCAAACAAATTCTTCGTGGAAATTAATCAGACGATAAAGAATTCAAACATCAGAGGGCCGGATAATCGAGCTTCTACTATATCTTAATTTCGATTACCCATTTTTGTCATAAATGCATCAAATCCAATATAAAAAAAGAGAGTGACCTTCATATAATCTTCACTCGTGGAACACAATGTGTGTACACATAACGTTCTTTTTCTTTAAATATTTATCACGATCTGCTTAGAAACCGCCACGCTAGCGTGTCCGCCAAACAAAAGAGAAGACACAGGGGATGCTTCAGTACTGAATCGATTTGTATTGGTTTCGTGTCTGCCGGATGTCGTGTTTGGTGCGTTGATCTCCCTGGCGACAGGGCCGATGTTCTGAGAAGCCTGCTTTATTCGCGAGCAAAGCTTGGACACCGATGTCATGTTACATTACGCGTTGCATTACATTCGTGTCTGTATCCGGCTTAAGGTGCTACCCTATTCCAGAACACTAGCTTTCAAAATGTTTCACCGGCAAACTAGAAATCCCTTTATCATCATCTACCTCGATACAGATTTCCTAGAACTTGTCTGGTGAATGAACACTAAAGCTGCACGTTGAAGTTAGTATCGGTAAATCGTTATTTAATTACCTGGCTATTTCTGTGAAGCTGATATAAATAAAATCTTTTAAAAATATATATTTAATTTCTTGCATTTACAGAAATGATTTGAGGTCGAGAACAAAACTGGGAAGGCTCTAAGAATTTAACGACAGTGTTAATTTTGATGCACCCTGTATAAACTATAATAAAGTAATTCTATGGTTCTATAGAATTAAAATGGAATTTTGTTCTATAGAATTAAAGTATAATTAGATTAGTTATAAGAATAAAATTTCATAGCAAAATATACATTATAAAATTCTATAGTAACGTATATATACACTCGTATTGCAAACTTGAAGCAAAAGGTGTAGGCTGGACAGCTATTACGACTTCAGCTATCCAATTTTCGCAAAATAGATAACAGCAATCAGATAGTGTAAAAACAGGATGATTCACTTAACTGCACACCTAAAATCACTCAGGTTATCAGAGAACAACTTGTCCACCACGAAGAATGTTTCATAGGAAAACGTTTCAATATTGATAGCGGTTCGAGATTACATAGTTTTTTAACGTGTCGACATTGTGGATTTTATATAATTTCATTGAATCGAATGGCTCAAGGTTTCGACTTCATGTATATCCCGCTACATTTCTAGGAAATCTCGGCTGGTCACAACTTTCACTTTTTCAGAGTAGATTAAGTGTTCTGACTTAATTAGAAGTTGTTCCTACTTTCGAGGAAGTAAGAATTTAAACGAAAATTTATGGAATAACAGTCTCCGTGAATGTATCTCACGACAGTAACAACTTTCTTGAAAGAGAGAATATAGTCAGAAAATTTGTTACTCCATGATATAGTATGAAAAAATTGACAGTGTCCCGGATTAATTTAATATTTAAGAAAAATAACAATACCTGATTCGACTTTCTCGAGTATGGTGGACAATTCGTTGACCTTGTACGCTAACATGTTTTTCTGCTATTATCCTCGGTATTATGTAGTATACAATACTTTTTGGTAAATGTTTTCTATTACACTTTCAGACACGTTGTATATATGTGCTTCTAGGCTATCACAAGGTAATTCAATTTGTTAACACGTTTAAATAACGAATATAATCAGAATTTCAGCTATGTTTCATATCTTTCTATTAACTTACTCCTGTGAAACCTAAATTGGCACTGAAATGTTTCCCTTGGACCGTTGCGTGTCAGCATGAAGTATGCACGATGTTTGTATACATTTCTTGCCTCGCAATATCGTAAGCACGTGTATCAATGTATGTATTCCTGTTCCTCTACGAGTATGTATCTATTATTTTCGTTAAATGTAGCTTGTTTAAAGAAAATTAAATACCTACTATACCAGAAGACTATACAATAAATAAAACCTTCGTATATAACAGTAATATTGATTGGTGAAACTTGTTGTACCGGTTAACTTAATTTTATTCTCGACTAAACATGTTATCTGTACACGAACATAATCAACATACATTGAAATATAAATATGTATCGTTTGTGTATCTAAATACATAGCATTTCATGTAACTATAAATAGAATCAAGCAATAAATAAAGTTTCCTATTTAACTGTCATTGGTATATTAAATTTTCAATATTTAAACGAAATTCGTGATTTTTTTTTAATTTCTCGTTAATGACCAAAAAAATATATTGAAATAATTGAATAAGAAGAGACAGTAGTGAAATGGAATTGAATAAATAAATTAAATTGTTGATTGAATTGTCTGACAATATCAAATTCTAACGGCATGCAGGATGCATAGTGATTGCTGTCGCATCGCGATACAGCGATTCAAAAACCGGCCGGGTCTTAATTGCTTTATTGCCATTAGCGTGGAGAAGCGAGATTTCTAGATGCACAGCTGCGAGCAGTATGCGTTACGACTATACTCGAGCCTTTTGAGAATTTTTCGACAAAAACGGGCACCAGGGATCCCATGACAATGCACGGGAACCGGGACAGCACCATTCAGAATTATTTTGTATCTTGTTCCCGTTTCGAAAAGCCCAATACGTACGCGCTTAATCTTTTTCTGCGATTGTTATAAATAGACTGGGGATTTTACGCATTTATGACAAAAATGGCTGGGTGCAATATCAAGCAATAAAGAAATTACAAGAATGTAAGAGTATCAATACCTTTTTTACAACTTAATAAAATCACTAAAGAGAAAGAAATTTCTATTTGGTTCTTACGTCTTGCAATTACTCCAAACAATTTTGATTTTGCTATGTATCTTTAATATGGAACAAATTAAAGACTTTGAAATTACCTCGGGAATCACCCCCTCCAAGGAAATACAACATTTTTGGGACACTTTGTACGTATATATACAACTAACATTTTATGTAAAATCTCCAAGTTTGTCACTGACCAATACAGTGGTCAATTCGACTCCCTAAATAATTGATTTTGATACTCTGGGTCAAGACAGACCCGGGCTTCGCCATCGCAGGGTGAATCGACTAAGACTGACCCAGTTTCGATCGCCGTTATTTGGTAAGAACTGGTAACTGAAGAGAATTACACCGTTTCGCAAGGTAAAGATAATTTTTACAGTGAGATTATCGGGTGTCGCAACGAGAAGAGGTCACAATCGGCGACGAAGAATCGGTGGTTCTGTGATGCGCAACGTTTCCATAACGACAGATTGTATGCATTTTGTAGGACGTCAATGACCTCGTTGGTTTACGGGTTCGAACCGCGCCGAATGAAAACATTTCCACGAGGGTAGTTTCGCTCGTCCCCAAATGACTGACACGGTTGCACACACGCCCAACGTTTCCCTCTGCTCAAAATAATAAGAAACTGACCCAGTTTATTTATTCACTGCTTTTCAACGTAGTCACGTCTCGTGTATGTGAAAACACTTCGTGGTCGACATATCACTTATACATTATTCCTTGATCCCTCATCGCGACAACGTAGAAAAGGATAGCAAGAAAATGAAACATATTAATCCGGTGGATGAATTTTATGATCAGTTTGATAAGTTTGGTTTTCTTAATATTTAGTAGGGATAAATTTAGTAAAATTCGTGTATTTTATTTATGCTACATTGACAACAAACAGTTTGGATCATATTTACTTGTTTAACTCACGATACAGTGGAGCCTCGATTATCCGAACCGAGGAATTTGAACCATTACTCCTTACAATTAGAATAGTTATCTGAAATAGTAGATCTTTCCGAAAAAAATTGATTCACTCCCTCTTTCTGTATCGTAAAATGTTCATAAAATTACTAACGTTTAACCCTTTGCACTCGGAGCTATTTTAACTGGAAAATCAAACGTTTCTCCTGACCTAGAATATTTTCATTTTCTATGATTTTTTAAATTTGGTTGATATAAAATTGATATACCTCATAGAATACTTAAATGTTTAGTAATTGGTTAGATACCGACATATCTAATAACATAAACAATATTTTAAATAATAGTACTGCAATTTTTAGTGACGTCTAGAGGCGTCACTCGAGTGCTAAGGATTAATATTTTAAAACTAAAAATATTCAATTTTACAAATACATATTCAAAATTTTATTAGAATTGGTTAACAAATTGCGAAACCAAAATTGATAAAAAATGGTATAACTGTGTGCCTCACAAACGTCGCATAGCACTTCCGACTATAGAAACGCGTCAAAAAGTTTTAAACTTATTTCTATAGAATACGAGTGTCGCTGTCGACTATGCATTCATTAAATAAAGAGTTTCGACCCTGATTCATACACTCCCATCTAAAAGTGAATCATCCGACATGAACATCAATAAATGTATAATGGATAGAAAGAATATTTTGCAAAGCTTTCAAAATAAAAAGATTCATTTTTCATCAACGAAACACAAGATTTTTGTATTTTTCTGAATGTTTGATACTGCGTTTTCTAGTAATTTGAATTATTTATTTATTTATTTTAAATAAAGAATGAATCGACTTCCCTAAATGGTGCATCTTTATCTCTTGTTTCTTCAAATTTTCAAATTTCTATTAAATAATCAAAAGATCTGAAAAATTTCGGTCCTAAGGCAAAAATCTGAAGATCTGAACTAGAAATTCAAACGAACGTCTCTTATCGAGGGACACTAAAATTATCTTTTAGGGTTCTCTAACTTGCTAAACACTATGGCACAGTAGATAGCGTTCCCCGTAGAACAAGATATGGTAAAATCAATAAAAGTACATACGAGTACATACTGAGCATAAAACTCGGAAAACTCTAAAATATCAGTGCACTTAAACAGTGACGATGACCGTTAGCGACAGTGCCGCACAAAATTGTTTCAAAATAAAATACAACGTAATATGCATGTAAATTAAATAATCACTTCCATGATTTTTGTATATCTTCAGAAAATACAAATCTACAAGTTTTGTAATTTGTCACTTTCGTGAAAACGGGTCATGAATTTTTCTTCGGAGTCTGGTCTTTCGCAACATTGAAAATGAAAACTTAATGTTATAAACAAAATCGTATTTAAATGATAATTTACCGTTAATATCCGTTTGAAATTAAACACTGTGCATTTAAAAACGTTGAATTTTTCACACCAGACGGGACCAGCATGTTTTATCAATATAAATAAAAAAAGCTCGTATATAAATCAAAAGTTGAATTTCTTCTTTGCGTGATCTTTTTTGTCTAAAAAAGTTAAACCGTTGAGCTGTTTAAAGTCAAATATATTCTTTTTACATTTACCGTATCGTTTCATTAATAAGTTAATCGAAAAATTTGTGAGGAAACTATAAATTATACTTAATGTATACACATAAATTTGTACTACATTCACAGTGTAGTAATCGTGACACAAAAATCTAATTCTTCAAGCCGTAAATCATCCGTAAATGTTATCAAGCAAAGGGAAAATTAGGTGCGGCGGAGGGGGGGGGGGGGATATTTCCAAGAAGGGAAAGTCGCGCGTCCAATTACAACACAAATATAAAACCAAGTGAGTTGTCTCCTCGAAGTACCGACACGGATACCTTTGCATCAAGAAAGGAGAATAGATGACAAAACAATGCAACAACGATATTTCCCAAAAATATCATAAATTAAACCGTACATTGAGTAATCGAACAGCCTGAGAACATTGCGTAATAAATTTTAGTGGCACGTATGAAAAAAATAATTTATCACGCCTCTTCAAAGATTTTTTTTTCGTAATTTTCGAATATCAAAAATGCTATAAACAAATGAAATCTTCCACTATCACAGTGGTTTTCTATTTAATGTATTACAAGATGTTAACAAGCGATAATTACCAGACAATAAGCAAGCACACTTTCTACGAGAGAAAGGTAATACTTAAAGTGTCGAAGCAAACCGTTATGATGTTGAGATCGGTAAATAAAAGACCGTACAAACACAGCGAAACAAATGTACACATTTAGAAGTTTCTACTTTCTACTGGTTTATAAAATTATATGGAGTGAAGCATCGGCACGCATACAGACGCACACTGTATCGAAGTTTGCTTCTCGAGAGAAACGATCTGTTATTTTGACACTTACTGGCCGATGCACGGCAAATTCCTGCGAGAACGATTCGACAGTGTGGCGACTAAAAATATCAAATTAATTATATCTCGTCGCGCGTAATATCGTGACACGAACGCTATAAAAAGAGAACACGGGAGCATGGTGATACCGAGTAACATGAACCGTGCACAAGGAAGAAACAATCCTCAACAGAGGACCGAAGAAGAGAAGATAAAGAATTTCAGATTACTTACGTTCACGATGCTGCGACCAGGATTCCCCTGCGGAAGAAATCCCACAGGATCAAATCACTTCACACCACGCCACTATTCGTCACCATTATAACAACAAAGGAGCCGAATTGTTATCATTTCACTGGCGTCATTCTAATTAACAGGTCCCACAAGATGCAAGCAGTTGAGAGACCGTCCTTACGCCGCGCTGTTTGCCGCGCATCTACCAGATACCTGTCGCAGTTCTTCTTCCACCAATGACGGTAACTCCACACTGATTGGCCCGCCGCTGACCAATCGAAAGCTAGCATCTCGATTGCCAGCGAATCGTAGAGCTGAACGCTTTCGCGCTTCTAGTCGAAATGTACAGTCTGAGACAAAATTAGGTGGACAGATAATGGAGACTGTTTTATTTGAATAATAAAATTTTCTCTTTACCATTCCTAGTAGGAGATTTTATTTTAAATCACTTTACACATGCCTTGTAGATATACAACTTAATTTAATTCGTAATGACCATATTTATCTCGAATTAAATGTAAAATAACTGAAACAACTTTTATGTATAAATTTACCACATACATGTACATGTTTTCGTACAAAATTTTACAAAACATCTTACACTAACATAAAGATTGATTAAACTTTAATCCTTTAACATTCATTAATGTTCAAAATATAATTCATTATTTCAATGAACACAGGGTGTCTGAAGTAAATTGGGTGACTTACATATCCAATACACCCTGTATACGAGACACGAGAAATAAATTTATAAATGTATTGTTTTATGTACAACGCATATTAAATAAACCTGTGATTTAGAAAACAAAAAAATTAGGATGAATGGCAATATTTAAAAATATTCTAAATTCATACAGTTCATATATTACACAACGCATTAACTCAATTCAAACAAACAAAATTTGGTTGAAACACTTATACCTAGCTCTGACATTGTGGAAAGGACAGACCACCTTTCAATCTCTCCCCATTCAACTGAACATTACACTCATCCGCAATAGTGCTCTCACAATCAATTGAAACGCCATTATCTGATAAACGTTTGAAACGTTTGGACTGTTGGTCACTATCCCTCCCTGTAACTCCTTCTTGACTTGGAGTTCTTTTGGTGAGTGTCTTATTAAATGGTTTCACAATGAAAGAGTCCTTTCGCAATGTTACTTCCTTCAAATCATAAATAAAGTCTTTATTTAGTGGTTTTATTTTATTACGAATGGGTCGTTGTGGTCTTGGAAAGTCTGACAGACACACGATATCACTATCCTTCCCATCAGACACCATAGACGATTTCTCATTCCTTTTATTTTGTAATGTGATTTCTTCGTCCTCCACTTGTTTCGTAGAATTCATCTCTGAAGATCCAAAGATAACTTCCATCACCATTTTTCTAAGCTCAGGATCTAACTCAAGAGTACTTTGTCCTTTAACACCATTACTGACAGTCTCTTGAGTATCTTCATTAACTTGTTCTTCTAATCCAGTTGAATTTATGTCTATTATTTCTATGTCCACTTCACTTATCACTTCTTTGCTTGCTTTGTTTCCTATTTCTGTTGTCACTTTGTCTTCTATGTCTGTTTTTTTTGTTTCACATTTTATTTCATTCATTTCGCACCTTATCTCTGTATCCTTGTTTGTTTCTGTCTCCACTTCTTTAATCGCTATTTCTGTTTTTGCTTGGTCCATATTTGTATCCTCTAACTGGAGTTCTTCTTGTTTCACACAGTTCAAAGGAACACTCATCTCCAACACCTCTGGAGCATTGGATTCTTCCCCTAAATTTGTTTCTTCTAAAACAATTTCCTGCTCAGACACGGCATTGTTGTCTGAGATTTGACTTATCATATCTTCTATAATAGCACGGTTATTCTGAGCATTGTGTATTTTATTACAATGTGCCACACAATCACATTTAACGAAACACTTGAAGTTACAGATCTTGCATCGGTAACGGTTCCAGCCTACATGTATAGCAGCATGTCTTCTTAGATTAGTCACAGAGGTGAACTTTCGTTTACATGGAAGGCACTGCAGTTTCTGGAAACTCACTAGCGCAGCTATTTTCTTTTCCATTATCAATGCATGATCCATTTTCTCAACATTATCTATACAAGAAAAAAGAATCAATTTATTCTGTTACCTGTTTCCTCGTATAAAAATTTCAATTATCATTTCCTTCTTACCTTCATTAGGAGGTATTCTCCTCGCACTATCCTTATTCTTTCTTTTCTTACTACCTACATTATTTTTATGCTTGTTCACATTAGCATAAACAATTTCTAAAGATGTAGGGACAGTATTCACAGCAGGCAAATTATCTTTTGCAACAATTTCCAGTACTCCAATCACTGCATCTGTTGCATTTTCGTGGAGTTTCCCATTCTCAGAAATTGATTCCCCATTTTGTAACATCTCCCAGTCTGCTTTACTCAAGGTAGCCACAGCTTCAACTCGTATGGATGTCTCATTGCTATTAATGAGATCTGTAGAAGTAGAACTAACTATGGTCTCACTGGAAACTCGTTCTGGTGACACTTTGTTTGTTTTCTTGGTTTTTGTTGTACTTTCACAGGCTGCAACACGCCTGTGGCAATATTGTGAGTGTGCAGATAATGCTGCTTTCCTATCGAATCGTTTCCCACAACCTCCACATCTTTGCAGTTGTGTGTCAGATTCTAAATAATCCATCCACTCCTATTGATAAAATATTACATACATACACTATTATAAAAACTGAAATATTAATATAAGAATTAACAATACCTGTGTTTCATTCACTCGTGACACACTAGTCGTTAATGATTTACTAGCTTGTTCCTTCTGCAAATCTTCTGCACCAGTCGTGTCCTTAATAAAAGCTGTCTCTTGTATCTGGGATCTGAGTTTTCTTACGTGTTCGTTGGTTTTCCTATGAACTACAATTTACATTGATATTAATAAACTGATATAAAAGTATATTTTGATTATACATACCCTTGAACAGATGACGATAAACACTCCATGTGTTTGCGAACGTGCTAGGACAGTACGGACAAGGGTAGCATAATCTGTGAGATGTATGTAATGTCCTTGTGTGTACTGCCAATGTTTTTTTTGTTGAAAATTTTGCATTACCTGGTGATCCACAAATATTAATCAAAATAAATACAAAAATGTGTGCTGAAAGACATGATAATGGCATACATATAGAACAGGTGAGCTCCACTTCGGAAATACTTGCTGTTTCTTCATTGTTATCATTACTTGAATCATGTTCGGACTGTAAAACTTGTCCATCTGGACCTAACACTGCAGTACGCTCGTTAATCATGCTCTTCAGCTCTGTTACCTGAAGTGAATTAAAAACTTATTATTGCAGAACTTAATGATTACTTCATTTTCACATTGATAACACAGTGTAGTAATACTTTTGTTTTTTGGGAGTGAGAGAACATTGGTAAAGGAATGTCTGAAGGAGAAAGAAAACATGAAGTGGAAAACGAGAACCGCAAAAGGAAGGAAGACTACTTGATGAGAAAGAGGAAACTTTAAATAAAGTTTGAAGAGAACAAGACACCTTTGGCATATCGATTTCCTCAGATATTTTTCAATAAAAAAGTTAAAATTTGTAATTGATCGCTATACCTGTGTCTTCATTAGATCTACATGATTCTGAGTTGAAACCACTGATTCAACGGTTTGGTAAACTGCAGATGAGTTTGATTGCACATCTTCCAAACATAAATGCTCAATGTTAGCATGTAAACTTTCTTTCTGCTTTTTCTGCAGCATATTTACAACAGAGACGAGATCTTTCTTTTGCTCTTCTTTAGAAACTTGGCTTCTCAGGATCCTATCATTCCCAGAAGTTTCCTGAAGCTTAGTTTCTGGTATTGGTATATCTGGTTGATTTGTGAGAATCTGAAATATATTTTTAACTTGGAAATATAATAGAACAACAAGTTAGCTTGTCTTCATTATTCTCATTGTAACCCTTACACAACCAATAAAATTAATATTAGAACGCACACTGTCATGATTCTTGGAAGAAGTTCTACAAAATGTAACATCAAATTTCTCTTTGCAATATACGCGCTTGTGTGAGATGAGATTGACAAGGCTTCTAAAGAGACTTCTGCATATACGGCACTCGTATACCAAGTCACATTCGTATGCCAGAATTGATTTGACCTCGTCACTACCATTTTCCAAAACTCTTCTCAGGCAGTATAAAGAAGACACGCTTGTGTCTATTTGCTGTTGCAGTTGTGACAAATCCGGATTGGCAGGGGCTACCTCTTTTGAAGCAAATTTTACCTTCCCAAATTTACCATTTGGCTTTTTGGTTTTCGCTTTTGCTTTCATCGATTTCATTTTCTATAAGTATTATGCATCCAACTTACTATCTTCTCAGAACTGAAAGAAACAGTTGCGGTTACGAAATTATGTAAGCTTTTCAAAAATGCTAAATCAAATACGAAATTCACATAAAAAATACAAGATAACAATTAATGTAATAAATTGGATCAAGGCAGCTACATTTAAGAATATATAAATAATATTGTATTTGAAATATAGAAAGATTGATTTGAAGTAATTTATTTTTGATAATCTATTTTTTCGAGTATAGTGAACATTCTAATATTTTTAAGAAAGTTACATATTTGGAATTAAAACGAGAAAAGCATACAATAGAGATGTACCGTCTCTCCTGCATTTTACTGCGTAAAAATCGATTTTCACTCGGAAAATTTCGCGAATATGAGCAAAACGAGAAATCAAGAATCAGGTGGGCGTGCTGGAAGTTGATTTCTTCACGGAAAAATCACACAAATTAGTTCTTCTCGGCCGACACGGATTCACGATCTCGATCGGGCTACAACCTCCATTTTTCCGAAAGCCAGAAGTTCTTGGCTCCACCGTTTCGACTAAACGGTATCATGGGCAGCACATTCATTTCGACAATTGAAATAATCCCTATTTATTAATAATTTATGCAGTAAACATTCGTTAATTCTATATTAAAAATGTAATGAAATCGTAGGTGTAAATTGTGAAATTCGTGAGAAAATATAGACCATAAATTTGGGGTCTTTTGAAAATATAATGAGGAGGTTATGTTGCTCGGGCTCTTGAAATAAATTTTAAAATTTGGATGTGTACTTATTCGTCATTACATAAGATTACATGGTAGAGTAGGTGTTTCAATTGAATAGAATATTATATTAATCGAATTGGATATAAGTTAATTTATTAAATTTAAATACGTTCATTAAAAACGCTATAATAATAATTGCAAAATTGTATTGGTCATTTGAATTAAGATGCATTCTATTCATAAGTTGATGTTTCTATTTTTGAATTTACTTTGAAATTAATTGAGATTTCTAACACTGAATATTTATAATAAATGTAATGATTAGCATCACCTACAAGCAGTAATTGACTATCAATTGCATTAATCAATTAAATCAATTGAGAATTTTCAATTTACTTCATTACTCATATTGTGAAGTTTTAAATATTTCACATACATTTATTTCATATATTATAATTGATGCAATTAACAATTTTCGTTGTAAGTGTCATAATCATTAATCGTCGTAAACATTATTAAATTTAATGTCTAATAGAAATTAATCAATAAAACCTACAAAATTGGTATGCAATAATAACTGTTAAAAATAATTACATTGTAGTTTTGCATATTATTTAAAAATGATCATTTGCCACTTGTCAAATTGAAGGGAATTTTTAGATGATAATTCTACTGAATAATAATAATAATTCTAGTTGTGCAACAGATAGAAAACAGAAATTATGTAAGAATAAAATGCAGTTTAATGAAACTATAGATATAACTAAATAATTCTATATATTTATAGCTCTCCATGAAATTACAACTAATATATATAAACATAATTTCGTATAACTATTCTATTAAATATTCAATGTTTGATTTAACGTTTCTGCTTTGTACTTTAATTGCGATTAAATTCGTTAGATAAACTCTAATTGAAATACAGCTTATTAGATTAACAATACATTTATTATTTATGTATACTTTTGTTTATGGGTTATCAAATATATCTCTATATATAATATCATAAATAAAAACAATGGTTAACAAAACACTGATAAGATCTATACAAAACATATACGCACATGAACAAATTTTGATATAAGGTATTTATGAAAATACCATAACCGAAGTCAATTTATAAATTCACTGAAGTAGCTATAACTTTTATTCTATTTGCCCATACCTATCACATTGAAAATATTAAGTTATATACATTATAAATACACATATAATGAATCTGTAATCAAAAAACGTAGTATCGCGCATGCGTTCGGATCCGGTACTGCGTTTCGTGAAAACGCTCCTACGAGATTGTCACCTTTGCATGCTTTTTTAGGGAAACTTGATTGTACACGAGCAGACGGTAATTAATGACAATAATTTTCGTGAACATCGATAAGGATCAACGAGAAGAAAATGGTTCTAAACGATTTTCCGGATCCAGAGATAATTGGTTGTGGGTTCAGTGCATTCAAAGAAATTGACGAAGTGACTTCTCTGATTTCGGAGTTGAAAAAAGCCGATTTGTCACCGAGTCTCGTCGAAAAAAATCGAGATCGATTCAATTTCATTCTGTCACAATATCAGGATCAGAGGCAATTATTGGATCCTTATCTAGATGACATTCTACAGCCGCTGATTGACATTGTCAGAGACAAACATTCGACAGAAACTATGCAACATAATGCATTCAAATACATATTCATCGTCATGTCTGTGAAAACATACAAAAAAATTGTTACTTACCTTCCACACGAGGTACACAAGAATTTAGCATTTTTATTTGCTCCATGTATTCCAATGTTTAAGATAATAACATTGTTCTGTGTAGGTAGCTGACCTTCTCCCGGTTCTACGAATGCTAGAGAAACAAGATCCGAACAACGTAGAAACATGGGAGACTCGATATGTGCTTCTAGTCTGGCTTTCTATAATATCAAAGATACCATTCCCACTTTCCCGTTTGGAAACTTCCGATGTTGATTCGGATCAGTTAATAACAGTCAGAATCTTGAAAATATGCAAATTGTTTTGTCTATCAAAAGATGCGTGTGCTGTAGCTGCAGTCTTTCTCATTTCAAACTTCTTGACAAGATCAGATGTTAAGAAGTTGTATTTAAAAGAGATGATTATATGGTGTTTAGATTGTGTCAAGAATGATCCTTTCAGACACGGCCCATTAGCAGTTGTAGCATCCATATTGAAACATGGTGCTAGGGAAGATGTTAAGCCATATACTCAAACAATTTTAGACGAAGTTTTGCAATTTCATTTGAACGATAATCCTGCAGATCTCATTAGAAAGTTTGGAATAAAAATTGTACAGAGGATTGGATTAGTGTTACTAGGAACGAGACTTGCGTCATGGAGATACCAGAGAACCAGTCGTTCTATATGTTTGCAGCTTAGCGCTAAGTCTCCAAATTCTGTAGAGAATTCGGAAGAGACCATGGAAGTTTCAGTGAATCATGATGAACAGGATATTCCACCAGCAATAGAAGATATTATCGAACACTTGATACAAGCCCTTCGAGATAAAGCAATTACAATACGGTGGTCTGCTGCGAAAGGAATTGGTAGAATCACTGCAAGGTTGCCAATGGACTTAGCTGACGATGTTGTGGGATTTGTGTTGAATTTGTTTAGCGGTCGAGAATCAGATTCTGCTTGGCACGGAGGATGTTTGGCACTAGCAGAGTTGGGAAGACGCGGGCTCGTTTTACCTCACCGTTTGAGTGACGTGATACCAGTGGTTTTGCAAGCTTTGGTGTTTGACGAGCCAAGAGCGTATGGATCGATTGGATACTTGATCAGGGATGCTGCATGTTACATTTGCTGGTCATTCCCTAGAGCATACGACCCAGATATTTTTCAAGCGTATGTGAAAGAAATTGCAGCTACGTTGGTTGTTGTCACTTGTTTCGACAGAGAAATTAATTGTAGACGAGCCGCGTCTGCAGCGTTCCAAGAAAATGTTGGCAGACAAGGAAACTTTCCCTATGGAATAGAGATATTGACTATCGCTGATTATTTTGAGGTTGGTGTCAGAAACCATGCATATTTGAAGATCAGCATACAAATAGCCCAATACAAAGAATACACAAAACCACTCATCGACCATTTGGTGGCGAGGAAAGTCACACATTGGGATACAGCGATCAGAGAGCTTTCAGCTAAAACGCTGTTTAATCTAACATCTGCAGATCCAAGCTACTTCAAAGAGACCGTTTTACCAAACTTAATAGAAATGTTGAATTCAATCGATTTGAACATAAGACATGGTGCTATACTAGCAATTGCAGAGATTTTAGAAGCATTGCACAACTGTTATAATGAGAAAGTTGAAAACATCATTGGACCAACTGCTACAGAAAATATAAAGGACATAGTAGGCACATTGCGCAAGAGGGGACAGTTCAAAGGTCTGGGAGGCGAATTAATGAAACAAGCTTGTGCGGTGCTCATAAAAAAGTGCTCGATTGTACATTTTCCAATATCCATGGAAGTAATTTGTAAGTACACATTGCGCATACATGGTTTTATACTTGTACGAGCGACTACCTTTTAAGATAAATTTATTTACAGACGATTGGCAGAATCTTTTGGAGGAATGCTTAGGTCACGAGGTGTCTGTAGTAAGAACAAAAGCTGCCGAAGCACATACAGAATTCTTTTTTAAATACTATGCCAATGTACAGAGAGATGAACGTGACATAGTTATCAACCGTTATCTTCATAACTTACTGTCAAGTAATCAGCTTGTCCGGATAGGTTTTGCACAAGCTATAGGTAGCTTTTTGCATATTAACTTTAACAGTTGTGCAGTATTTTATTGTATATAATCTTAATGTATTCTTCTTTAGGATATTTTCCTCTATTTATAATTTGTGAGAGAGTAAAGGACGTGATACAAGCTCTAATTAAGTGTACAGAAATATCAGAACTCACATCGAAGTGGGCAGAAAGTAGAAAAGAAGCCATCCATGCGTTGATAATGATGTGTCAAACTCTAGGAGTGAAAGAAGCAGGTTTGTTAGAGTATCTATTTCATTAGCTTAATCCTCATCCGTTCACCATAACTTCTTTTGGCTTTGCAGATAAATGGGAAATATTTGTGCACGATTTATACAATTGTTATTTACTGGCGCTGAAGGAGTATACGATAGACAGTCGTGGGGACATAGGAGCATGGGTGCGAGAAGCAGCGATGATGGGATTACATGTAAAAACAATTTCTTTATAAATCAATTGTCTCTATTATGTGATTTGGATCAATAATGTCTGTACAATTTTAGATGTTAACGAATTTAGTGTTTCAAGCAAATTTGGTATCTGTATTAAACGAAGAGTTGATGGCAAAAATAATTGGAGGAGTGGCACAGCAGGCTGTAGAAAGAATCGACGGGATTCGAGCACAGGCAGGAAGTGTTTTTAGTGCACTGATTCATAACGACCCTCCTCTACCAAACATTCCATATCATACAGAACTAAAAAATATATTCCCATACAATGAATGCAAGGAAACCATAGAATGGCGGATGGAGTCTGCAACTTTTCCAAGGTTCATTAAAATGCTGTCATATCCTCCTTACGTAATGAATCTTCTACAAGGAATTGTATTCAGTGTTGGAGGTCTGAGCGAGTCTTTGGTGAGTATAAGTATGCAGATGATAACAAGTTGTTTTGTGATACTTATACTCGAATGTTTATTCCAGGTGAAACATTCTAGCGTTTCGTTATTTTCTTACTTGCAAGAAATAGACGAATCTGGTCTCAGGAATATATGCCACAAGATATTAATTATTTTCGAAGACAGCCATAAGAATGAAAGGATGATCACATCAATCTTGGCTTTTTTGGATCGATTACTTAGCTCCGGTTGCATTCAAATTGTCCTTGATGATGCTGAAAATGGCATCTCTGAAAAAATTTTGGTGCTCCTCAAACAGGAGATAAAAAATTCTAATAACACTAAGTTGTTGATTAGTAGCATAAATGTATTTTGTCAACTCTTACAGGTACTTTATTTTCTATGATTGAAATATGATAAGAAAATGCTATTAACTTGATTGTAACAAGAGTAATGATTATAGGTACGTGGACCAGTTGGCAAGAGAGCATTCTGTCAACTGAGCATTTTCCTCTGTCATAAATATAAATGTATACGCAAAGTGGCAGCAACAAAAACTTACGAAGCTTTAACTTTGTATGGAGAGGAGATGGATCTCAGTGAACAAAACTTGTTTAAAATTTTGACTGAATTGAATGTTACGGATTGGGAGAGACCAGTGACTGAACTTCGCCCAATAAGAAATCAACTTTGTGAATTAATGGAGGTACCCACCCCCGTTCTACAAAACAAGGTTGCGAATTGAACGTTGTTCGAAAACTTTGGTAAGTGAGATCTTGAAGTAAAAACATTCGATTATAATTAATACTTTATTAGGTAATGATTGTATAAAAAGTATTTCCATTCTCGACAATTTTGTAGATTTTGTACAAATGTACAATATGAAATATTTACATGTACACTATTTTATTCTACTCCTCCTTCTGCAACGTTTTTCAACACTGTTTCTTTGCATACAATTTCATTTTGTCTTTATTAAATTTTTTTATGTCGATCGTGAGATTATTTTTTAAGTGGTGCATTAAGATTTTAGCTCCACATTTTTCTATAATCCACTCCTGTGTCCACCAATTATGATGATCAATTTTATTTGTTATGGGATCTTTTGGCAATGGACAATCATAGTGTTTTAAATCGACTACCTTTGTTTCTTGATTTGAACTTTGTATACTATCGCAAACGAGACATTCGAACTCGTCTACGTAGATTCCAAATTCTTTTCGAGACCACTCATTATTTCTATGCAAAGTGTTCTTTAGTTTTTGATTCTCTATGTCATAATTGTCGATTAATTTGTGTGTCAAATATTTCTCATATTCAGTTTTATTGTCAGAAAGATTGTTTAAAAAACTGGCTAAACTCTTTGGATCTTTAAAATCGAGTACTGAAATTGCAGACATATTGTTCGGAAGCCAGTCCTGAAAAATGTTTAATCATTTGTATAGCGTTTCTTGAAGAAAAATCTATTTCTCATTAAATTAATTCAATATTCGATTAGAATAAAAATTGTGATTTTAATACTTTAAATGATGGTGATCCATAATATATAGGTACAGATCCGACTATAAGAGGCCTCCATAGTTTTTCCGTGATATAATCTTGACAGACTGCATTCTCAAAAGCTATAGTAAATTTGTAATTGGCAATAAATGAGAGAAAATCCTCGCTGTTTAATATTTCGAGGTAATTTTCTTTCAGCCTGTATTATAATCACATTATTCGCTAGGTTAACGATTAATGAATAAAATCAATGTTTCTAAATCTATAGATATAAATCACCTTTTATCGAACTGAGCATTATTCAAACATGTGCCATATGAATCCACACGTATGTACTTCATCAACTCTGCTACATAAGTATCTCTATTACTTGCAGTATGACAGTCAGATTGTATGTAAAGTAGGGGTGCAAGATGCTCTGTGTTAATTAACTTTGTCTTCCGTTCAGTTGATACAAAATACTTTCTATCTAAAAAGAATCATAAATTACTGTGATTTACTTGATTCATTAGTTTGTATATGTACAAGTAAATTATAGAAATACTTTCAAATTCAGTTGCTTCTAATAATTTGCAATTTCAGTAGCACCACTGCATGTAATAGTAATGAAAAAAAAACAAACAAGATTAATAGGAATTTTAAGATTGAAATTTGTGTTTACCCAATAATTCTGTAACTCCAGGTAAATCGATCAAAGTAAGAGGCACATCGCTAAATCTGCTGAATGTTGAGGAATACCTGAAAAGATTAAGAGTTTCCTGTTGCACCAAGATGGGGTTGTTTCTTGGAGATTCTTCGTGAATCAAACCCCATGGAGCTTTATGGGGATTCCATTCTGGTAAATCGTCAATTTGAAAACTGCTACCATAGAAAAGGAAGCTCTGAAAGTCAAAACAAGAGTAAATTATTTAAAACTAATTTAATGTAGAATATTACTAATTTATAATTGTATCCATAGCAACAGATTAATTTTTATACAGAAATTAGTAAAGAAAGTCGATAACATTACACTTATTTTTGGATGATACTGAAAAGTTCGATTGCTTGTAAAATAACAGGAATGTTTTTTGCATCTACGAACTTTCCCATCGTTTCCGAAAGGGGTCCACCATAAAATTACAGGCACACCTTCTGCTGGACAAAGCATCAATAACAATTGTTAATACTCCTTAACCTTTATAGATTTATTTTGTACTAATATTTACTCAAATATTGAAGGTTTATTGATATTTACATATACCTGAATCGTGTGATGTGTCACTAAATTGAACTAATTGCACCTGTAAATTATTCAAAAGTGTCACATTAAATATTTGAATTTGGTTACTCTTTAATAGATTATTATAAATTTTGCAAATAACAGAGACGTAGTATCGAATATCCGAATTTTTTAATTCTTTGTTTAATTAGAAGTATGTAAGTGATACATTTTAATAAATCTAAATCGAAAAGAAAAAAAAATGTCAACCATTAAATTTTGTTATATATCAAAAAGCTTAATAATATTTAACATTTGAACGATAATGTAATTGAATATAATTATAATTAAAAATATTGAAACATGAGATTTAGAACATGCGTATTATTACAAAGCAAAACTGTGATACATTTTATATGCATAATGTATACCTGATAAATTATAATGCTTGCAGACAAGACAGTGAGCACTACAAATAAAAAGTACACTTTTCTTTGTAGTAACATTATATATACTTATTTCTCACTTTTTTTGTGATTTAGTATTCAATAAAAAATATTACATTTTATAATAATTCGACGTTTTATGAAATATTTGATTGCTTTGTAAAAATCAAACAGTATTTAGTATTTTACAATATAACGTGCTTTTATTATCATGTTGGTCATGAGTTGTCATCAGTTGTCATTCTTTACTAGCCATAAATATAGTCAGAGAATCCGTACATCCTGGTACATCCGAAGTTTATCATTTTTACTATATACAGTAATCTTTTCTGTGCAGATATTTCTCAATTTCTAATCGCTAGTAAAACCGCTGTATATTTACAGAAGGCGACAAAATCGTATAATGTATTTATTCATAACTAACGTTATCTCTAAAATACATGGTCAATTGAAGTTACAAAATACAATGATTGACAGAATAATACCACAGAGGAAGCGTAATTCAGTATTTTTAATCAATTTCCAATGCGCATGCTCCCGCAATGTTTCGAACACAGTATCTCGTAATTCATGTACGAAATGAACATGGTGTAAAGTGTAAAAAGAGAGGAACGTCACGGGGTTACGCTGGGTTACGCGTCTTATCGTGCCGAGAAACGCCGCTAGAGTCGCCAGGGGCGAATCGAGCCACATTTAGTGAATACAGTATTTTATGCATAAATGTCCCAAAAGTCTGAGCCATAAAAGTCCCTGGTCTATCCCCACTACTGCGGGGTATACCCCCTTGAGGGGCCAAGAAGCTCGAGAGGCCTCGGTCGCCGAGAAATATGACACCATGCGGCTCGGGTGTCTCGG
>CM052325.1:8497394-8510666 GCA_028455615.1 Lasioglossum zephyrum | reverse complement strand
ACACATACTATACCTATGCCGGGTCTATGGGTATATATGGTCTAAGCCTGTCACGAACACGTTTCGTCATTTCGTCTCTGTCGT
Organism: Lasioglossum zephyrum; assembly: GCA_028455615.1. Taxonomy (NCBI): domain Eukaryota; kingdom Metazoa; phylum Arthropoda; class Insecta; order Hymenoptera; family Halictidae; genus Lasioglossum; species Lasioglossum zephyrum. Next base: position 8,510,582 of record CM052325.1, on the reverse strand, counting down.
GCATGTGTCCGGTATTGGTAGAGACAGGGCAACTTTTCTGAATAGAAACCAGTGTTCCGATTGTGCCAACAATTTGTAGCGCATGCGCGGCCAAAACAGTAACGTATCTACAATGGCGCAGTAGACCGGCCAAGGCTCTGATGCCCTGAGGCAGTTATATTGGCGGGAGTGTACCGGTATTATTGGTAGGACAAGTGTTCCGTCCTGAAATTTAATTGATAACGTTTCAAGGGTAGCGCCTTTTCATATGAATACGCTAATAATTTTTTAAAAGGCGGCGGGCTGCTCAAGCTACCCAATTTCATCGAAAAGGTTACGTTATTGAGACTGAAATTGTCGCGCATGCGTGAAAAATTGTTGGCACAATCGGAACACTGATAGAAACCCGCCTATATAGAGATGAGGAAAGCGTAAATGTAAGTAATTCAGACTCCGCTGCTGTAAATAAATTGGGATTATAGCATGTTTGGTAATGGAGATGATATAAAACCAAAATTTATATTTTCAACTTAATCAGTACAGACCAAGAGTCCAAAAAAGTCCCAGCCCCTGCAACAAATGACATTTATTAAGCAATAATACAAAGTTAAAAAAGAAATTTGTATTTTTATTATTACAGAATAAAAACGTAAGATTTCTACAATATTGTTTCTGTGATAATAGTTATATTTAGCTCAGATACCTTATTTGTAATTCAAATACTTGCGACAATGGTCGATTTGCACTCACATTCGATGTGTTTAGGAAGGGGAAGTTATTACATATATATATATGTACCATGTGTGCTTTGTGTATTACGAAATGAGTCGAATGAACGTGTATGTAGTGTACATTGTAACAAATGTAAAATAATATGGATATTTTTATTTAATCGACCCTTGACACAGTGCTGATTAATGGGTAATTAATAAACTTTCTATTTTACGAATAAAGTTTTTGTGCATTCTTATTTCGATACGTGGTGCGGAAGTAAGGTTATATGATAAAACGATTACATTGCATCACAATTTACAACACAATTTACATACATTCGCAGAAGTGTTTGCATAGAAGAATGAAATGCATTTCGTTAAATTTTATTTGTGTTTCAAAAGTGTTTTGATGCAGTATTATTGTACAAAGTTAACCTAAAAAAATAAGATACATTCGCGTCAAATAAAACAATTTTTTATACAGATGTTTCCATATGTTGATATTTGAAGAATATAACAAATATTCTCTTTATCTTCGTTTAAAATTACATAATTACAAAGTCTAAATAAAATCAATTTTGTCATTTTCATAAGGGAACATGTATATAAAAAACAGTTACTCTTTTACGTTTCTAATATCTTTTTTGTTTGTGTCACAATTTATTAAAAATGTGACGTTATAAATGAAGATTAACTTTTTAATTTAAAGTATAAAGCAAAAATAGATGAAATATTACATTATACTTTTTTATTCATCTAAAATTCAACAGTATATTTGAATTAATAATTATCCATTATACAATATAGATTTAAAAATTAAGTATTAGGTAAATATATTCAGCTAAACTGTTGTGAAGTAGAAGACATTTATTTTACTTTATTCTTTTTGAAGAAAAGAACACTTTTTCTGTTGTAGTATCAAACAGTGTTCGTTTTGGTAATGCTACAATATACTCAACGGTACAGTAATTTCTGTGCACAGTTTCTTTATGGATTCGTCAGACATTATGCTATGATTCCAAAGAATGCACAGATAAAGTACAGTAAAATAATAATGCAACAAAAGAAACAAGTAAAGAAACTAACTTTTATGAATGGTACAACATCAGTACAGGTGATTAAAAACATTTATGTACAAATCGATATATGCATCTGCGATTTCATAATTTTTTGAGATAAGTACCATCTTTACTATAATACACTGTTTTGATAATAGGTTCTTGGAAGTGGGGCTAATGGAGCACCAACTAGTCTATTTCTTACTACTGATCATATTAATTATATCTTCAATTGTGGAGAAGGATCGCAGAGACTAGCCCAGGAACATCATTTTAAATTAGCTAAAGTAGAACATATATTTCTAACAAATAAGTCCTGGAATAACATTGGAGGAACACTGGGTCTTCTTTTGACAATGCAAGAGATTGGTTTACCCATAGTAACGTTACATGGTCCAAAAGAAATAGCTGAAGTTTTGAATAAATCTCTAATATTCTCAACTTTCTCAAACTTAAAATTGTGTTTCGCTTCTGTCAATGAATCTGAGCCATATAAAGATAGCATACTAACTATTTGGTACGTTCCAATATTTAAGAGTAACAAAAATAGTAGAAATGAATCTTCGGATACAAGTGAGGATCTGTATGATTCGAACATTAATGGAAAAAGAGTCATTGACAGCACAAAGACAAAAAAGGATGTAACGAATACAGAAAAAAGATTGAAAACTGAGACAAGTGTATATAGTTACATTTGCGAGATTCATCCGAAACGTGGAAAACTATCGATTAAAAAGTGTGAGGAGTTAGGTGTAGAGATCGGTCCACTTTTAAGCAATTTGAAGAATGGATTGGACATCACGAAAGAAGATGGAACAGTTGTCCGTAGCAAAGATGTTTGTATGGGGGAAGGACCCAAAGTTACTCTAATTGGTATAGTTGACAAATGTTTCGATAATTTGAAGTTTTATACCATTGAAATAATGGTTGTTCACTGCCCTTATTAATTTCTATTTCCAGTTGTAGAGTGTCCTGATGAGGAATATTTAGAATCTTTCGTAAATCATACTAAATTCACAAAGTATCATCAGACTGCGTCGACAGAAGAAAAAAAGAATGAGAAAGTGTACTTGTTTCACTTTACACCAGAAAATATTATCAACCACCCGAAGTATCAGAGTTGGATACAAAAGTTCCCTTCGGATGTGCAGCATGTAATATTAAATGAAAAAAACACTTGCCTGGGCAGCGAAGCTGTTTTTAAGCAACAACATATAATGAATTTATTGCATCCTGAAATATTCCCTTTACTAAGCGAAGACAGCTTGAAAGAAGCAGAAAAGGTGAGACATTTATACGTAACACAGTTATGAAAACACAGTTTAACTTCAATATTTTATTTTATTTTATTTTAGACAAGTGAAAATGTTCATCGAGCAAAAACATTACAAATATTAAGGATTCATCCAAAACTTATGCCAATTAAAACAACTCAACACTTTCAATCACCGCAGACTTATGTTGATGGAATTTTTGGCTTAGATGAATTTACAGATACATTGACTGAACTGAAAGCACAAATTAATAAGAAAACGGAAGAACTTAAATTATATGAAGCACCAGAATTCCCGCGAATTGTAATGTTGGGCACTGGTTCTAGCACACCGAATAAAGTAAGAAATACTAGTGGCATTTTGTTGCGTGTAGATAAAAATCATAATATACTGCTAGATTGTGCGGAAGGTTCGCTTTGTCAAATTATTCGATTGTATGGGAATTCTGAAACTCTAAACATTTTGCGCAACATCAAGGTAAATCTATCATTTTTATTTGAAAGTCTGTTTTGTTCGATTACTTTAATTGTGATCTTTCTGTCAGGCTATTTTCTTATCGCATAAGCACGCTGATCATCATATGGGTGTTATCGGTATATTGAAAGCAAGAGAAAAAGTCACTACCGATAAAGTGTATTTATTGTTACCTTCAGAACTTGAAGAGTGGATAACCTTTTACGATAAAATTGATCCAATTTCACATTTATACACTATAGTGAACAACAGACTCCTCATGTTCAACAATCACAAAGTGACTATGTCCTTTGATCATATATTCAACAAATGGTTGAACATTAAACAGATAGATACCGTACTTGTTAAACATTGTAAGGAGGCATTTGGCATATTGGTTACTCTAAATGATGAGCGAAAGGTTGTTTACAGGTAAGCTAAACGATATGAAAAATATTAAACATTAATAATCGTTTTATTCACATGTTTATTTCAGTGGCGATGCTATGCCTTGTCAAAGTCTCGTAAATCTAGGTCAGAAATGCGATTTATTGATTCACGAAGCGACAATGGAGGACAAACTCGAGCATCTAGCATTGATAAAATATCATTCAACAGTGTCCCAAGCAATTAACGTTGGGAAAGATATGAATGCGAAATTCACCATGTTGACACATTTCAGTCAGCGATACTCAAAGATTCCTATATTATCAGAAGTATTAGACAATGTTGGCTTAGCTTATGATAATATGGACATCAAATTGTCACATTTGCCATTGTTGCCTCTTTTTTATCCGTGTCTGAAAATATTGTTCAGTGATCATTATGATAAAATGGAAAAAAGAGCAAATAGGAAGAATTTAATAATGAAACATGCTGTATAAAAACTGATATTTTGTTAACTGTTAATAAATTTTTATTTAAAAGTCAGAATTATATTCTTTTTAACGTTGGACTAACATTGTAGGATTAAGATGGTCAATAATTACGCGAAAAATAATGTTTGACAGTAGCATTTATTGCTTATATAATACACTTAGTTTACCCCGCTTTCCTTAAAATAGTAAATAATGTAAATTACAAGTAGTTTTCGTTGAAATTACAGTTTTGATGTCAGATCTCGCTTGCGCGTAAAAAATAGAGAGCATATAAAATATTGTGTTGAATAAAAGAAATGAAGCAAATCAAAAATTAATATCTTTTCCCGCATCGAATCGAAGCATAGGTGTTGATAGGGAACCATAGAATGTCGACAACGAAGGGTAAAACTTTACTTATTTTTTTATAAGCTTTTAATACTATAATCGATAAGTTTATCCATAAATTCCATAGAAAACGATAGAAATTTATGTTTCCATTTATTTCGAAGCAGGCTACAGTATAAAATTTCTTCATAAAATATAACTAAAAATGTTTCGATCATTGCACAGCTCGCGGAATGTGAATCCTTTTACGTAGAAAAAGCATGGTCTCAAATTACACATATTTATTCGATTATTGCATCGACTTTATAAGGGTATGTACACTAGATAGCAAGTTTACACCAATGATGTATTTGTGCGTTTTTCACGAACGCTTTACCCACTGGTATTTACATGTACCAACATTTCGATTAAACCAATATTTTCAGCCAGTTCAAACGATGAGGCTTTTGTACCATTGTATGATCGTTATCACGGATGTACTACAGCCCTGGCGAGAACGTGTTGATCAAAGAACAACATCGTTTGAACTGTCTATTAGATATAAAAAATGATAACAAATGTACAATAGCTAAATAGTCGAATTGTGAAAGCACGATCTATAAAATAGTTGTATAAAATGTAAATAGATAAAAATGACTGACTCTGACGAATCTGGATTTTTTAATCTTTATGTCATTAAACGGATTGCTCGGATTTTGCAATCCTTTAATATTTGCTAGTAGTCAATTTATTTAGTAGATGGTCGGTAAAGCGTTATCAGTAGCGTACGTTTGAGCAATATAAAGTATCTTTGTGTTATGGAATGATTAGGGATTGTTAACTAAGACACCATTTTACCTGTCGACACACCGTGTAAATGTGCTGTCTAGTGTAGAAAAGTTTTGTATAGGAATTCAAGCGATGGAAGTAGTATTAATATTAATGTCGAGACTAGAAAACTGAATTCTTTTTAATACTTAAACGATTGGCCAGATTAATACTTTCTATTTCACTGTATCTGTATGTGTGTGTGTATATATGTATATACCTCGTACTTCTTAGATACTTGCTTAATTAAATATGATTAAATTACAAATTGTAAACAGCATAAAAATTGGTCGACGTGAGAAACAATCACCCGTTGGTTTAAAAGCTATTGCAACAAATTCTCACTACCAACTATACTTCTTTTGAAGATAAACCATAAGTGGAATAAGAAAAAAATATTACGAATATTTCAGTAACACAGAATAAGGTTGAAGACTTGTAAAATAAATTATTGTCCTTGGTGAGTGATCGAACGTTAAGAGTTAACCCCTTAACGCTCAAGCCCGTGACGTTCACGGGCACGTCGAACCGTCCAAAATGTGCATGCCCGTGACGGTCACGGGCATAGCCAATACGTTCGCCATTTAGCGGTATGTATATTCTAGCCGCTGATAGTTATGGATCAGTCCCGTGGTATCCTATACTAAAATATATACATTTCTTTCACGGTTTGTTCATTGTATATTAAATAGATAAACACTTATAAACCCCCAGAGTTTACCGTCAACTCTTATTCGTTTCTTCAAATTTGTGCATCTTCGGACGGTAAATTTCAGAAAAATATGAGCGTTAAGGGGTTACGAAATAAATAGTAGGTATATCGAGTAGACATTCAAATGAAGAAAGGGAGAAAAAGTTTAAATTTACATTGAAACAGCGAATTCGTATCGATTACCTTTCTTTAAATTAAGGAACGTTATAATAGGCTTAATTTCTTTGCAAACATGCGAATGATCAGTCTTATACGATATTTTTCGAGTAGAAAAGTTACTAGAAGTAAAAGTAAAAAATCGTAGAAAAGTCAGTTCGATGATGCACAGTACTGTCCGCTTAAGTGTTCACGTATTACAAATTTAAATATTGAAGTATTCAAATATTTCGAGTCCATAAATTGTAAAAACAGGTAAGTGGATGTATCACTGAGGTTCTTTAGAGTAAAGCTTCAAAAATTGTAGGTGGACACCAAAAAGTGGATAGTACTGCGTATCTAATTAAGTACTCAATAGGAGCCCCTCCTGTACTTATAAATATGATAGTAGATTACATTCGAAGCTATAAACAGGGCAGTGGTTTTAGCTACGTTCCTTTTAAATTTTGCAATTTTCTTTCTGTACGCGTACGTAACCGAACCATAAAATTTTATTCATTAAATTTTAATTCGTTGATCATTTTACTTTGTTTATTCTCTTCGAATGGCTTTCCATTTATTATATTCAAATATCAAGCCAGTTTGTTTTAATAATACGAACAAACAATATTTCCGAACAAATTTAAAAGGAACACAGCTTTTACATTTCCATTTTATTAAAACTCCCATTTGGTTGCGGATTCGTAGTCTGTGTCTCCCAAACGTAATGCTCCATTCTTACCCGCTGTCAGGTATCTTCCCTCAGCAGTATGTTTTATGCATAGACGAGATGGTTCCCTCAACTCCAAATAGAAGCCATCTGAAGATACGTCGGAGTCCACATTGACTCCTTCGCTATCTGCATGCCAGTACTTGCCATTTTGACCTGTGACAGAAAACCATTAAATACCTCTATCTAAATCATTTTATCCTCACAAGAAAAATTTACCTTTAAATCTAACAATGCCCTGTTCGCATCTCTCCACTCTAATGGTTTCGTATGTGGCTTTGTTACATTCAAGTTTCGAACTTGATGCACTCTTGGGTCCTACGAATCCCTGTTCACACCTCAGAACCAAGACAGGTCTGTTCATCAGGTAGAAATAATATTTCGTGGTATCGACGTCGGCTCCATTCACCGAGTCTGCATTCGCATACAGGTGACCAGAGCGTTTTGTTGCCAAAAACTTTCCATTGTTAGCACGTAGAGCCACTGTGCCGTCGGTGGACTGCCAGACCAAATCGAACAGAGCATTTGAAGACCGTTTGTGCTCTGATGCCTGGATTCCTCCTCCAGCCTCGAGACTCCAATACCGGTCCTGCATGGTACGCACGTACCACCTCTTGGTGACACGGTCAAACTCCAATTGGAATGTCTCGTGTCCGGATATTTCATCTTGGTTGGCAGTTACATCAACTCCTGTAATTTAATTGTTTTATAATATGTAAACAGAGATGAATATGTATATATATATAAAATACCTTGTTTCACAGAAACATAACGTTGATTTAATGCCGCAACAAAGGAAGCTTGTGGCAGCGATTCTTCTAACGAAAACAATTCATCTCGTGTTACCGTCGTGGATCTCGATTTTAGAACGGCTTTACTTCCAATAGGTGCCAAATATGCTCCGTATAAGTCCCTTTAAATAATTATACGTTCAATTATTTTATAAACATCTGTGTAATATCACAAGCTATATTAACTATAATTCTTTGATAATATGTTAAGATAGCCAAACAATATTACATCTAACCTGAGCGCAAGTAGTCCAGCATGGAACTCAGCCGCGTACAGACAATCACGCGAACAACAATCCAAAAGTTTACCGTCGCGTGCTAAGTACTTATTATTGCATGTATGAAGTGCATAGTGTCCACCTTCCGATTTTGTATTATCTTGGCTGTTGTCTTCCATGGAAGCAGGCCGAAATTCTAATGTGAACAGCGTATCCTCACCCCAAGGAACTGGTGCATCCACATGAATTTCGTCCTGCGTTGCACTTAAATGAGCAAAACGCTTCCTTCCAGCAGACTTCAGGTTAACCTGGAAGACAAATCATTTCATATTTATTCGGGTTCATAACATTTTGGGTTCTCACACAGCTCTATAAATTAGTAATTAACTTGTATATTCTTCATCAACTTACTTGAGGTCTTGCTGCAAGGTGCACAAGCCAATACTCTGCCTCACCTGGAGCTTTGGCCATGCATTTGAGTTCATCTTGACTCGAACCCAAGAAATATCCCCGTTGAATGTTTTTTAAGGCCCATCTTCCACTTCCTTTACAAAAATTAGTCGAACACTCATATATACATATAAATAACTCGTTGTATGAAATAATCTATTGTTACTGAAAGATCTACAGCCTTCTGCTTTAATGTTTTTTTTGCTAACAGATATTTTGCAACTACCATCGGAAGCCAATTGAATTTGAAAAGCACAGCCAGGGTCGGATGGCTCCTCTGCCTCACAAGTAACATTTCCAAACTGATCTACAGCCAAATAGCGATCCAAGTGAGACCTAAGGAAGACTTGTTGTTCACTGCCCTCCAACATCCACAGTTGCTTCTTTTTTAAACTGGACCCATTTGCATTGATCTTGAAACCAAAGGTCTCTGCTGTAAGGTACTTAAACTTTCCATTTATTAATCCAACCTGAAAAAAATATATATATAAATATGCATTCATTAAATAAATATTTACAAAATTAAATTTCATTAAAAATTCAATTTTCTATAAAATGCATCATAGTTGAAGAAAATAAATATCATTCTACGAAATTTTTATGAAATTTTGTTATCACCAAAATACGAAATGCGCATTTTCTCGAATTTGGTTTGGGGGCACTGTTATTATTTAATTTGAATAACAAGTATATATTTCAAGAAATGGAGTTTTAACATATTCATTTGTTATCAATAGAAAAAATATTATATATATAAAGATATTAAAATTTCGTATTTTATTTGATTCTAATAACAAATGTGTTTCAAAAAACAAAATTTGAATTATTTATTATTAATGTAAAATGCATAATGGTATTTATAATATTTATTATATTTTCGTATAAGATTTATATATAAATAATAATAGCTACGCGTTGATTAAAAGATAATAGCGGCTACATTTTTTGTTCGATCTTTTCCTCGAACGTTTTGTGCTGCGTGGGGTAGAATTCTACCCCAATCGATCTGTCCACGCCTCTGTTCGAGGACCAAATGGCTACCAAGGTCATTCACTTGGATTTCAAGCACTTGAATATATTATTAATTAAAGCCTGTCAATCCAGCTTAATTTTTTTCGTAGAATTCACGATTGCATTAAAAAGAAGCGTCTGTACCACGCGTCAACAAATGAATGTTTGAAATAATTAACTTAACAATAGTCGCACTAAATTCAATGTTCAAATAAAAATGAGAAAACTCTTAAAATCTGTGAGATATTTACGAAATTACACGAAAAATATAGAGTTAAGTAATTAAAAATTACCGTCCATCCTGTCTTCTCGTTTGCATTTTCGGAAACGATGTTTTCAGAACCGTTCGTCTGCATCATGTATTTCAATTGCTTCACGTTTTAAAGCAAAACCTATTTCGATACAGAAACAACAAAACATCACATAATAATATCAATAATATTTTTCTACACACCAAAATTTTTAAACAATTCTTTCAACACTTTCGGAATTTGGTGTAATTTTTTTTAAAATAAAAAATACTCGTACATTTGTTCAAAAAGCAACATCCTTTTATAAAATGTAATATTCAAATAACTTCTTATTTAATCTATGACATATTATTATATTATCATTTTACAAGAACAAATGAAACAATGAATTTTGGATTTTTGCTACTCGAAATGAAGGCAGTGATGATACTGAAATGGCGGAGCCTAGCTCCATTTCAATTAACAATATAATTTATTTTAAACTAAACTGTGGAAAATTCTATTTTTGAACTGAAACAATAAACTTGTAACAATTTTAATCGATTCTTCATTGTTTATATTTTTCAAGAGCGATCATCTTCCGAGGTATTGAATGCGGGGTAAATGTTCGAAGAAAGGATAATTTCGAAGCTAAATATTTTTTAAATTATATATACATTTATATAAATATACAAATAAAATAACGGTTGTTACTTTATTCGTAAGATTTAATTCACCCGCATAAGAAATTATTTGGAAAGAATTTATTCGAATTTTATACCGAATAAAATTACGTTTTCTACCACTTAAAAGTAATAGTACCAAAGATTTGTTACTTTATTTTACGACACGCCTGATGCGGGGAAGTAACAGACCATCATGACATTTTCAGGGTCAAGATCGTGTTACCATAGCGATGCAAACCCGACCTAGCCAGAAAGCTTCTACGCGAGCAACAACGATCCTTAACATGATCGAATATATTTCTATTTTTACACGAAAATCTCTTTTCTCCCGAGGGATACTTTATTTTCAACTCTGAATTCGATGACTCATTTCTACGTGGCTTCCGTCTGGGTGGGGCCAACTCGACGAATGGAAAAGACGATAAAAGGACCTTTCGTCCTTTACCAAAATTTCCATGTTCAACTCTCAAAAATACAATGAAATTTCTTACCGAAATGATTTCATTTTAACATTGAACAAATGTAAATTTTCTTGCAATCAATACAGTACAATTAGTTCAATATTTACTAAGAAAAAAACGTCATTTACTAATTACAAGAAAATTATTAATCAAACCCGAAACAGATAGTAAAAGAAAGTTCGATTACAATAACGCAACGCAAGAAACCAAAACACAATATACTACATGTATATTTATATTACAATTTTAATCATTAAAAAAAAAAAAATCAAATCATCGAACCGGCAGACTAAACAAAAATTTATTCAATGTTGAAAGGCGATTTGTAAAAGCGTAATGTGAGATCAATAACACAATGAGAAGACCGTAAGGGTCACTGAAACTTCATTTAGTCAATCCAAAACATACATATGCAACCAAAGTTAATGGCAGATTCGTGTCATACAGAAAAGTGAACAACAGAAATGTCACAATATATTTCGAAAATGTATTCTACGATATTAAAAGATATATTTTGAACCAAGCAAATGTATCGATTAATAAAAAGAGAATTTGCAAACGAAAAGTCACTACGCGTGCTCGTGCAACTGTTTCACGGTCACACGTCAACAATTAAACGGATGCATGAACCCTGGGACGCCGGTGGATCGGTCAATCGAGGAGTCGTCATTTCAAAAACATAATATCCCAACTTCTAGCGGTCAACTTGAATTTCGATTCATCCATAGCATATATACTTTACTTATCTACAGTAAGAACATTTAAAAATAAAACACACACATATAGAGAAAATGTTGAAAAGAAGATTCGAACGCGAGGCTGTTCATTCATAACAGTCAACAAATCACGGAGTTTGTTACCAAGCAGACAACTCACCGACCAGGGAAATAGACCGGAAGTTGTAGATGTTGTCGAGCAGGAACGTCGTAAAACAGTCGGTGCGCGCAGGAAGTGCGAGTCACGAGCAACAAATTATGTTCGTCACAACAAAGGTAGTCTGCGACTGACTTGCGTCGTTCACTGCCGGTCGTGGAAAGGATCCCGTAGGCAGTGTCGCCGGACCAGAGAAATTGAGGGGAATATTGTTACCCTACCTCTGTCAGTACCGGATCAGTCACGTGACGTTACGGCACGTGCACAACAGAGACGAAACGCGTCACGTGACCGGGTTGTGGTAGAAGGGTGGAGATGGCGAGAACCGAAAAATGGGAGAAGGGATGTGCTCGAAGGATACGCGGCGCATGCGCGATGCTGGCGCCCAGGACTGTGCATAGAATACAGCGCAGCAAAAGTCATTTTCCTTTACGGCGGCGCATTAGGCGATCTCTCTGACGTCACGCGACCATCCCCTCCATTCCGTTGCGCAGCCGGCAACGCGCAGTTCTATGTGCTTCGATCGCTGCGGTAACTGCAGGGGCAGCTGTGTGTCGCGTCGTCGGCCAACTGCCATGAAGAGATCTTCTCTCGCACCCTCTGCGCCGGCGTGGGGCGGTGGCTGAATTGCGCGATGGTATGGGGGAAACACTCTACGAACTAGATGCTTCCTCTTCTATATGTTTATTAGAATATTTATTTGCAAATTCACAAATAGATCTATGTAACCGCGCACGACAATTTGCAGAAACTGCTGTATCAATCGTTAGACGCTTCCTCTGTCCCTTCATTGTAACGTTTCTTGTAAGTATTAAAATTAATAGATACCCAAGTAGCACCGGACGTCCGAGGGATGTCCGTTTACATCCAATTTACGTCCGATGTCCGTTTCGGACGTACCTGGAATGTCCGATGGACTTGAATTTCGGACATCCTATGGACAACCGTTTTTTTTCGTCCAAGGGAAGACGGTGGGATCTGATTTTCGGACGTGCCAAGTACGTCTATGTTTTAAGTCTAATAGCCATTACACGAATGTGTGTGGGCCTAATGCGGAAAAAACGGTGTACGCCTAATTTGGGCATTCCTAACAGTTGCCACACATGGTCCAAATGGGGATGGCCGAGCACACGTCTAGGTTGGGCAATCCTAACAGGTGCTGCTCCTAACTTGTAGTATTTGAAGATGACGTATCCAAATCTAATTTAGCAAAGCAGTAGCCTGCACTTCTCAAGATTTTCCGAGAAAATTGCATTTGAAAATCTGTTCTTCGGTCATTATGTGATGGCGTTTACGTATGAACAACAATCGGAGTGGTCGAGGGCACAGCGAGAAATACTAGTAATCAGTGGTTCGCTGGTTCAAGTCCCGCTGTCGACATTTTTTTTGTTTTTAATTTTTT
>CM052325.1:8473763-8497294 GCA_028455615.1 Lasioglossum zephyrum | reverse complement strand
ATCTAATTTAGCAAAGCAGTAGCCTGCACTTCTCAAGATTTTCCGAGAAAATTACATTTGAAAATCTGTTCTTCGGTCATTATGTGATGGCGTTTACGTATGAACAACATTCGGAGTGGTCGAGGGCACAGCGAGAAATACTAGTAATCAGTGGTTCGCTGGTTCAAGTCCCGCTGTCGACATTTTTTTTGTTTTTAATTTTTTCAATTCAATCTTAAAATTTGTGACATTTGCCAATAAACAGTTATTTTTTTTTAAATAGAAAATGCTATTTTTTATTTGTGGATAAAAAAAGATACGTGCCGGATAGTTCTAGGTAAGTCCCAGATACGTACCCTGATAGGTTCTACGTACGTACCACTTCCTAACTGGGACCTCTGTCGGGCTTTCCTGGTACGTATTTCGGACATATCTCGGACATACGGACATTATTCGGACTTCCCTGGTACGTACATAGGCCCAATACGGAAGTACATTGGACGTACATCGGACGTCCGGGTGCTACTTGGGTATATATATTTAATATTGAAACACGAATTTACGTACAGTGTGCTAGAACTAATATTTTTAACGGTAAACGTTCGTCACGCAGTTGCGACAACTACAATTTTCTATTTTGTGTAAAGAAAATTAGATTGATTTTGTACATGTCGTTTGAAATTGTAGGATATTTTTCAAAGGAAGATAACTGGGTCTCTTTGGTGGTTAGATAGTGGAACCTTCATTGCTCGAACTCGGAGGGAAGGGAAACATTTTCGAGTTATAGAGAACTTCAATCGATTGACTGAAATACGTAGAGATCAACTTCGATTTGTAGAGGGCGGAGTTCTTCTGAGTTTGAGTAGTAGAGGTAAAATATTCGTGCTATTTCGAGTTGCAGCGGTTTCTACAGCTGAGCGGAAGGGAACGAAGAGGTTTTCGAGTTATCGAGGTTCTACTGTAATTGACTGTGAATTTTATGTGCTCGATATATACGTTGTATAAGATATTGTAGGACTACAGTGGAGAGTATTGATCCCTTTCTCCAAAAAATGGCTGATCGTAGGGTGGAAAAGGTTTAGTTTCTTCGAGGATCCTGTACGGTCCTGCGGGATTCTGTAAGGATATCGCGCGTGCGCAGTTTTAATAAGAGGATAGCGATAGACAGAGGATAGAGAAGGAGCGAAGGAACGGTGGGGAACAGACGTACACATTGAACTGTCGGCTTTCCGGAGGGCCGTGAACTGCAGATCGACGACCCTGCTTTGTGATCGCTATTTTCTCAGTCGCCGTTGCTACACGATTTTTCTGCTTAACCTACGAGACAAACATCGCAACAGAGTAAACTATCCAACTTTAAGGAAATTATTAATTTTTTGCATACACATTAGTTATGACAGATGCTACACGTCACGCAAATTAGAACTTACACGCTAAATAGGTTAACGTGATTGTGAGTTGTTCAATAATTGAACACATGCAGCTAAAAGGTGTTTTATTGTACTATTTGTCTCTTGGAAAGTAGCAATTGCGTTGTTCATACCTATAGAAAAAATTGAAGTTACAGAATAAAATCCAGAAAAAATTCAAAATCATAGAAGAAAATAATAGTATATAGTTTCAAATGATCAATTTATTATCTTTGTTTTTGAAATTACACGGGAATGTAATTTTACTTTACACGAAAATTCAAATAGATTATTTTTAAATAATTCTTTCGCGTGCAGATTATTCCAATAAAAAATAAGAAATGATTTCGTTCAAATTATAATTAAATGATCTATAGACAAATCATTTTCTTAGGCATATAAATCAATGCGCGACTAGTTCAAAATAACAAATAGTCAAATAAGATAAAATACGTATAAGGTTGATCCAAAAATAACAGCAGAATTCTTTTGCTTCGTATTCTATAAATAATTTTTTAAACGAATGTTATTGTTCGTATCGCATGTTATATGCGTATATCAATTCGAAGCTGATTTATTGCTTATTTACCTGTCTTCCTAATATTACTCATATCTGTATCTCCGCATTATATTATTTAAATAACACTCAAATCAACTACATACTTGAATGGATTATGTCTACAAACGGGCAGATTCTATATAGTTGGCAATTTAATCTTACTGCCACAGACAGTTTACAGTTAAACGATATACAGTTATTTCGTTCTATTTGCGCTATGATATAGTAGACTTTCTGCGATCGCAATTAACGTTTTTCGAAGCGTTCCTGTGCCACTTGAAGATTCACCAGTCTAATACAATAACCTTCGTACACCTTGTCTCACTTTAAGTTAAAATTTACATCGAAACTATTTGGTAAATATGAAAAAATTACATGAATATTTCTGTTTGACTCTTTGTGTCTGGCTTTTGTAACACGTTGCTCTGATCCTCGACGAAAGCGTTGCCTTTGATGCGCAGACACGCCCTCAAAGAAATCAATTCCGACGAAAAATATTCTATATACGAACTGCGCAATCGAAATTTCCGCTTGGCATTGCATTTCTTTTATTCTCTGGAACAAAAGGATTGTTGCAAAGCGAATTTGCACATTCCAAACTGTCTTGAACTGTTCAGATGTCTGTATCTATATTTGCAGAACGTCATCAAGAATGAATATTGTAAACAGGCAAGAAAATTTTAAACATGTATATTCCTCGAAGTTATGCAACGTACAAAAACAGTCGATCAAAAACATTATATTCAAATTAATTGGGTAATCGGAACTTATTTCTGCTTCGTTCAGGAAGTCTAAGGACCTTCGAGCGTGTCTAACGAGTAGCTTAGACTAATTTGGTCTTTTTTTTCACCGCGGATCGCGGACGCAGAACAATTCTAAATCTCATTCCTTATGGTCGCAATTAATCGCAACCATTTATCCGCGCGTTTTCTGCTCACGACATTACGTATTAATTAATACGATAATTGGGCGTAGACTGCAATAATTTTAATTGTTCTCGAGATTGCGATTATGCGTTGAACTACACGATACAACAGTGCATGCACGGTACAAGCATCCTTTCATTTTACACAAGGTTCATGAACGACTTTTATTTCGACTGTTTTTGGCGAAATGCGAAAAAATTGTAAAACAAAGCCTAGGCAATTTTTTTACCACGTTTTTATTAGCTCGCTTTCTTGTTTGTTTGTCTGTTTGTTCGGTGGCAAATTTTGCAATTGATTTTAAACTAACTTCCTGATGAGCTAGAGACTTGAAATTGGATACATGGCTCAGAACTGGATGACAATGCATTATTAAAAAAAATTTTTTTTTTAAGTCTTACCGTTTCGGAGAAAATAACAATTAAATATTTATTGATTATGCGTTCACGGAATTATTTTATTCTTCTGATATGTTACAATTTTAGTTTACACGCAGATAGGAATGATATGGCAAGAAATAGTTGGCGGTCGCGGACTCTTCACCTTGTCAAGGACAAAAATTTCTGAGATAACCTAGATGCGTCCTTCAACGTCGTTATAGAAACTGTTACCGCGAGGAGAGGAGAAGAGAAAGACTGACTAAGAGAGAGTTCGTTGACCGTCGAATAGAAGTCAGGAGCGTGACTGTAACCGTACCCGTGATCGTGATCCTGATCGCGATCGTAGCCGTAACCATGACCGACTTGCGGATCTTAAGAAAGTTCTGCATTAGATGTTTGTAAGTACATCCGATATTATAATAATATCAAAACTATTAGGTTGTAACATGAATGGGAATTTAATTACGATTAACCAGAAGCTACTCGTAGTCAGAGATTACAAGATTAATTAAATGCAATTCTGTATTTTGCTAACAAATAAAAGACTTTTACATATTTATGTTACGATCTCCGATATACACAGTCGTTGTAAAGGTTTTATTTATTCGCTGAAACAGAAAGCAAACCATTTCCCTAAAAATTAAGCATTTCGTATGCATAATATAGGGTGTCGCGAAGATGTTGTCCTTCCTTGAAAAGGGTGATTTCGAAGTCATTTGAAGTAACTTTTCCCTTTGCGAAAATATTCTCCGCGAACGAAAAACGCGGACCAATCAGAGCGTCGCTAGAGCGAACGTTGGCACTGGCATTGGCCGAGCCGCAATCCGTCCGCCGTAGCAACGCTCTGATTGGTCCACGTTTTTCGCTAATAATTCTTCGACAGAACCGCGAAGAACATTTTCGCAAAGGAAAACAATACATTTGTTTTTTTTGTGAACTTCGACGTATTTAAACATAATAATTAATAATATTGGGTTTAATGTCTATAACGGTATCCTGCATCGTGGAATGGCTAATTTATTACAATTCTTACGATTTTGAGGATTTATTCTGTCAATATAATTTTGGGGTTACCCTAACCGCTGATCTCAATGGCAATCATTTCATGGACAAGCATCTCAGCGACTGAAAACTTGGTGTCGATGAAAGCGTTGTCGGTAAATTAGGTCCATGGTGAAATGACTGCCGGTGAGGTCAACGTAACCCATAATTTTGTACCTAATTTGTGCCATTTGTGGTGCCAAAAGAATAGTCGATTTCAAACGGTAAGTTTAAAATGCTATAACTCGACTCGAACTGTATTGAATGTTAGAAAGATGATTTGAAGACGAAAACAATTGAAAGTGGCATATTTTAAGCAATATAAACAATAAGATTAATTGGAAAAATTATATTTGTAAAACAAAGCGAAATAATTCGCCAATTGTTTCTGAACTAATCTAACAGAAATATCGGGCACTATCCTTTTTGCAATAGATCGTTGTAATTTTACTAATAATAAATAGGAACAAATTGCGATCAAACGCGTAACAGTGGTAACGTAAAGGGGGATGGGGGCATTATTAATCTCCAAGGAATGCTCTAAAATATAAAAAGAGAAAACCTCCAATAAATGAAGAAGTTATTTAAATTTTATTACATTCAGTCTTCTGTGGGATACCCTATACAATTAATAAAATAGTTTTAAATGACACACAATGTTGATAAAATAGGTATTTATATTTGCCATATGTATTACCATACAGACTATAAGAAGAGGACGCTGCAATCAGTACAGACCTAAGATCATATACAGGGTGATTCTAGGAAGTGGGACAGGTTACTGACCTTTCTTATACCAATGAAAAATTAATACAGGAAAAAATCATATGCCATAACACATCCTAACTTCCTATGACCTTATTTTTTATGGAATTTGCAATTGCACTTTGTTTTTTAATGCGACCCATTTTTTTTTTGTTTACCCAATCGATTCCTTTTATTATCCTATGTATATAACAGTACTAACCCAAATATTTTGAGTCCAAAAGCATTAATTTTGTGCGCTTAGTTTCAGAGATATTTAATTTTTTTGTTTCAAAATTTCAAAGTTTCTTTGTGTAAAATAGTCATTTTATGAAATAGTTATTATTTATTGCACGATTTCTAACGCAGTTTCTTATTTAGTATAGACATACTTAGCGAGGTCCAATAAACAATTCACATATTTCAAAATATTTTTTATTACAGCTTAACTTTGTCATTAACATCTTAAAAAATATGATTAATCCTTTGTACTACGATGTGTTTTATGGTTACAGTGATTCGAATTTCGGTCACTGTGCTCTCCAATGGCTTTATATATAACATGTATGTTTAGTACATTCTGTTCGAAATCTTCAATCTGACTTGATGTTTCAATGAAAGGAATTGATTCATGAGGAAGGAACAGCAAAGTAATGAATATTACAAACTGATATACCATTTGACTTTCTGCGATGTAACAGATGTGGCAAAATACGCTTTGTATTTATATGTAAACTAATAAATAACCAACATCGTTAGAGCTTCTCTTATCTGAACCTTTTTAATACTTTTAATACAGTATTGTAGAGATACGTTTTAGCATCCCTGCCCCACAAATAATCTATGTGATTGAACTTCGAGTATTCGATCTTTCGTGTTTCTAGCACATTTGGTAATCCGTCAACCAGTTTCTTTATGTCAGCGGGATCGGTTAGAAAATCGTTTTCACTATAAAATATTACTATTGGTATCTTCACTTTCTCGAGATCATATTTCGGCGGTTGCGTTGATCCATAGATTTTCAAGTTCTCAGTCGCTCCACAATCGAATTTGCGGAAAGATCCTGTTAAAAATCCACACATGAGATTTATATGAAATTTAAGGAGGTATTGATGAGTAGGATTCGATAATCATTTCATGACATGATTTGTGCACTAATTATCAACTTCCAGAATTTTTAATAAATGAAGAATTACCTGATAAAATGCTCTGACCATAGTGAATAATCTGTTTAGCAGAAGCACCAGCTGGGAAGTGCCCAAAAATTAAGGGCAACATAGATTTCTCCAGTTGGTCACTACCAAACCCAGCAATCAAGTAAAACCAACACACACAGAAACCCTTGGTTAAAGTACCTGGTGCATTTCTAACGAGCGTGCTTAGGGTACGGGCCTGTAACCTGTTGCGGGGGAACCACTGATGTACATTGCAATAAGAAGATCCCCACTGAAACATGCTCGTTATAAATATGGCAAATATAAATATTGGGAAATCCCCTGACCAGAGGTGGATTTATTTATACACATCGTTTGAAATTTTTCAAGATATAGTAAAATAGTTTGTTTTACAGAGGGTATAGCCGAATAAGCATGGTAAAAGTTATATATACACCTAGATTTTTCACTTCTAACTATTAAAATCAATACATCGCAGAGGAAATCATGTTTATACAAATAAAACAACTAGCAATTAACTATTTCAACTGGTACTTCACCAAAAATTACAAAGTTATTTTTCTTAGTTTTCAAGTCATTTAATACAAAAGAAAATATCAAATTTTCAACTTTAAGAGTCGTCTATTGGCTATCGAAAGCTAATTCAGGCTTCTGTTAATTTCAAACATAATTACTGATATATGTATATGAAAGAGTTAAATGGATATAATTAAAGTTGAGTTTTAACATTGTTGCAGTGCAACCACCTCCGATCATAATTGAAAAGTAATGTAAATATTTATAAATGTACCTCCATTATGACCTGAAAGCGAACAACGAGTTTGAGCAAAGGACTCCTGTGATTTGAAAGGAATGCTATTGGTGCCAAACTAATCATTCCTTTAATTTTGAGATTGTATTCAGGTTTTTCACTGGCCATCACATAAAATGCAGTTGTACCTTGACTATAGCCTATGTAATAAAGTTCTGTATATCCTGTGTGTTCTAAAATATAGTCTATCGTTGCTGGTAAGTCATAGAGGCCAATTTCATGCCAACTAAAAAATTAGTAAAGTTATTCACATTTCACATTCTCCATTATTCATGAAATATTTTTTTATTCTGGCAATTGAAAAGTGTACTTGCCTGAAATCCCAAAATTCTTTATCTAGGGTAGAGTACTTCTTATGCTTTTTGGAGTATGTGTTTCCCCTTGCATTTCCCAGCCAGACATCGTATCCATTGTCGCATAGAATGTATGCCAATGCCTTCTTCGGGCCCAATAGTACCCAGTCAGCTGAACTCGATAACAGTCCATGGTGAATGAGGATTGGTACTCGAGCCTAATATTTAAAATTATAACATGGTTAATGCTAGGGCAAAATAACTTTCTGCATGAAGAATTATAACACGTATCGTTACCTCTGGTACATTTTTATCGTTCAAGTTCTTCGCGTCATTGTCACCGAGACCATTACTCGGGTTTTCGTGTGACTTTGGAGGAAGAACTCTGTGTACGTCTAAGCAATATCCATCTTTGGTCCAGATGTGATGCGTTTCTGCTGTATAACCATGAGCTCGAATAAGTTCAGGCTGAAAAAAATTATTATTGTTATTATTCGTGACACACATCTGTAAAATATATGAAACATGTTGCACTAATAAAGCTATAATTACTCGATTCAACAAAAATATTCAATAGATAATACAAGTGAGAATCAACAAAGATGTATTGAATAAACATAACTATTATACACAGTGTCTCAGTTAAATGGGATCATCTAAATACTGTGCTATGAATAAGCCCAAACAGATTTTTGCACTTTTCACAAAATCTACATATTTATGTAAAATAAGTGTTGCATATTTCCGTTTATATGACAATAAATGTTAAGCAAACATCATGTAAAAACCATCATTTGAAAATACTTAAAAAAAAAACAAGAATTTTTTGCGTAACTGCACTTTAAGCTGTGAAAAGTAATCATACATTCGTGATCGTTTTCATAGTGATTTTATTGTTCAAGTGTTTGTGTCTGCTGAACTATCTGAATAAAATCGAGTGTGTAGATCATGTAGTAACATAATTATACGTTATTGTAACATGTGATCTCAAGTTGTAATGTACGTAATTTTTCCCCCTTTACATTGCAGAACCATCAATCAGAAAGTCAACAAGTGTTGTAAGAGACCTTGCAATGGAAACTATAGGAAAACCAAGTAGCCCAGTTGACCTGCAACATTCTCGACAACTCCTAAGCATGCGGGTTCAAAGGAAATTTCATAGAATAGTGGTAATGCAGTGTTTGTTTTGTTAAAAGATGGATTATGCAGTCTGGTAAGTGTGAATACCAGAAGAAGGAAACATTTAAAATTATGTGATTTTCGATGACGAGAAAACGTTTAATCTCAATGAAGTTAATGGTTCAAATTATTATTGACATTACTTGAGAAAAGAAGAACTGACTTTTGTTATATGGAGTTCAAGGAAGAGGATTAATTCTTTACGGTCGAAGTCCAGACTATGACCGGCAATGCTATGTTTACCGTTGAGTAATAATGTAGGTTTAGAAAAATATAAAAAGTGATGGTTCGTTTAACTGACGCATTTGTACTTACATAATATTTATATATTTTTTAGGTGATAAATGGTCGATGTGCGTCACCTATCGATCAAGAAAAACATTATTATGACTCATGGAAAACATACACTTTTAACTAATTTGACCATAAAAAGTTAATCACGCGAGAGAGATCGGGATTCTCTACTTGCACAATTTTAAAATACATGAAGGTACGAAGGAGCAATTTTTCAGGTAACACCATACTTCCATCCATATAACAAATTCTACTAAGAAAAAATTAAAAATATTTAAAATAATTACCAAGTTCAACTTAACTCTCGACTGGAACTCTAAAAAATATTTTTCAGCTAAAATCTAAACTTTTACATCTGAGAGTTACAAATTTATAAATTTTCACAACTGAAAGCTCTCCTTTTCCAGTACGAACGAACGTTTATAAAGCGCATTCTTTAAATAAGAACATGGACTTTCTTGAAAATTTCAAAAATGCGTTTGAATCAATGATCATTCACATGCCTTATTTATTGTTGTATACAAATACTTCTCCGACATTGTCACACTTTGACATCAATGCACAAACCATAATGAATATGTGAAAGATTAATTAAATACATCGAACTGTATTAAATAAATTTCTTTCATATTTACAGCGAACTGCAGTGTCTGTAACGTTACCAACAATGTCGCAACGAGTATTGTCTAAACAAAGTAAAGAAAAAAAAAAGGAATTTACTGTTGTCATATGTATCTCATCCTGATTGGTTACTGCGCTCATTATACGAGCAAGTAACGAAAGGTGATTTCCGTCACAGAGAAACAGCGTCAACTTTCACCAACGTCCACTTTGTTCTTGTCGGCGTTTTTCCTTTATCTATGACTGTGTTTTCCCCGAACAATCGATTAAACGGTAAAAGAATAATTTTTTCAAGACTTTGGACTTGTTATTCTATGAGCGTCGAACGATCGACAAGTATCGAAACGATGATTTTGCGCTGTTCAATCCTCAAGATATACAAACTCAGAGACGAAACGGCTCACAACATGCTCACTGACGCTCACAAAGCGCACTGCGCTACACTGTGCGACGCGACGTGCGACGTTGTAAGATGACCACCCGCGATGATTCACGCGCACGCGCACGCCTTCTGATTTTATAAATTTTCTAATAAAGAATCGTTTGACTAATTGATGAAATGCATTCAATGGCTGAGGCGTGACATTCCAGATATTTCATATCGCATTTCCTGTTACAACTTGCCATTAGCAATTTGATATTTGTAATTTGCCTAATTATAGGCGGAGTCCCCATGAAGCAATTAGGCGTCCATTTTCCAATTCTGCCCTAAACAGCCTCGGTATACCCTATTACTTATTTTCACAACTCATCCATTTGATATTTGAATACTGCGATATTTATATTCATAATACGACCCCTATTCGCGAACAAAGCGAGCACGCGTACACATAGACAGTATTACGCGCTATTGAATTGACTCTTCTACGATATATTATTTATTTCTTAATTATTAGTGAACACTTTATTCGTCGAAGACCATAATTCCGTATGATATTGGCAGAAAATGTACATTTTAGTAAGTCAAGTACATTGTACGCATGGCTGCAAACATATATCTGCTGGGAAGATTAATGCGTAGCGTCCATTTCTAAGAAATGTTATGAAGTAAGATGTAAACATTGAAGTCCACAAGTGGGACAACACGATAGGATAGAATGTGCGTTGTTGTATTTTCCCTTCTTACTCGCAACTGTGTGCAGGAAATGACGATATTACGCATCGTGAAGAGTCTCCATAGTATTAGACCATAATGGTTTAAGATAGTATTAGTAAAGATCCCTATTTCACGTGTATGTAAATACCACGTGTAAATAAGTACACGTGTAGCAAACAAGTCCGGATGTCAATCCGTGTAACGATTATAATACACGTGCATTTCTGTTTCACGTGTACACGTGGCACGTGAAACGTGTATCCCTGAATCGTATATCTATTCGTCACGTTCGAGTCTGGCGACTGATGCGTTTATGTGTCGAAAAGACTTCCATAAAAAAACATAAACGGATCAGTCACCGAACTCGAACGAATCCGTGTCCAGATTTTTACACACGAATACTTAATTTCTTGCTACGCGGGTACATTAAATTGGCCATGAGAAAATGGGAAAAGCCGAGCTCGAGTTGTCCTACCATGTTAGCATTGCATCGAAAGCGTAAGCCTAGCGTTCAACTCGAACATGGAGGGAGTTGAAAAGATTTCGACAGAAAAACATAAACGCATGTCATCGGGCTCGAACGTGCCGAACGAATCTGTAGTCACGGATTTTTACTCAGGAATCCTTAATTCTTATTAAAATGGACCATGACGAAATATTTAGAACGTCTAAAATGTAAGCCGAGTTTGGGTCGTGCTACTACCTGGCCCTACCACGTTAGCATTGCATTGAAAGCGTAAGCCTATATAATAGCATCTTAGCACCTAATCGGAAAATGGCCGCTATATAGAGAAATTGCCGAAGATGCAATGTAGAAAGAGTTGTACGAAAGTGTAAGCATTTAAAACGTATAAAATTGCAGAAGAAATCCGCGTTTAGCGAAACAGCACCCCGACTGTACGATATATATTATTTATTTGACAACTCTTAGCGTTCGATCGGTCATCTTCACCTTGCTCGCCAAGGACTAAAGCTTTTTCTGTAAATGGCGCTTCCATGTTACTGAAACATTCGTAATTATTTCCTCTTATTGCGATCATTTTTAGACATGTTTAGATATATGCATATACAGGTTAAATGCAAAAGTCCAGATTCATCAGAGTCATTATTTGTTTTTATGTTGCATTACAGATAGATGCTACATAATTTCATTCATTATATCGTATACATTGGTGCCATTTTTGGTATTTATACCTAAAAGATTCTTTCGCAATGTGCACATTTAACATTCCTCCTATTTAACCACGGTAATTATTGCATTATTAGAAAAATTATTTTGAACTTACACTGTGCGTATCGATAAAAAACGATACGAACTTTTGGGACAATTAACCTAACACAATTCAGACGTTTCTGTTAATGAAATATTGCTAATGACTAGACTGCGGATCTTTATGCATTTATGGCATATAAAAATGTTAAAAAAATGCTGATAGAATTTAGTACGATTTTTATAAAAATATTTATTAAATAAATATATTTATTTAAATAGTATTTTATTCGGTTCCAGTTGTTTAAAATTTGAAAATTGTATAAACATCCGCAGTCTACTAATGACTAACGTGAACATATAACAATAAACATTTTTCATAGTATTCGCGGTTATCGCGATAACGATGAACAATATTTCTGCCAACATTGTTACGTGACAATCGAAATTACCCTAGTATAGCGACATAGTTCGTGCACATATCGTTACGTGTCAGCACATGTCATTGTCAGTAAAGATTTTCTTCCGTTTGTGTCATATGATCAATTTGCGAATTGATACTAAGTTATAGGGAGTGCCACAGATTTTACAATTGATCTGTAGAAACGACAATGTTGAAAACAATTTTTTGCCTCGTAGCCGTTTTAGTCGCAGGTATGGCTTTCGTACGAACCGTAACAGTACTCACAATTTTATTGAAATATAGCGTTACTGTAAAAATAGCCGATTTTGAAATGTTCACGTAGGTATTGTCAATTTTATGAAACAACATTTCTTTGTTAATTGTAGTGAAAGCAAATGGAGATTTCGTGGTGCTCCATAGTCCGAGTACCGTGCTATTCGACGGGGAAGGAGAAGTGGAGCAGAGCTTCCTTACAGAAGTATTCACGGCTGCTCTAGGTTATACTGCTAAGCTGGTTCGTTTATCACTTTTCTCGCAATATTAATACACAACATTTTCAGTTTTAATTGTAAATTGTTGTTATTATAGAGAGGAACATGGAATGGTATGTCCATTACAGACCCGTTCAGGCTTCCAGAAGCTGTAGTTGTAATGGCGATAGAAGGAATAGACTCGTTAGATATACCGAAAGGTACAAGATTTCCTTTAAATGTCAATGAAGGCGAAGAAACTACATGGCAAGCTTTTAGACAACGTCTCGATGAAAGAGACGACGATAATATATTAGTGAGGATCTATTTGGGCGACGGTCTTGACGCTGTAAGTGTTACAACAAAGATAATGACCGGATATTTCCAATAAATGGTAATCTCTGTACGAAATTAATTCAGCTGGGACAGTCTGCTCTTGGAGAACTTAAACCCACTCCTATCGACGAAACATCTTTGAAAGCATTGAATTTAAACAACGAGGAAGACAAAAAGTTCCTTGAGGAAGTGCAACTGCTGCACGCGATTGCCAAGAAAGCACCTTCTGCTATTAAACCAGACTCAAAATCCGACGTTTACTGGCTGGTTGTATCTGGCCTGAAACCTGTGCTCGATCTGCATGGAAGTAATTCTACCAGTTCCAAAGAGGCATGGGACTTGCTTAATAATTCCTTAAACATGGTTCGTGACGCGTTCATCGAAGCTTATGATGGCCAGGTATAAATATATTAATATTATTACCACATTCAACTCAACGCTACATATTTAATTATACTGTTCAATCTAAGAAATAATTGTAATGTTACAAAACTATGGTAATTATATTGAAGTTGGGTAATAAAGTAACTATATCAACTTCTATATGATTAACAAAAATATACATTATACTTAGGAAAATCTATAGAACTGTTTTACGTAAGAAGCATTCACATGTTATTTTCATGGCTACAGCAGAAAGTATTGTTGACGTTCAAAGTTTGACTAATTAATAATGTTTTGATTCAGGTATTAATTGTGGCCTTCACAAACGATGCAAGTAAAGTGCACCACATCCGTTCAGTCACTCTTGAAAGGCAGAGACGAGAAAGTGCAACGGTTCGTATCTGAAATTACATAACATATACATCATACATAATTTTACAATGAATAAGGATTTAAATACGTACATTTATTATTGACACATTATTCAAGCTCGAAGACAGATACTGTAATGAATATCACTTTGAGAATACAAACATGATTAAAGAATTGTACCCATTCATAATCATTTATCTCTATGTTAATCGTTTTATAATGTGTACACTTAGTGTTTCGACTATTTCACTATTAAAATAACAATTTTTTTAAAAGAGATGCAAATAAAATTCTAGTTGCCATAAAATGTGTTGTATTTTAGCTTTTAAAGAAGTTGCTGATAAGGGTGGCGAATTGGATCTACAGATCTCTCGCATTCTACAGTTATCCGACTTGATTATGTGTTGGACTGTAGTTCAATATGTTTTTGTAGAACAGACATAACACCATCTTAAAATGTTTATATAGAGTATTGTACTACTAAGATGACTATATTAGGACACATTACATTTTTACAAAAAATTGCTTTCCATACAGCTATTTGACTTTTACAACAGAAGTAATACCCACATATGCTTTTAATACGTGTGAACAGTAACATTCACATGCAAGAGCAATAAAAGTTTATGTAAAATTTTTAACGACTGTGTCTAACACCACTATCTTTTATAGGATAATAAGATTAAAAGTGTAGGATCAACTTCGGAACTTAAACAGCTGTACAATAATACGTATTTTAATAATAATAATATTCAAATTAAGGTATGTTAATAATACTGCATGATTGAATACTTTATCGACAATGGGCGAATATTTTTCAATTAGAGATAGCATCTTGCATGTCTTCTAAAAATGTTTTTAAATTATCGTATATATATATACAATATTTGTGGTATCCAGGACTTCAATATATTTTGTTCTGTTCTGTGTGTTTAACAAGTTACTAACATCGAAACATGAGTTTAGAATTGATGACAAAACACATTTCAACAATCAAGCTTTCCGTATTTCCTTTCGCACCGCTTTCAACTTTTAAAATAATACAGAATACATCATTTTGAACTTTTCCGCTAAATTAATATATTCGAAAAGTACACTATTCTTCGATGATGCAAACAAAGCTTGAAATACAATACAAACATTTACTATGCATACAAATAAATATCACAACAAAATACGTTTTAAACTATGGAAGCTGAGAAGCATAAGAATCTATGGTTTGTTTTTCAAAAAAAGGCACTTGAAGCACACTCATACTCATAATAGTGCCAATGCTTCAAATCTGAGGTAACAACAGTGGGCTGGACAGCTATTATGACTATGAGGATATTTTAGATGTCCTCTTTTAAAAAAATAGACTATAATACACAAAAGAAATGTTTAAAATCAACAAATATTATACTTTTCTTTTGTGCATACATCATGTACCATTGATCAATTAACAAAATATTTTTGTTGATATAACAATCAAATTTAACAGCGAAAGTACACAAAACACATATCTATCAGTTAGTACAAAAAATATAGACCAATTGCAAAAAATGAAAAAAAAAGAAACGGGGAGAGCTGAGAAAATATGTGTCAAAAATATTACAATTATTATATGCACCTAACAAAGTAACGTTACACAGTTGTTATTGCAACTATACTTCGTTACTAAGTTTTGAATGCATTACAAGTAAACATTCCAAATACACCAATTTATTGGTGGCAGACAGTTCTTTCGATGCAAACTGAAATGGGACAGCTACTGTGATCGCATAAGTTTGAGACATGCAACATAAGTTGCTTACATAAATATATATATATGTACTTGTAGCAAAATGAAGATGAAGAGAAAAAAAATGAAGACGAAGAGGAGTCGATTACAGATAGTGCTAGTACTAACGAACCCAACAGTGACACAAGAGACACTACCGTAAATAGTGATAGCGGAGTCACTGAAACTGATCAAGATCAGAATAATATGGGGGAAAACATGAACTCTAACACACAAATTACAGGACAGGTATCACAAAGACTTTCACATGCATTCTAGAACTTCTTCTAGAATTATTAAGATAACGATTTCTGAATAGTTATTATTGTCTAGCAGTTGTTTTTTTTTGCTGAAACACTTATAGAGTGTCCAAAAAAACTGGAGAACTCCTCGCACAAATGTGTGCGTTTCATTCTTTCAATGGAACACATACAAGTTTACAAATATTTTTTGGACACTCCAAATTTTGATGACTTTACTTATGTTTTGAATGCATTTGATTTGCTTCTAAAGCAATGCTTCTTACTATTTTGTAGAAGTATTGTAGTTGCTTTGTTGGGACAAAATTTTATTATGCATGAGAATTGTGATACTGTAACCAATTTAACAATACGCATGATATAGTTCTGTTGTGAACGAAAACGAAAGTCATAGTGGCCTCAACATTTTAGTAAATTCTTTCATATTTTGGATATCATTTTTTTTTTATATGAGCGTTCATTCTTAGATATTAGAAGCTACAAATTCTATGTATAAATGTACTTGCTGGAAGAGATACAAAATATTCCAGAGTCTAACTTCGATTCTACACTTGTTAGTATTTATATCCTACAATGTTTTATAAATTGATATTTCTTTCAGCAGGCATACTTAACTTGTGATAAATTAATAGATGGTATTGTTTGCACGCTAGTGGCTACATTTGGTCACAGAGTAGTGCTTAACAGGTAACCATCTATTTCAAAATAGTTGAACGCTAGAGGCTTCCTATTTTAGGTGTTAAGAAATTTTGAACAATTTTAATAAACATACAGATTACTTAAAATTGTTGCAACTTTTTGCATAAGGCGATATTAAATGAAGCTTTTTGTTTCAGGAGATCGAGAACATTTCGAAAAAGTACTCGCAGAACTACCCAGTCATCTTTAACATTATTTTGTGGTTTGGAATCATTTTCGTTTTCTCGCTTCTCGCCATTTGCAGTACGTATTAATTGTAATGAGTGATTTGTATAAAATGTTCCATTTTCTGATCGTTTTTCTTTGTTGTAGTTTCCATTGGTGACATGGATCCAGGACGGGACTCCATAATATACAGAATGACTTCCAACCGCATGAAGAAAGACAATTAAATGTATATATTCTAGCTAATGATATTCGAAATTAAAACAATTTGTTTAAATGTGAGCTGTATTTAAAAGCCATTGACTTGATTTCATCAATGCATAATCCTATGGCAGTAATACAGCTATTATAATGTATGTGCATGGCAGTTGTGTCGCATATGATGCATATGATCCATTGAGTATTCCTTTGTTGTACATTTTTTTCTAGAATTGTTAAACAATTGTATTGAATCCATGTATAATAATGTGTAAAAACCTATCTACTATAACTTAAGTGTAATATATAAGTGGTTACAGATTCATAGTAAGTAATAAATACCAATATCTGTTAAGAATGTAGCTGCGAAGTAAAATTATGGCGCACACGTTTAACCTTTGAATCCTTGATATTGATACCGAGTCATTGTGATTACGAAAATAGATAAACAATATGATTTTATACGTATGTTATTAATCATGTGTTCCCTGGGCTTTTCTGTGAGCTGTGAAAGTTTTCGTTCACTATCAAATAAGTCGTACGGTATTTACATTAACAAATACGTGGTAAAGATAAATGTTATTTGATTTTAATTTTAGAAAAGTGGATAAAATTGTTTAAATCTAGTGGATCAATTAAAAACAAATAACTTTGTGACATCTAGGTCATAATTGAACTCGTTTTTGCTACATTCATAAACGTAACGTCTATTTTCTATCACATTTCAATGATTTACAAGTTTTTCAAATTTTCCCGCGCAGTCTCACTACCCCCTTCTATGGTTCAGAATAAGGGATGAAAATATCAATAGAAGTGGCAACACTGTTTGTAAGTGGACCGTCGAAGTCATTTAATTTGAAATTTATATGAATTCAATTAAATTTACTAACTTATATTTTAATTTGAAATTTTCCTTCAATATAGAGATACGAATATAAACAAAATTCATCAAAAGTTTCGCCTTCGGTACATTCTATAGTTCATGCCACAAATTGATCACCTTGACAATCTACAGCGTTCCAAAAACTGTGTAAGGCAAGGTAAGACCTTTCGAGGGATGACTCCCGAGGTGATTCGAAGTAAATTTTTCCTTAACAAAAATGTTTGTTGTCACTTTGTTTAAGAATTATTCATGGAAACCACCAGCCAATCGGAGACCAACCGCAGCAGAGGAAACTGGCGCGGACAGCGTTGAGACATCTATAGTTTCGAAGTACTAATTTGAAATAATTTCGAACAAAAAGTGAGCACACTTTTCGAAAATACTGTACAGACGAGTGCTCGCGTGGACAGTGAAGTGAACAGGCGTCCGAGATGTGGCAGGAAGCAATCAGGTAAGTGTTTCATTAATTGTTATGTTAGCTCTGAAAGGAAATTATCTTTCTGGTCAGCTTTTCACTTTTCTGACCTATGTCTTTGCACAAGCCAACATTCCTAGTGTTGTTTGTGCCAGACAGCTCGTCTTTCATGTTACGTGTCTGTAAACATTAGTCACTGAATTAAATAATAATAACTCAAAAACGTTTCCGTTTGCGTCATCGTCTTCTTCACGGTTAGGCTATCTGTGTACCGGATGTTGTGATCGCTTGCGGAATTCGTTGATTTTTTAAATGCTTACACCTCGTGAAGTTAGCGACTTGGCGATTTTGGAGAACAGTATACAGTCTCAGACAAAAAGCTAGTACAATGTATAAATTGATAAAATTTCAATGAATAAATTATGGTATAAAAATATGGGTTTATACAATTGATAACGCTGGCACTAAATCCAAAACTAACCTATCGAGCTTTGAAAGTAACTGGTATATACACGTTCCCTTATAAAAATGACAAGATTGATTTTATTTAAACTTTGTATAATTCCTATTGTAATATGTGCTCTACTAACGATATCTATACTAAAGATACTAAAGATTACTTATGAAATTATTGTTATTATATCAATAATCGTGAAATAAAAGATCTGGAAGTAGTCGTTTTGACCGGTGATGGTAGGTTTAGTGTTGATAAGTCTTTTTCTGTTGGCAATTTATGCCGATAACGGGTTTGGGAGTCAAACTCACCTCCGGTACAATTTTAATCGGACTCGATCCATTCGATTCTCTATCAAGAGAAAGAAATCTGTAAGGGTAGTAGTTATAGAGGAAAATCGAAAAACCCAGTTCCGGTTCATTTTCCATAATTAATGACAATAAAAAATTTCCAAACGAATCTTACACATTCTAGGTACCGAGCCGCATATATTAGAAAACATTTTACATTTTTTTTTTAAATCTCGATCCTGGTGCGTCATAGATTAAACATTCCTACGTTCCGAGAAATGTGCGTGGTACTGTGGTACAAAGAAAAAAGGGAGAATACAACTTGCAGTTGCGTTTTGCAACCATATCATAACGGGATGCGTTTTTCTCTTTTCGTTGGAACTGCGTGGACATGTTTATATAAACTAAGATAGGAAACGATAATTTACAAAATGACCTGATATTTTGTGTTTACTAATTTAATCGAAATTGCAATATTTGCAAAGTTGCGTGTGTAATTAATGGAGCATTCCGCAACGTGTTAAGTATATTCCGAGCGCTGATATTACCTATTGGTTACCGAGCAAAATATGCTCTCGAGATGAAAAGAGGATAATTCGTTCGGAGCGTTGCGTCTTAAATGGCAAAGAAAGTCAGAATTTCTCACAGAGAGGAGAAACTGGCCGAACAACAATTTTTTAAAGAGGAAAACGGTCCATTTAATGGTTCTCTACTTACAGAAACCAGTATAGCCCCCTAAAACTTGCTTCATATAAAAAATAATAACTCGAGCAATTTTGATTGCTTTCACTGAAGAAAAATCATCTATCTACTTCACAAGTATCCACCAACGCGTGTGTAAACCCCCAATGCCAATGGTACAATAGTTCTTTCGAAAAAGACTCATAAATATTGATAATGCGACAGCACTCAACACCACAGTACACCCCCCTAAAACTTGCTTCATATAAAAAATAATAACTCGAGCAACTTTGATTGTTTTCACTGAAGAAAAATCATCTATGTACTTCAAGTATCCACCAACGGGTGTGAAAACCCCCAATGCCAATGGTACAATAGTTCTTTCGAAAAAGACTCATAAATATTGATAATGCGACGGCACACTCAACACCACAGTACAGCCCCCTAAAACTTGCTTCGTATAAGAAATAATAATTCGAGCAACTTTGATTGCTTTCGCTGAAGAAAAATCATCTATGTACTTCAAGTATCCACCAACGGGTGTGTAAACCCCCAATGCCAATGGTACAATAGTTCTTTCGAAAAAGACTCATAAATATTGATAATGAGACGGCACTCAACACCACAGCATAGCCCCCTAAAACTTGCTTCATATAAAAAATAACTCGAGCAACGTTGATTGCTTTCACTGAAGCAAAATCATCTATGTACTTCAAGTATCCACCAACGGGTGTAAAAAAACTAATCCAAAAAGTGTAACAGTTCTGCTGGAAAAAATTCCTGAAGATGGTTTAAACATTCAGACGCAGGATACCCCGTTGACTGTCTTCCGGAATTGTGATTAATCTGCGAGCTTCTGTCGATAGGGAAATATCTCCCTTTTTTGTATCGAGTCTACAAACTCCAGGTTCCTGCAAGAAGAGAAAGAACGGAGATTACTATGCTTGTTTGCTCCGCCTTCGTTGTCCCCACCCGGGCATAGTCCTCGGCCGACAACACCTGTCGTTACAGCAGAGAACGACCGCGCTTTCTGTCAGTCTACACTCAATCTGGCCTGACGTGCACGGTGATAGTTTGCTGTGCCTTCGGAAACCGCGTAAACAGTGTTGTTCCCTGTCATAATCGCGAGCTGCGATCTACGAGAAAAAGCAACAAAAAGAAAGAAAGAAAAGAAAGCTGAAAAGACAATATGAGAAACAATCTCCCGGAAGATTTACATGCGCGTACCGTTCGTTTTCAACTTTGTTGATCGTATCGGGCCGGTCTTGCACATCGCCGATTTGCAGTTGCGGTAGCACGCAGTTCGTCAGGTGCAACGAGTGACGCGCAGTGACGTCGTCGGCACGTGGTGAAGCGTTATCTCGTAAAAAAGACTTATCGGCTCTGCGAACGAACCACCGTTTTTCTTTCACGATGAGTCAACTCTCGAAACCATATGAATAAAGATTGTCGTTCAATGGTATTAACTGATATGTCTGCTGTTAGTTTATACATCAGTATTCGGCGCATGGAGTTAATAGCCTAAGTAAATACTGACTCAGTCGGAAGCTATTTCCTGACTATTCTCGTCCCAACGATTTCCCAAACTGAAATTCTGGCGGGAAAGTTGAATTTCGAGATATTCGAGATCCAACTAGAAGATCGATATAGATCATATTCGAAATATGTTTGGAAACATTGATTTTTCCGGCCGCAACGATAAAATTAATGTCGTCGGGGTCCAAGACGATCGATAAACGACTTGAATCGATACGATTGGACAGCGTTGATAAACAAGGATCAACGTTCGGACTGCATTGTTCGCGTTTATTTTGACCCAGTGCTGTAACAAGAAAAAAAGGTTCGAAGACTCTAATCCAAGTGTTCCTAAACATTAACAGCGCGACATTAAAAAAAATTAACTCCTTGCTGGAAATGTAAGAGCAATTTTTACCTCCGAAATGGCGTCTTCGACCATCGAACACGGTTCTCCAGGAACCAGCTGATCGATAAAAACCCGAAGAAGCTGATCAAATGAAGCAGAACAGCTGTCTTTGTAAACCGTAGATCGTTTCGGGAACATTTTCCATTCCGTTCTCCAGTTAGTCGGCAATTAATCGGCGCGTCCGCCATCTTTGCTGGCCTCCGAGCCGCCTTTTACTTCAGATCTTGTTACCAGCGACACTAATCAGCCAAGATCATTGTCTGCGAACGAATATGTCCCTCGAGAAGGTCTCTAACACCTTTTGCGATCGGGTTGCGGTGTCTTCGGTGACTTGCTATATGCTCTGGTCGATCAGGTAGCGGCTCTGAACGTTGTTTTACGTAATGTCTCGTGACGACCAGGTTTCTCAAGGTTACAGCACGCAGGAAACGTTCCTTCGAACGAGACCGGCACACGGGACTGACTAAATCGCGATTAATTAGTGGAGGATTCATTCTTTGGCTATATCGATGTTTTCGCTGATCACAGCTGATTGCTCCCGGTATTTGAAGTCTGGAGAACAGTTTGGGATCCGCTGTTATCATTGACAGTTTCCTGGTTGTTTGGAGATTGACAAGATCGAAACGAGTTCGAGACAGTTTTCTCAAGTTGCTTCTGGCGGGGTTTCAGGAAATTGTCGTTGATCTCTGTTGAACAAGCAAGCAAATACAAGATAAGAGGATCACATGACTTTGGTGGCACACATCTTTTCAATCGCCCCAGAGTTTCGAGCGGGCATTTCCTCATTTAGGTAGAAACAGTGGAGTAACAATATTTAAGAAATCTTTTCGTTTGTTCGTTGTAATTTAATTCATAGTTGTCGTACAAAAAAAAAATGTTTGGTTTTAATGTGCCTGAAAAATTTCCAAAATTCTCCTTCTTTAATTTAGTGGCGGTAAACGCTCTGTCCTGGGACAGTATTGCTTATGTTTGTAAAAGAAGATAAAAATTTATATGGATAAATCTGCTTGTATTGCTTGCAATTATAAGAATAATTATAAAAGCAAATTTGATTGTGTCGTGAGACATGATATTGAAAATTTCGAGAAAATGACTCGTACAGAACGTGAAGCAGTGTTCGAGTGAATAATTCCGTAGTTTGAGCTCTGGGACGTTTCGAAAAGTGGGTGGAGCATAGTTGTGCAATCGTGAGCAACAGACTATAAATCGCATAATCAGGACTGATCTGGTATTTAGAGGGAAATTATGGAATCCGGAGCGCAGAGGACTTCGCGGCCCTATTTGTTCAACGTGAAACGTTATTATTGTACGTTCACAGCCCGAGACTGGGAGGATAGTGTCAACGATATCGAGCATAGTCCTCTTTGACAGCTCGGATCATCTCGCCGGATGATTTAATGAGATTCGTCGTTCCGTCGTGGGAACATTTTGTATACGTAATTCGATGATTCAGTCTATTGGATCAATAAGGACAGTTTGATGCTGTTTTCTCGAACGTGCAAGAGGAAAAGACTGGAGCTGAGATCGTGATCGTGATTATTATCGAAGGTTGGAGGTGGAGGACAACGATGAGTGTCAGGGTCGTCGTGAGCGTGACGGAAATCGCAGACATGAGCCCCAAAGATCGGTACTTAGTCGAGGAGATTGGTGAGTGGCATTTTTTCTCGCATGATTAGACTATGCTTCGTTGGCTAGCCATTGATCTTTTTATGTGGACCGGACCCTAGTAGCACAAAAATATTGGATAAATATTTTTTAAGCCACATTTTTTCATATGAAAAAAATATTGGATCTTAATATTGTATACATGTACAAGAAATATAAATTGAATGTTTAAAAAATATAAGCTAAATATTCAATAAAATTTTCAAATGTAAAAAAAAGTTATAACAAAAATTAGAAACTATGAATATCTACTACTTTCTGTGCACTGCTTGAGGAAATATTCCATCTTCCAAAGGACCTTATTACAATTAAGAAATTTTTATATTAAATTTTATATCATTTCTGATATTACATAAGGATTTATTTTATAATAAGAAAAAAATATTTTTTTATAATATGAAATAAATATTATCTGTACATTAGGAAAAAATATTCTATTTCTAATATTAAATAAAAATT
>CM052325.1:8461485-8473663 GCA_028455615.1 Lasioglossum zephyrum | reverse complement strand
GGAGCCCTAAGTGTGAATATTTTACATCGTTTTATAAAACTGATAATAATGTGTCTAATCAAATTTTTAGCCATTTTTTAATAATATACAGAGTCCCAAAAATGTAGTAGAACCTTGAAAGTGGTTCATCAGGTCATTACAAGTAACTTTTTCCTTTGCAAAAATGTTCACCGCGGCTTTGTTAAAGAATTATTAACGAAAAACACGGACCAATCTGAGCGTAGCGCTGTTATTGGCCGCGAGGGAATCCGTCCACTGTAGCCGTGCTCTGATTGGTCGGTGTTTTTTGTTAATAACGACTAAACAAAGCTGTGTAGAACATTTCTGCAAAGGAAAAAGTTAATTCAAATAACTTAGGGAATACTTTCAAGGTTCTTCGACATTATTGGGATACCCTCCATACCCAATGAAATAACTTTTTAATATGTTTATGTATGTCTAAAAACTATGTAGTAATTTTTGTAGATAAGAATATACTGAGCGACCTTTAAGTTTGCACAAAATTGACAGTGCGTATAGTTCAAGTAGTGGTTTATTGATTTCATTTCGGGATTATAATGATCCACAGTTAAAGTATTGCGACTTGAAACTGGTGATTATTGGGATCTCGAACAAAAGAAATCGAAGGTATTATGTCCACGGATTATGAAATGTTTCAACCTTTGGAAGATCAGCTAAGATTGTGCCAGTACTCTGTGTAAGTAACCGTAAACAAGCGCAGGAAGTTCGAGAGGTACGTTGGAATAATAAGAAACAATTGGCTTCGGTAATCATCCCGAAGAGATTGTTACGAAATTCACGAGATATTTCCGAGGCTTCCGTTTCACATTATCAGACGAGGGGATCAGTCTGCGGTATTTGTTTTTCAGAGTTATACAATCCTACAGGTTCGAAATACCGAGCAGAAATTGGGGTAATTGAGCTTTAACTTTATTGCAGCTCCAAGGGCACTTCTCGTCCAAAATGCAATAAAATGATAACGGAAAATCGTGACGTCAATTTTCAGGGATTAACATCGAGGGGAAACTTCAAGCTTTAGGTTCACGTTGGTTTAACCTGCAAACAAAATTATTTTGTAGAGACGTTCCAATTTGAGTTTTCGAGAAAGAAGACCATGCTCACTTCGGTGTTTTTTCCGGTGCCAAAGTATTTTTTAAGAAAAGTTCCTCTGAAATTTTATAAGAAAAAGAAATTTTATAGAACCTTTGCATTCCCGTTTATTTTTGATTGCAAAAGTATTTGTTAACCGTCATACGCATCTCAAAAATAGCTGCATAAAAGAGACTAGGATAACAATTCACACATTTTTATTTTATACTTTAAATCAACACATTATGTTTCATTTATAGCGTCACATTTTAGAGAAATACATCTCACTACGTAGACATAAAAGGATGAATAATTTCACAGTATGTGAAAATATTGAATGGTTGAATTTTCATCCTGTGGAATGTATGAGGGTTAAGAAAAGTTCCTGTGAGATATTCAAAGTAGAGGTTTCAAGCTTTAAAATGAGTCTATACATGTATTATACGCGCAAAGGAAGAAGGCACGAGAAACTCGTAGGTACCACGTGGTCTCCCACTACGCGCTATACAAAAGGCATGGAGTCTTGCGTCAAGAGTGGGGATTCGCCGTTCCCCCTGCACCCCACTGACGAAATTCTGTGCCTTCTTTTTTTGCGCGTATAGTATGAGGCTCGAGCAACTTCTTCCCCCACTACCAGTATACCGGTCCCCCCACTATCAACTATTTCTTATTGCCCCTACCACGCCTCGAGTGACTGCGTGAATCAGATTTCCCAGATTGAGATTTGTGTCCCCACTCTACCTTCCTTTTCTACGACGCTATTCTCCACCATCGATGCTCGGTCACATAACGCGTTTCGTCTCTGTCCTGCGTGCAGACCTGGGTAAGAAATATTTTACCTAAGAAATACAAATATTTGCAGATACTATTTTTCACAATTGTGTTACAATACTGTGG
The DNA here is from genome assembly GCA_028455615.1 of Lasioglossum zephyrum. NCBI lineage: Eukaryota > Metazoa > Arthropoda > Insecta > Hymenoptera > Halictidae > Lasioglossum > Lasioglossum zephyrum. Next base: position 8,471,677 of record CM052325.1, on the reverse strand, counting down.
TGCCCAAGGTGGTTCGGAAATATTAGTTAATAATAGTAATAATAATATATTATATATTATTATTACTATTTATTATATATTATTATTACTATTATTTATTATTATTTAATTATAATAGTATAGTTAAATAATAATAATAATAAAAAACAATTATGTTACATATGTTTCATTTGAAACAGTAATTTAGTATTAGCTTGAAATGAAACATATGTAACACAATTGTGAGAATTAGTATTTGCAAATATTTGTATTTCTTAGTTCAAATATTTTTTACCCAGGTCTGCCTGCATGTGTCTGGTACTGGCAGAGATAGATTTTTTCCCCACATTTCATGCTCCTTCCACTTACTCGGCCAGAATGCGGCTTCCTATACTGGAGTTTGGTGGGGAGGACACAGGAGTAGAGAGAGGGGCGCTGAAAGTGGAGGTAGAGTAGGTAAATCCGCCTCCGATACTTTTTCACGAAACCACAATAGATACGCGTCTGACATATTGATAAGAAAAAGGTATCGTAAGAGGATGATTGTACAAACACGTTATCTGACCTGATTTTCGACACGTTTTCAATGGACTCGCTAAAAACGCTCTGTTTACTTAAGACCTAGACTGAGCTTAGGTACATCTGATCGGACTTGATTATCTTATCACGATGAAATTCTTCCGAGGATTATGCACGACTGTCTAAAGCGGCGAGATTAATAAGCTCTGTTGCACAATTGTTTGTCGTAAAGTTAAAATGTAAATTGCTCGAACCGTTCGACGCTATTTAATGAGCAAGGACGGTAGTTAACTCGCTAACACTGAAATGCAGTCGAATATTTTCCTTGAAAAACTACGAATTCAGCGGCGCAAGTTGAATATCAACGCGTTGAATATTAATATTGAAAGATATAATATCATTGGCTTTTTAATTATGCCGAAATCGAGTTTCTATTATTTGGAATAACGGTGCGACTTCTTGCCCGATATGGAAGACACAAGAACCGTCGAGATAAGAATATATCAATTTCCTGTTTTTCAGTGCTGTCTCAAAATCGACCTAATTTTATTAACGATGTCGTCGACGAGAAGAAGACAAACAAAAATGATATCTTGTAGCCACGCCGGAAGGAATCATTTTGTGCGTTTACTGACTCGAACGATTGCTTCTCTGACCTTCTACTGTCCTTCCTTCCTGCAACCGCTCGCGAAGATTCGCATTCTAGTTGCAGAACTGCCACAAACGCGGAGAATATATGCTCGCACTCTCACGAATGTTAACTAAATCTATGTCAATAAATAATTATTCTATAGAACGTATCTAGGCTCATATCCAGCAGCGAAGCATCTACGTGTAATTGGAATTGCATTTAATCGATGCAATTTTGCTGACGATCACTTTGATTGCTATAGGGTGATAATTATCGACGCTCAACCAGCGGAATTTGGAAAATTTAACGTGTCGTAAGTTCGTGCAAAAATTACATAAAATTACTGATGACATAGCTAATTATAAATCTTTGAATGTTATTGACAATAATTATTCGATCCACGATTTGGATCATTTTCAAGAAACTTATTTCATTGTAATTGCGTCTATAAGAATTCGTTTCTAATTAGTATATGGTCGTCAGACCAAATGCAGAAGAAGGAAACAATATTTTAAAAACCCAATCAGAAGAGAAAGAAAAAGGAATACAACAATTTTTTTAACTTGTACGAATACTCACTTGCTTAACCCAAATTAGTTATTAATTTAAATTCTTTAAAGTTTGTGGGAACGCATGTTGGTTCCATGCCGGTGACATGTGGACTGGGCAAACGTGACGATTTGAAACTAATAGCTAATTATATCTGCTTTATAAAAAAAAATTATAAAAATAAATTGTTCAGAGAGATACCGAAAAAGTGTTATTAGATTCGCAGACATCGGAGCTGAGAATTTACTTTCCTGTTTCTCGTCGGATTGGTAACATCGTAGTAATTTTACTGTCACTATTGACAATTTTATTTACCACGTACCTATAAGCGTACCTGAAAATATGTTATTGACGCATTGCCCGTCGAGGTCAGACTCATTGACAGTCTGCCCATGAGTCCATAGTAATTCAAGTCTCGTTCGCGAGTAAGTGTCATATTACTGTTATTGTTTTTATACATTATTTATCGGAATTCTGATCGTTCCCGTATATTATTCCTGTTGATTTTCAGCAGTTGCGTGATCATTATGTGATCGAGATAATTAGCCGTAGCTTTGCATTGAATGGCTATCGTTACGTGGAAAAATTTATGAACGCTCTTCAGACTCCGGTAACCGTGCTAACAAACTTTCAAAGCGAGGTGTAATAGTTTATAGCTTTTCTTTCTTGATTACCGAACTACTATTTTGTATTTTTTTACTATAACATTAGATGGGATCAGGATTCAGCATAAATAGATTCAGGGAATCAACATAAACAGAAACTATCATTTTAATTATATCATATTTAAACTTAATCATTTTAACAAAGGAAAAATCATATTCTTGATTACCAAACTACTATTTTGTATTTTTTTTTACTATAACATTAGATGGGATCAGGGGAATTGACTCGAAATGAGGGGAAGAAGTTAGCCCCTCTCTGTCAGTACCGAGTTAGTCATGATTAGACTGCGGGTCTTTATGCGAAATAAAAATTGTCTGCATCGATTGCATAAATAGAAACTAAATTGAATGTTATTTCTTCCCTTAATAATTTTAACAAAGGAAGAATCATATATTGACAGTGGTGGATCTAACGATAAGCGGACTAAGTAACCGCGTGGGTCCCCGGTATACCACAAAGCCCCGAATTTCAAATAAATATATTTAATGTATAACGGTATGTAATTTTTCATTACTTTTCTTTTTTGTTAATAAGGTTATGAGAGTTTTCTTACAACTTCTATTTCTGACTTGAGCTTGACGGCCTCAAAATATTTTCCGCTTGGGCCTCCACTTGACTTGAGCCGCCACATCTTCAATTTTAGATTTTTTAATTAATTTGTTACCAGTAAAAGGGAAGTGAAAAACGTGTTGGCGTTTCCAATTACATAATTTCTAATGAAATTTGGAATTAAATTGTATGTTCTACATTTTAGCAAAAAGAGTTTTCTGTTTATTACCTTGGCAATGGACAAATTTGTGTTAGACCATTCCTTCATAGATTTCACCGTTTCAAAATCAAAGTGTCCTCTCAATGATGTATAAAAACTTGTGTATGTTGTGAAAGTTTCGCCCTCCATGGATAAATATTAAATAATATCGATCGTAAATTGCTTTAAGTATAAATTAATAATCGATATTATTTAATATTTATTTCTCAATTTTATTATAAATGCATACAAATTCGCAGTCTAATCATGAGACACTGTGACGCATGCGCGACGGAGAAGAAGCGCGTCACGTGACCGGGTCCGAGGCGTGGGGGAATAGCGTCGTAGAAGGGGAGGGTCTCGACACAAGTCTTAATCTGGAGACTCGAATTGTCGGGACAATAGATTTCCGATTTATGAGTGGATCAGGTCTCGGAACGTCGAAACAGACGTGGTTTTCCAAGGGTTTAGTTTTAGACCTCAAGATATTACAGGCGCCAACTATTATTCTCCGTTTATGACGGATAGAACCTAGCAATAACCGTTGTCCTACGTTCTGAGAAGGTTGCGACCGTTCACGCTGATTTTATATGACTTCTCAGACCAGGATATTGCCAATTCTGCATTGGGTAGGTACCTAGGTATAATCAGGGACAGACAGACGGGAGACTATATTACTGAATTGTTAATTCTTATTTAGGGGGTAACAGGAATTCTCAATTTCTTGCACCGACATCGTTTCACACCATTTTTCCTTACTCGACTAAGTTGGTGCAAGTAAAATGTAAATTTCCAAGCCTTCATTTTATTCTTTGTGATGAAATATTTGCGAATTTGTTTTACTTCATTCTGATATGAATTAAAATAATATTGCTGCTGTTATAATTAGGCCCGTTGATTATGAATGTCCCCACAGTGGCGAATGACTCGTGTCATTCTGTTATTCTAAGATTTCAATCCGAGTCTTTGATTTCTCAAATTTCTAATTTGTCAGTTCAAGTTTATTACATTGGCGCCACTGTGGGGACATCATAATCAACGGCCTAATTATAACAGCAGCAATATTATTTTAATTCATATCAGAATCAAGTAGAACAAATTCGCAAATATTTCATCACGATGAATAAAATGAAGGCTTGGAAATTTACATATATAGGTATATAGATAGGTATACATATACTATGTTATATATAGGTATATATTATAGGTATATATTGTGCAAAAATTACTGTACATGCTTCAACCAAGCGTGCATGAGCCCATGAAATTTCAGAGCAACAGGGGATCTCTTCTAGTTGATAGAAAAATACGTATAAATCGTTTTCGTTTGGATCGTCTAGTATATTATAGAAACAATAAGCAATTAGTAATGGATTCGTGTATAGAACTAGATGGACTTGGCATACACATAGACAGCATACGGAAGAAGGAAGAGAGAAGGGTCGCGTACTCGGAAGGCCTAGCCACTTTGGATCGTTGTGTTCCGACTGATCAGAATAATAATCAGCCGCACATTATGAAGGCAAACCTAACGATACATTAGGATGTTATTATGCAAGCTGTCGCGAGAATACTCTTACACCTTGTCGACGATTTCCTGCTTCTCGATTACTCTCGATATAATTATTGATTTCATTATTAACTACCCCATCGGTCTCTCTATGCGAATACTAAATTTTTTACGGACATTTATTTAATAAAAATCAATCTGTTACATATTTTTGAAATTTTGTCGGTGTATTAATTTATGTTTGGAGGGTGTACAGTAATTTTGTCAATTCAAAATGAATTCGCAGTATATTTTATATGTAATTGAACAGTTATTTCAAATGATCTTAGGAAAATCACCCTCTTTGTTCGCTGATTAGTAGACTCTGGACCTTTATGCGAAATAAAAAGACTTTGCAAGAGACTGGAGCTAAATATAAATTGATATTTTTCACTAATAATATGAATGCAGTGAAGATAATATATTAATTCTCTTGAAGACTTCGAATCTTTTTACTGTTTTAAAATTTCACCTACTCATTTTTGTCACAAATGCATAAAATCCGGAGTCTAGTGATGCGTATGACATTTTCGGGACATCCTGCATATTTATATAAAGAAATTATAGTAATTTTTCTACGGAAAAATATTCAAATTAGTCGGATGAATTAGATGACAGTTAGATGGATCTTTCTCGATTTTCGAATTCAGTTCCGTGTCATCGGACTACGTTTCTAGAATACTTCGTCTTCCGACACTGTCGCGGTCTTCGCGGCTGCCAAATGTTTGTTGTATCTAAGCTTTGTTATCAATCCGACGTTCGTTGAACGTCACGCGAGATAGTGAGCGAGGTATTTATTTGCTTTTTGAACGAATGTGTGCGAAATGCCACGTTCCACACGCCAGATATACTTCAAAGATCGTCATTCTACATTATCTCGTACGGCTACATCGTCATTAAATGAACACAAAACTGCCTTTTCTATTTTCACATACAAAATATAATGTGGGTCACAAATGATCCACAATCGTCGGCCCTTCAATTAAACCGCTGACGCACCGTTCGATAGCTTGCCAACTGTATGCATTATGCATGCTGTGTAAAATTTCAACCTCGTATCTCAACCGGAAGAAAATTCAAGTTTTTCTATTTAAAGAACGAAAATAAATTGCCGTTAATTTCATATCTTGCAGATTTGTTTGTTTAATTGTTTTATGCGATTGAATGGGTGAAATAGGTCAAAGTCTGATTTTTTGAAATTTTTGCAACCAAGATTTTTTATTTAAAAATCTAACACGAGTTGCTGGGTTTATATCTGTGTATTTCATATGTTGCAGATTTTTTTCAATTTTTTATATGCAATGGAATGGGTTAATCAGGTCATAAACGGAAGGGGTTAAAATCTTTGCTACTTACCGTATCATTTTCTTTGCCATTGATTAAAACGTCTTCGTCCCCAAAAATGTAGTAGAAGAGAAAAGAAAATGTATATTTTTTGTATGGCTACATTTATTTTAACGCTGCAACTACCGAGCACTGAAAAAGATTAAAATGTTTTAGCCGATAGAAACGAAACAATTCGTGTAATTTTTATTGCACTGTGTGTTCGGATATAGAAATTTGTCGAATCAATTTCCATGTAAGCAACGTCGTCATTTCAATAATTACAAAATTAAAAATGTTAAGTTTTTAAAAATGTTAATGTTTTTCCTTTGATTACAAAAGAATCAAATTTTATTCCATTTAAAAAGAAAGCTGTGACATTCATATTTGTTAAATTTTCTTTAAAATCTTTGTGATGAGTGTAACTAGTTAAAATACGGCAAGGGGTTAACATACGTACGTCGATGTCTTAAATGATAGCGGGATATTGAGGGAGGCGAATTCTTTACGGCGCAGCGAATTTACTCGAGCAAGTCATCATATGACAATTCGTCATTGGGCCATTAGATTCAATTATGCAGTACTTCATCTGCACCTACGTGGTATCTCGTGACCGCCCACTAAACTGCTTTCACGTGAGGAATTACTCCATTTAAAGGAGCACGTTTATCACGAGACTATAACTCAGCTTTATACACCGTGTGACAGCATGCTACATCGATCGACAAGATTATAGTTTTTCTTTTTATGCCCATCTATCACTCACAGTTTCGAAGAAAATTAATTTTTAACGAGAAAAGAAATTTTCAAAGAGTTCAGCCGGATTAAGGTAGTCAAAAATGCCCTTCAACCGATTTCGACCAAATTTTGCATCCCTAAAAAGAAAACCCCAATGTTTGAATAATTTTCTCCATTTAATCGCGTCTGAAAATTCTGAAAAGAATCTGACACACTAACCATATCGAACCACATATTCGAGAATGTTTTCCGATTTTTTAGTCGTTAACTCTGGTTGTAGAAAATGAAAGACGAGATGAAATTCGAAAAAGTAGAAATTTCATAGTGGAGCTCAAGAGCGATCACCCTCGAAAAAATTAAATTAAAATTTTAGGTGTTGTCATCAACATTATCTCCAATTGTTCTCATATTTTTAGTTTAAGTGTGTCATAGTTAAAAAAAAAGATAAAACAAACGTGGTACTTTTGATATAGAAAGTCAAGTTCGATCTAATCAGTGAAACATGAGTGTTCGGATAATAGAACAGTTGGTTTAGATACAGTGCTTGATTAAATCTTGATCAATGAATCGTGTTGTACGTGTTCCATTTTAGATTGAACTGTTAACATGAGAAACATGCATCGGATAATGGAGAATTCAGATATCATCGGTTCGGATAATCGAGATTATTCTGATCGTCAATTAAACAGCCAAATAAAAACGTCCAAGAAAAAGTTGTTAAAAGTTTCATAAGGAAATATTTATTTCTTTATTACATGTATTAATATTTCTTTTGTTCTTTTTTTTTTTTAATTAGCGTACTTCAAATATCCGGATACACCTTAGAATTAAAAATGTTATTATTATTTCGACGTTTCATTAATGAAAATTAGTATGGAAGTTTCGATGATTCAAGGAACGACAATTAAGTGTCATAAAGATGAATGTACTTGCAAAACAGGGGCGCCGAAGTTTTCGCGCTGGAAACAGTCCACTGATGACCGTTAACCTCGATGATTTCCGGGTCACTGACAACATTGAGACGTCATAGTACATCTAGCCGTCGCGCGACGCTGTGAGATAAGAACAAGCGTTCACGTTCCTTTGTCTTTCGGAACCACGTGGAACCTCCATTTTGGGTCTCACTATTGGCATTCCAACTAAAAAAAATAAAAAAACAAAATAACCTAACCAGAGGAAAGAATAATTTCTAGAAAATTTAATCATGCTAATATAGGAATTTTGCAAAATATTATTATGTAATAGTCTAACACAATAGTATAAGAATACTATAATAATATTATGGTACCATAATACACTGTTGTAAAACTATAATATTATACATGACATGCAAAACTATAATATTATACTTTAATTTTTACTTTAACTCATTAAAAAATAAAGTATTTAAGATCATTTCTGTTGGAATTTTGTAAAATATTGTTACACTATAATAATTATTATACATAACTATAATATTATACATATGTATAATAATTATTATAACTATAATATTATACATATGTATAATAATTATTATAGTTTTAATATTATTCATAAAATTCCAACTGAAATGATCTTAAATACTTTATTTTTTAATGAGTTAAAGTAAAAATTAAAGTAGTGGCTCAATTTTAAGTAATATTTTATCAATTATTAAGATAATATGCTTTTCCAATCTATTACACCACTGCAACGGCTTAGAAAACTGATTAGAAAGAATTTACAGGAACAATTTCACCTTCCGATGTGTGTGCGTTAATATGTTCAGATAGGAAAATGAATGCATCATCCCGGTAAAAGTTTCCGTCGCTAATGACGGAACGACCGCATTATCGCATCGGTTGAAAAACATTAAGGAATATCCCTGAAACACCTGTCTAATCTAAATAGCATAAATTACTCTCGGCGATTATGAAACTTAAGAAACTTAAGCGGGGCCTCGCTTGAAACAACGGTTTCTGACTGTGACTTTGTCAAGCTGTTGATTAAGGAGATCAAGTGTATCTGTTTTTCGATCGCACGGCCTGGCAGATACGACAGTCTAATCTAGATCGCAGCTACTAGCGATACAATAATTAATATGCAATAATTCAACAAACTCTTTGTTGAGTTTTGAATCTCATGTTTTTCGTCTTTGCAGTTCGGAATTTGTACTTTCTTTAAAGGGGTGTGATTGCTAATGTCATTCAAAGTAACTTTTTATTTAATTTAATTAATTACTAGCGGCTCGCGCTGAGCCCGACCACGCCATTGGCCGAGCCAGACTCCGTCCCCCAACAAAGTTTATAATAACTCCTCAACAAAGTTTCAGAGAACATTTTTGCAAAGGAAAAAACTACTTCAAGCGGTACTCCTCAAAGGAGGTACAACATTTTTGGAACACCTTGTATATTTGACTCTACTAGAAATTTTCTTTTTAATTGTTAAAAAATTAGAGATCAAAATGGTTTTCCAATTTGGGTTCAAAGATCTATAAGAATTTACCATTATTTATGTGTGTTTTACAATTTTTGTCAATAATGTTGACAAAATGTCGTAGAAACAATGTTGCTGCGCACGTTTAAACATTATTTGAGCACAATGAAAATTGTTTGCCAGCTAAGATGACCTTGCTATGATAAAGCGTGTAGTATTCCTGTTCTACCTATTCTTACGTAAATTTAACAGTAATCCGATAAGTATTTTTTATTGTATGTTTCACTGTCGCATATATTGTTTCCTATCAGCGGGTTATCAGCGATACTTCTGAAGTACTCTGGACATCATGTTTACAAACAATGTCAACTCACTTACTAATCCATTTACAATAATGAACATTCCAGTAGCCATAGCACAATAATCTCATTTAAAAAAGGCGTTAAAAAATTTTATACTAATCGCATACATCAGAAGATTGAATACAAAACTACAATAATTAGATAATTAACCCCTTGCCTTACGATTTATTGTAGATCGTACTTTCATAAAAAAAAGATAATATTGATATAAATTGTATACCTATATGTTCTCCAATAGCTATATATTATTTCGGCTTAAAAGATATTGTTAAGATATATTTTTATCAGAATGTCTTCAGAATTTTCGTCAGAATGTCGTCAAACACGATATTGTAAGGCGGGGGGTTAATAAAAGTAGACTGCGGATTTTATGTATTTAAAAATGAGTAGTCCTAAATTCAAACAGTGTGGAAACATATTAGACATTTTTTTGATGACGACGTATTTTCAAATAAAATGTTGTTTTGAGACAGTTTTCAAAAAGTTAGAAAGTCGCGGCCCGCCTTGTACGTCCGCGCGATTAGAGAATCGATTATCGATCGATGTATGTAGTCGAGCGCACCATAACCTAGAAGGTGTCGCGCGTGATAAACAGGGATGCATCCGATCACGGTATTACATATTACTACAGGGTGTCCCAAAATTCGTGTAGTTCCCGGAAGTGGGAGGTTCCTTGGGTCATTTGAAGCGACATTTTCCTTTACAAAAATGACGTCGGCGGCTTTGTTGAG
>CM052325.1:8444453-8461385 GCA_028455615.1 Lasioglossum zephyrum | reverse complement strand
TTCTTGGACGCCTGCAGGGTTACTTGACTTTGAAACGTTTTCGCAAAAAACACAGTTGCCTTTTTATTCGCCCGCGCGATGCGGAAGCATCCTTGAGAAATACTACTTAAGGATTCTGAAAGTGGAAACTGCACGCTCCAAAATGAGTCCAGGATCATTACTGTATGATTTTTTTGTTACAAATGTATAACGGTTTAAATGTCCGCAACCTTTTTGGCGAAAATTGGGAGAACCTTTCATCTTGCAGACACACATGTCAGTAATCTTCTCATAAAAATTCTATAGGTACAAATAATTTTTTAAAACTAGACTACAAATTCAAGTATTTTAAACACGAAAGAACACTTTATTTTTATCTGTATACTAAAATGCATAACAAGTATTTATCAAGAGTCCCTAAAGTAAACAAACGATTTTGCGATCAATTTTTGGAATTATTCTTTAGAAAAAAAGTTTTGAAGCTCGTTTCGACATAGCGAGATCATTGAGCAGTGAGTTATGTGGTTTCCGGTAGGTAAAGAGTTAACTAGCACAGCAAATTGGTCGCAACTGCTAACAGTACACGTGGAGCCGTTTGAAATCGTTGACTGTCGATCTACTGCTTAAAAAAATGCTGCAAAGTCAAAGTAATTTAATTGATAAGGTTGAAAGCTATCAGGTGGTTATCAGATTTTATGCATTTATAACAGGAATAGGTGGTATTTGGAGCAATAAAAAGGGGTAAACATTTTTAAAGATAACGATATATATTATTTTCAATGTATTCGAATTAACATTTTAACGGAGGATAACAATTTCATTCGTAATTGGCGATCGCTATTAACTTTCCGAAATGTTTCATTTTGCAATTTGCCAAACACATTTTTTATTTGACTTCTGCTTCATGCGATTAACGCAATGTATTTTACGTAAATATTCACGGTAACTGAATTCTAACAAGTTCTAAAAAAAATCGATTTTCAGGAAAATGACGCGACAAAAACGAATTTTTCAAGGTGGACGATGAATTATGCCGCCCACGTATAACCGATGCGGCAGATAACGTATGAATCCGTTTAATTAAACAATTTCACAGGAATTAGCCATTCGCCGAATCACAAATTGCCTAATATAAACGCAGCTGCACGAAAATTGCGGTCTCTAATTGCATTTGTGTGATTTAAAGTTTGTTGAATGGTAGAAATTCAGTTTATAATTTTGATACTTGAAAATTTATAGAATACAACGTGACTCCTACATTAATTAAAGTTAACGCTGGGACAACATTGAAAGGACTGGTTCCAAATATCTTATTTACAATTATTCGGACCGTAAATATGCGTTTATCAGAAATCTCTAAAATAAATCTCTACAATAAATCTGTGCAGTAAATCTGTATAACAAATCTGTACAATTAATCGGTACAATCAATCAATCAGTATAATTATGTACAATCGGTTATGATACGAATCGGTTCAAATTCGACTAAACACGTCCTTGTCGTTTTTGGAAAGTTATATAAAATTATTTTGGTTCTCCCTCTAAATCTAGTGTTAATAGAATTTTGCAACCGTAACATGAAGAAATTTTCGAGTAAACAAGAGAAATTTTTTCTGCGGATTCTGTGTCGAAAATCAGAATTTGCATAAAGATCTAATACCTAGTGGCGAGAGTTCGTCGCATATGTTTGATATGGAATGTTCAATGTAGTTTACATGATGGGGGGGCATCACTGTAGTCGTCCACAGATTTTAGGATTTGGTACAGGTTCTCCTTTCCGCTGGCGATTATGTAGATTAGGATCCGCCGAAATGGTTCCGACGACCTTGTACCGTGTTGTCAAAGTCAGTGGCCTGACGAAGATCATATGAGCGACGATCGTATAACAGTGTTGCTCGGCCTGTTGTCTCGAAACTGTGACGTCAGTCATTGTGCCTGAGAGTTTCAAGTAAAAAATTATTGGAAAAACCTGTTAACTCCTTGCCGTATTTTAAAGAGCTGCAATCGTCGAAAAAATTTTGAACAAAAACCAACAAATATTAATGTTACGCCTTTCTTTTTAACGGAAATAAAATTTGTTTGGTTTGTAATCAACATTTAAGCATTCAAATAAAAGCCATATAAAAAATGTAAATTTTCTTGTCTCTTCTACGACACAGTAATTGTAAAAAAAAATGATACGGCAAGGGGTTATTACTGTTGTAATAGAAATAATTTTTCAAACTTATATTTATATGTTTAAGAAAATACCTTATTTTTTATTCTCGTGTAATACATATTTATAAACATTTTTATTGTGTAACGCTTCTTAAAAAGGGGGGTTGCAAGAGTATCGGAGTGATGACTTAAACCACCCCCGCAATTTAGCAGGTGTTTCGCCATAGTGAACGGGTTTTTCAGATGTAACATTCGGACGTTGTAAACTATTTCCCTCGAGGTTTATATGTCTCTCTCTCGACTCGAGGCTGATATTCAGACCAGTAGTTCCTTGACCGAATTTTTTTAAATCCATCTTTGGCACTAAGTCGTGGTAATGGTGTTCTGTCTGTGCACCTGGTATACTTTTTCCACCGCCACAGTTGAATTACTTCCTTTTTCGATCTCGCGCCGTATAACAATCTCGAGCGCGTGATCCTGCGCCGTTGTTCTAGCGTCTAGATAGACTTGTGACAATCGACGTCAACACAAACCTGCATTTGTCCAACCCGCGATCGGCTGCAGAATAATCTCTGGGAAGTGTTAGGCTGACACTCTGACTGATGTGTTAGCCGTGGGGTGACACGTCTCTATCAAACTTGAAATTGTAATTTTTATTACAATTTACCTGATAAACTATTTGTTGTTACAAACCACAAGATATATAACAATATTACAAGACTAACTGTTGCAAAAATCACTTATAACATTATTTCGAAAGCACTCTGAAAATCGATATTAATATTCAAAATTAACATTGACTAAATATTACCAACATTACTTTTTGCCATTTATGTAATTGATATGGAAGATCAATATTACGTAGACATTATCAATATGAAAAATTAATATTAAACAGACAAATCGACTTATTGTATAACAAACAGAAGGAAAAACTTTCGAATTTTGAAAAATGGTACTTCTAGCGGTGTTTTTGTGGGGTGACACGTCTCTATCAAACTTGAAATTGTAATTTTTATTACAATTTACCTGATAAATTATTTGTTGTTACAAACCACGAGATGTATAACAATATTACCAGAGTAACTGTTGCAACAAATCTTATCTTTTACATTCTTATATTGCTTCATGAATTGGATCAAATTAAAAACATTACTTCAGATTTCATTGAGTGCAGTTTATAAATTTTATCATAGTTCATTATAATAATTATTTTAAAACATCATTAACTTTTTTACACGTTGTATCAAGTTTAATTTTACCATATCCTTATTATTAATATGATATTAATATTGCTAAAATTAAAAATGAATATCTCATAAATAACATCATCAATATCTACAAGTTTTTGTTTCTAAGTAGACAAGGAGGAATAACGTTTGTTTGAATATTCGACGAATACACGTGCTATTAAATAGAAATCGGGTGATGTGTCTGTTCACGACCTACCGGTTCTACTTCTTGTAAATACTGGGGCACGAGAACGCGACGATCCTTTTCAAAGATTTTTCTCAAAAACGGAACCTTAAACGAAGAAATCTTAGTCCATTTTTGATTTATTTCTATATGAACAAATCGTTAAATCGCTTATAACCTTATTTCGAAAGCACTCTGAAAATCGATATCATTAATATTCAAAATTAACATTGACTAAATATTACCAACATTACTTTTTGCCATTTATATAATTGATATGGAAGATCAATATTACATAGATATTATCAATATGAAAAATTAATATTAAACATTACAAATCGGCTATTGCAGAAACGGAAGGAAAAACTTTCGAATTTTGAGAAATGGTACTTCTAGCAGTGTTTTTGTATTTCTGATTACGTTTTTGATTTAATTAGTGTCTCATTATGTAAACTCCGCGTAGCATCAGACCGGAAGTCTAAAGGTTAACAATAAAGTTCTTGAGACTAATACATATTTCGTCTTCCTAGTAAGAATGATAATTGAATTGTGTGCTCGAGGTAAACATATAACTAGCTGGGTGTCTGTTGTAGAACCGGTTTTAAACCAGCAGCGTTAAAGGCACCAATTCCAAATTTTACTACTACAACATGTGTATCCGGTGAACGGTATTGACGTTTTGTAAATGAACGTGTTTATAGTTGCAACGTGGCTGTCAAAGATCGGCCGATATCTAATGAGACTAATAAGTAATTAGCAATAACAAAGTATAATTAGTTTTCTAGGTTATATTTTTTTATTCGTTCGATATCATTATACTTTTACTATCGACGTCGATCAATATTCATTTATGCAAATTTATTTTGTGTTCCAATTGGGCAACTGTCGTTTTTTCTGCGCTATAAATGTAAACATGTCGATAAGCGACGTAACTTGACTAATTAAATTTTTAATAATATTGATTTGCAGTTGATATTCTTTATAAAAATATAGATAGACATGTTGACGTTTTCTCTTAAAATTAATATAAAAGTGATGTTTCTTTGTGAAAATTACAGTGCAATTTCATGTTAAAATGATGAACCAAACATTTTACATTGGATTGGATGAAAATTCAATTTAAATTCGATATTTGTTACAAAAATTTTGAAATAATCTTGACAGTACATACTCGAAAAGTCAGTAATTATCGGCTAAGGTGATTTCGACTACAAAGTTAGATCGAATCGCGATATTCATCGAGTAGGCGATAGTAGGTAATTTTGTGACACAATTTTCTCGAGAGTACGTCAAGTACTGGAATATCTGTTCGGACATCAATGGTTTGTTCATCTTGATCTACACGTGTTCGGTAACATTAGGATATTTATGAGAAGAAATTGATCTCGCAAAAATTGTTGTAAAATGTAAATGTAAAATCACGTTTTCATATTCTTTTAATATAATTTTCAGTTTTGCATTCCTACTTTTTTGTTGTATGAAAAATGCATAGAAACCGCAGTCTACTCATTCGAAATAAAATTGCGATAATCACGTGGACCGTCGCGAAATAATTCTCACATAAGAATTCAAAAAGCGACGTTAAATAATAATAAAAAAATATAATCACGTGGAAATAATGTTTTGGAATAATGTTTTACGCACTAATTTCAAAATATGTTTGTCCCATGGTTGCGCGAAAGGTAATTGGAATAGGACTCTCGCAACTTCTGATTAGCGAAATACGTGTCATCATCGCGTTCCATTAACCGGAAGTCATAGCACAGTCGATCGTCCGTTCCGGTGTGTGTCGTGCCATTTCATAGGCTTTGCAGAAATCGTTGAAATCGCCTGAAACATCGATGGCGAAACGAAGAGTGAATTCAAACACCAGGTCGAACAATTCGAGTAAAAATAAAACTTGATATCTTCCGCGAATTTTAACCTAATGAAAAAAAATTTACAAAATTGAATGTCATTTTTCAATATTTAAATGTACACATAATATAATTTGTTACTAATGTTAATTCATAAATTAACATATTTATAAAATTAAACCTATATACCCTTTTATTATCTTACATTGTTTTTGTTCATTTTTATATTGTTTGTGCCAAATAAAACGTGACGTTTCCTGCGGAATTTATCTAACTCCTGGAAATAATTAATTTACAAAGAAATGGTTTGATTTGACCTCGTCAAATAATGCTGTCCAGCATGAGTACGACGTTCAGATTGAATCCCGGTATTTTTTTCACCATTTTATAATTGCATACGTTTGTTTCGTCGTACAAATTGCACAACAGCCTGAGGACTCGCGCGTTGAAATCTGCGAACTGTCACTCCGGGACTGTCGGGAGACTGTCAGGAGACCACTGATCGCGATCGCCACAAGGTTATATTAAATTGGAGTTCTAAGGTCGGCGAATATGGTCCAATCTGCAGTCACGATACTCTACAGTTTCGAAAAGACGTGAGAAGATGCGAAAATACTGCGAGAACAAGGTTGGGAACTTGCCACGGAAGTAACTTTTTACAGTAAGGGAAGAGTAGGGAGGATAACAGAGAAGGGGCAGAACAAATTGTGTGTGTGTATGATGAATGAAAGGGTGAGCGTGGGTTGAGTATTTGCACATTGTAAACCAAGTAAATTACTTCGACTTGAGGCTGGTACCAACAATAAATAAATAATTATTACTGCGTTGGATTCTTTAATTGGGTGTTCATGTTTTCAATTTAATTTGTTGGAATCGGGTAAAAATTAACCTTTTTTTACTATGATTGCAGCCCTTTCCACCGCCTCCGAGGACGTGGGGGATGGAATTCGGGGGCACGAAAACGACACCGGTAAGAGAAAACGATTATAAATCAATTTATACTGGGTCTTTCATAATTTTTTGATCGCCTTATACAAAAGATTATGCTATTAAACAATTACAATCGGGACAATTTTTGTGGGCGCAAATTTCATTTTGATATTACCAGACTGCGGATCTTTATGCAAAATAAAAATGTTCTGCGTTTATTGTGGGAAGCAGGAACAAATAAAAATTGATTTCATCCCTTAATGACCTTGTTAACATTAAAAACAACATTGCAGTATTCTTGAATCTTTCAAATCGTTTGCTGTTTTATATTTCACCCAACCAATTTCTTTATAAATGCATAAAGATCCGCAATCTAGATATCACTTTCTTTATGATGGGAAACTGAGGCCCACCTCTTTCTTTTTCGATTGTTTGAAATGAAACTGGATAAAATTGTTTTCATATTCACATGATGCCTCGAAGCTTGTGGTTGCAGAATTTCATTTTGATATCACCAGACTGCGGATCTTTATACAAAATAAAAATGTTCTGCGTTTATTGTGGGAAGCAGAAACAAATAAAAATTGATTTCATCTCTTAATGACCTTGCTAACATTAAAAACAACATTACAGTATTCTTGAATCTCTCAAATCGTTTGCCGTTTTATATTTCACCCAACCAATTTCTTTATAAATACATAAAGATCCGCAATCTAGATATCACTTTCTTTATGATGGGAAACTGAGAACCACCTCTTTCTTTCGATTGTTTGAAACGAAACTGGATAAAATTGTTTTCATATTCACATGATGCTTCGAAGAGCGCAGGCAAAAATTTGTAACTTAAGGTTGAATAAGATTTAAATCTTGAGGTTTTTCTTGAACGAAAAATTACATTTTGATGAAATTTTAACAACAAGATGGTCCAGCATACATTTGCAGAACTTTTACTAGATTTCCATAATGCTTTGAAGTATGTGAGAAATATTTTCAGTAAGTATGAAAGAGAATCATTTTCAGAAAATCCTCCCATTTGCATTTTGAACAATGCTCGATCAGAACGTACCCATTTAACATACGTTCGAACATACGGTTGTAAAATTGAACAATGGTATCACACCGAAAGGCTAATATCTAATTGAAAGGGGGAAGAGAACAATTTGAAATATGTACCGGTAGAGTGACGTGTTATCGGTATCAAACATGAATGCATCACTTTAATCTGGCGATACGTCGTATCATTTGAAACACGTTTGATCTTTTCGTCGAAACGAAGCACTTTTTTGGCGAATACAGTACACCGTACAATTTAGTCAAGGCCGAAAAACCAATCAGTCAATCGGTCGATCAATCAAATATCTTTCTTTGAGACTCACTTTCGGTGACCTTAGACAATCTAGAACAACTGTTCTTTGTGCTCTGAAAAAAGGAGGAAGCAATTTTTACAAGCGTTCCATTCGAAGAAAGCTGACTGCCTTGAATTATTTCCTGCGACTGTTTTAAAAATATTTGTCATCCTCTTTACATTATAAATTATTTTTATATTCTTTTCATAAATTAATGGAAAATCTTTTGGATTATAATTATACGAATGAGTTTATGATTAATAAATTTTATAAACGAGTTATTAGTTAAAACACCACGTTACTGTGGGAGGGGGTTGTTACGTTAGGCAAAGCACGGTAGGGGAATAGACGAAAGTGGGGGAACAGGTACATTGGTAGTGGGGAAGTCAGTATACTGACAGAGTGGCAGTGGTGAAGCAACAGCGGGGAAAAAGTAGCCCAGGCCTGAGTTGAAGTAGGAGACAAATATTATAATCTACATCGGTGCAGATATTATTATTATGTTAATATTAATCAGTTATATCTTAATAAAATCATATAAAAAAAGTTAACACGATACCAATGCAATTGGAACGATTATTGATTAATTTCGTAGATGAGTTATCACTTAATTAAAATATTAAAACATTAATCTGTATTGATACAAACGTTAAATAACACGAATGGAAATATTATATTAACCCTTGCCGTACCTTTTTCTTTACAGTTACAGTGATTAAAATGTCTGTATCCCCAAAAATGTCGTAGAAGGGAAAAGAAAATTCACATTTTTTATTTTATATTTTATTTATATTTTATATTTTATTTATATTTTATTTTAAATTTACATTTATTTGAATGCTTAACTATTAATTACAAACGAATCAAATTTTATTTCATCTAAAATGAAACGCGTAATATTCATATTTGTTAGACTTTGTTGATAGACTTGTTAGACTTATTAATAGAATTAACATATTAATATTACATTCATACAAGTACCTAATTAATATCTGCAGTAAATGAGTTCCATATAATTGAATTAATTCATGATCATGTCTGTCTGTATGTATGTGTGTTTGTAACTGCATCAATTGAGAACGGTTCAACGTAGAAAGCTGGGGTTTGAACCATCAAAATGGAACTGAACGATATAGATTATCACAAACACGTTCAGCACGTGCATACTTTAACAAAATACTGCGCCGCAGCAACGAGTGGCGGGGGAAAGTTAGTATAAAAATAAACATCAGAATAATGAAATCGAAAGTAATTAAGTTTATCGAACTTATCGAACGTTTATAAAAAATTTTGCAATTACTATGACTTTATCTTCATTAGTCATCGCACCTTCTGGGAAGCAACTTTAATTTCAAAAGTACAGATCCCTTTGCGAACGATTTCACAAAACTATCGTGCTTACCAACAATACAACAGCTGTCAGTCGATCGGAACTTTTTACTAATTAATCACAATGGTCCGTCGCGTCGCCACGATACAGATTAGTGTTATTATCGCTCGCCGATATTACGATTCGATTAAAAATCAAAGTTCGTCCCCTCTAATCCATTACCCGGTCCGCCGCGAAAGGAAGTTTTTTTTCTTTTTCATACGAGCTTATCTTCGCAATAACTCATCCATCTTCGTACTCTGATTTCGCGTTGGATTATGGACTTTAAATGTTGATATAATTCGCGGTGTAATAAAAGGTTCGGCGATAATATAAAAACCCACGGTTTTTATCTTGCCCCTCCACTCCCTCTCTCCACCTTTTTAATTAATATAGATTATTTGCGAGACGGAAGAGATGGCAATCGCTTTTTGTATCGTAATCCCCGCCCCCTTCTGAGGCGCCATTTTTAAAGAATTTCTGACGTATTGGTAGAAATCAACATGGGACAAAGAACATTCTATTCTGGAAACTTTAATGTTTACTTCGAATATTGTATTTTGGACAATGTAGCTTTTGAATTCTGGATTGCAATAACAAATTACAAACAAATAACCACCATTTAAAAGTTAAAACCAACCTTACATTTTATAAGTTCTCTCTTTTATTTGATGGGGTGTATTTATTGAATGTAAATAATAACTTTCTGTTTTGGACTTTGTTTAATATTGTTGAGGTTTCTGTGAAAATTCTTATAATATCGGTTTTAGTACGAACCGCCATCGATTATGGCAAAAGCGACATTCTCGAGTAGCGAATAGTACCAGCCGAACAGGAGGAATTATGTGTTCGTGGGTATCCATATCGTAATTAATTAAAAGATTCCATCAGGTGCTATGATAAGATCTCATGTGTCCCTTTCATCAAAGGAAACGTGTAGTTTGTATGTATACGTTTGATAATAATCGCACCGTGTAATCTCTCTAATTCGATAGTTGGTCAGCTTAGATAAAATGGTAGAAAGCCATTGTCCCGTTTTCATCATTTCGTCAAACATAAAAATATCACGTCAAATACGATGCAAAATAATTTTTAAGTATTTTTAAACTGTTCTGAACACTTGTAAAATGGTAATGGATATGGATACTTGTAAACAGTTGCGTGCAATTGTGGAAATTTATCATAAAAGTTGTTAATGGCTATGTACAGTTTAATGGCTACTTATGAAAAACTAGTTTTGAATTAATTATATCTAATCCGGAACAGTCATAACGAGTTGTAACTCGTTATAAGCAGCTTTGAACAGTTTTAACTATGTAGTTCTAAACAGTTATATTTTATGTCTAATTCTGAACAGTTATAACTATGTAGTTCTAAACAGTTATATTTTATGACTAATTCTGAACAATTGTAACTATGTACTTCTAAACAGTTATATTTTATGACTAATTCTGAACAGTTATAACTATGTAGTTCTAAACAGTTATATTTTATGACTAATTCTGAACAGTTACAACTATGTAGTTCTAAACAGTTATATTTTATGACTCATTCTGAACAGTTGTAACTATGTAGTTCTAAACAGTTATATTTTAAGACTCATTCTGAACCGTTATAACTATGTAGTTCTGAACAGTTATATTTTATGACTAATTCTGAACAGCCCTAAACAGTTATAACTAGTTCTGAAGATCTCTGAACAGTTATAACTAGTTCTGAAGACCTCTGACCAATTATAACTAGTTGCAACTAGTAGTTATAACTAGTTTAAACCAGTTCTAAACAGTTTTAATTAGTTGTAACTAGTTCTAAACAGTTCTGAACAGTTGTAACTAGCTGTAACTAGTTATAAACAGTTGGAAATTTCAGATTTATGGGGACGATAACGTAATTTTATGGAAAGAGGTGAAACAGTGAGGTCACAGAGAACACGTCCATGGTCTCTCCGGACTATAAATCTGACACAGGACGTTGAAGAACAATGACTAAACTGATTCAAACAGGATTATCTCTGTTCATTGTCCAGCAAATATTAAATGCAATAAAAAATGGTGGATTACTCACGGATACACCTAATAGAATAGATCCTTGAAGAGATCACGATCCACATGTAACGTTACGCCATGTTTGATAGACAGCCGGAATAGGCGTCATGAGTCAGTGGTAAATAATTGAACAGTTTTATCATTTTCTGTTACAGAAGGTCCGCGTATGTTGCTAACAAAGACCCCCAACATTCGAACATAGTTAATTCACGGGGAAAAAAAAGAACCGTTTGAAACGGTGCGCGTTAGATTTTCTTGCCGTTATGCTTACTTATTCCAGAAACTGGCTTCAGAAGGGGAATTACAGATTTTTACATAACACATATAAGGTGTCCCGCTTGAAACGAGTAAGAGTAACAAAAACTTCATTGAATTCGAAATTATTTGAAGAAAATATGTAATTAAAGAATAGAAACAGACGAAGAATTAATAACGATTTGTGTTCGATAAAACATTGGAGGAATATTATAAATGAGAAATAAGTACACACTATTTACATACTATGTATACCTCTGCTACTTGAAAATGTAAAAATATGTACATATCTTGCCTCGAGAGTCACACAAACCGACTAAGTTTCCTTATCGTTTAGTCAGAACCAATTTTTTCAGGTTTTCTCGAGCAAATAAATCAAGCGAATGTGTGTGAAACAAAAATAGCGATATCGTTATGAAATCTAATAATAGTGTACAAAAAATAATCAGTATTTTACTTTATGAAATAGATAATTGATGCATCTTGCGCCCCACGTTTTTCGTCTTAATTCTTACAAGTATCTTCATAGAAATTCACAATTCACAATCACAAATTTTCACCACTGTCTATACTTTCTTTTCCAATTGTTTTAAATGATCGAACTGCGCCGCAAAAGAAATACCTACATTATTATGTCTATACGAGGTTAGGAATCACCACGCGACTAGAAAAAATTATTTTATACTTTTTAGTCCGTTGTTAAAAACGTGGTATTTTTTAAAAAATCATTTTTATTTACATAATTATTTTATGAGAAAACATTTTCGTCACGGGTCACACTGTCTCTACAATCATTAAGTCCGTTCCCCCAATACTTGCCATGCACTTCTGGCGGTACGATTGTCAACCGTGTCAAGTAGTGGGGGAAGTCACCTCCCACCATAGTGGAACAAAGAAGTGTGGGGGGACGGGCCTGGTGTAATTAATAATTTAAAAATTTTACTTTTGATGATACTTCGCATTTTGACAGTCTTTCCAAAATAAATTATACTATTCTATTATTTATGTACGTAAAGCCCGAAACTTCGGGCCTTTATTTTTTTAAATGCGAAACACATTACCGAAAAACCTAAGATGTAAATGTTAAGTCATCAGTTTTTGTATAACAAAAATATCGAAAAATAAATGTTTACCTTGTTATGTGAGAGATCAAAATTATAAAAAATTTGAGATGAAAATTTTACAAAATCATTCCATATAGTTACAATTAGCCCATGACCTTTAATAACCTCTTGAAGAATTTTAAATATTTTAATAAGAGTAATTTATTGATTTAATTCCTCTAATTTTCAATTAATATTATTTAATTTATTTTTAATTTTATATCAATGATGATTAATTTTACCAGTGTGTCAATTTGACACCTAGGGACAGATTCGGTTCGTGAAATGAGGGACGGATAAGGGTCAATTGCCACAAATTGAGTACCTAAATGAGAAGATAACCTAAATCATAAAAATTTTTTTTTTAGTTTTTGCCGAATAATCTCAGTAATAAAAATGCTGGATAATCGAAGACGCCATCTTGTCGGTGGCTGCGCGTCTACCAGCCGAATCATCCGCGAGATTTGCTCGTTATCTCGGCCGTTATCGTGATGGGCATTGATTTAAATATCGTCAGCCTCCAAACGATAAGGTATCTGTCGCGCGAAGGCTCGCGCACGTCCACGACGGAATGTCTGCGCCAAATATTTGATTTGCTCCGATCCGATCCGATTTGATCTACTCGAGAGAGCTAATCCAGATTCATGGCGTATCGGGACCCCGTTTGTTTGTACGGGGAATACCGCGGAGGTCGTGCTCCTATTTGCACATCACACTGGACTCGATTCTCCACTCTCCGATTGTCGGAAAAACAATGTATCGTTATCTGTCCCTTTCGAAAATATTCTAATCGTTGTCTTTGTTTCTTTTTTTTTTCGAAAATATCGTCGCATAGGAAATATCTGATGTTTAACAATAACGCTGGACAAGCAGAACATTTTTCCAAATGAACTTATCGATGGTATCACGGTAGAAATTGAATCTGTTCTTTATTTACAAAATTTTTATTTAGCTGTTATGTAACAATTTGTATTGGGTTGGCAAGAAAGTAATTCCGGCATTTTAAAGTGGTGTAGAGCTGAATTTTTTATTCAAGCAATGAACTTTAATGAATAAGATTTTTTCCCTTTCGTTCGATGATCTTTTGCCAAAAAGAATATATATATATATTCTCATTAAAGTTCATCACTTGAATAAATTAATTTGGTTTTATTTTACCTTGAAAAACCGAAATTACTGTTTCGTCAACCCAATATTTTGAAGTGGCTCAGTGGTCCTATGGTGAGTTTGGACAGCGCCACCTAATGAGAGAAAGGAGCAGGAATCGAGGGTCACGTGACAGGACTACGGTGGATACTTGGGGGACAGCGTCGTAGAAGGGGAAAGTAGAGTGTGGACATAATTAGGTAGAGTGCACTACAATCATTGCGAAGATAGAAAAATCCAAAGCTGGGGCTAGAGAATTAATCCTTTAGCCTTTGATGGATCCAAGTATAGAAAACAAAGTAAATAAAGTTGTTCCTTTTTGTTTGCGGAACGGTAATATCAAATGTCAACAGATCTGGCGATAAGTAGGGAATGTATCACACAGAAGTGGGCAGACTGCGAGAACAAATCTGTTTCAATTAAATTGCAAACACTGTCTATTAATAGCTTGTTATGACAGTATTATTGTTCGAAAAATTTGGTGGCACTCTTCCGGAAATCATTGGATTGACATAGTTCTGCTTCGAAATTACTTGATAATCGATCATTTAAATTACACATTTTCTATATTCGGTATTCTTGAACTTGTATATTCGCATAATGAGCTTTAATATTATTAGCTTTAATATTATAACAATTATTTTTTTATGAAGCTTGTAGTAACATTTTTCTGATTGAAATGATACCAAACACGACACTGTTCCGATCATATTTATTCTTTATTATTAGTTAGTTATCGTGTAGTATATGTGTAGTATATGGATTATGAAACGCGAATAATTCAAATATCATCGGTTCGGATAATCGAGGTTCCACAAATATGCTACAAATTGTCATGTTTGGACTCGTTTAAATCGGAGAACTATCACGAATGTGTTGGTAAAAATTTCATTGAAATTTTGCTAAGTATGCAAATTTTATTGTTGGAAACATAGTCAAAGTGAAAATGACGCATGGAACGCGCCAATATTTGCAGCATATTTTACTGGAATGCCATTCCTCTTGCTGCCAAATGAAATAAAACCTTGGTGAAATAGTGGCTCGAAGTCAATAAGCCTTGACGAAAGACGTTGTAAAACAATCTCAACGTTGTTTGATCTATTTAACACGTTTTGCAATCGGATGGCCTTTTCCATACGCGTATCATTCCGAGCATCAAACAATCTTCAAAAGATTTCCTCTTGCACTCAAGGAAAAATATTTGCTCGACTCCAGTGCACTGTTTAAACAATTATTATTAGACCGCCAACATTTTTCTGAACATTTGTTCCACTCGTCGAAATTAGAAATTTTGTTGATCATGGTACAAAAAGAACGCGAAGACAATCTTAACACAAGAATGTTACAAGAGTTTGTTGTAAAAGAATATTTCAGAAGTTAACGATGCGTGTTTTCAAAAGAATATTAAAATGTCAAATTCCAGTGCACTGTTTAAACAATTATTATTAGACCGCCAACATTTTTTTCAACATTTGTTCCACTCGTCGAAATTAGAAATTTTGTTGATCATGGTACAAAAAAGAACGCGAAGACAATCTTAACACAAGAATGTTACAAGAGTTTGTTGTAAAAGAATATTGCAGAAGTTAACGATGTGTGTTATCAAAAGAATGTTAAAATGTCAAATTCCTTTTGGACATTCTCTCGTTTGAAATGATTTAATTGTCCGTTAAGTAATCAAGGTTTTATTGACGCGCAGACAGACTGCAAGTAATGTGTCATCGGATCGAGAGAAGAATTAGAATGGAAAGATTATTGTATTCCACGTGTGTACAGTGAGTGCGCCGCCTGCATCATCATGTAACATCACCTGCTCGAAAATCTCGAGCTCGTCGGAAAGGTCGGAGGATGACATTGAAGGAGCATTATTCTAATGAATTTTTATAAGCTGCATAATCAGATCCAACGCTCCTTTAATATTCAACTTACCTCGTAATAGTCGCTTCTATTATTCAGTCTACTAAACCCATCCATCTAACGTTGCATTAATTTTCAAACGTTTAGTCAGCGGTATGTCATTACTAAATTGTTGATCTTTATGCATTTATGCCTTATAGAAATTGTCAAAAAATGTTGGAGTATCAAATTCCGTAGAATTTAGTACGGTTTTTATATATTTTAACATTTACAATAGTTTTCGAACGTTTATTTATTGATGTTTTGTTACCTATGACAAAATATGCAGTTTTGCATCTACAAATACCCAAAGAATTTTGCACAGAATCCCACTGTTGCAACAGTGTGATAATATCGATACGCTCGAGTGATCAATTATTTCCAGTCGAGCTAATATTAAATCATCGTTAAGAAGTAATCTATCATTTCTCGAAGGGCACGGAGTATGTTACTCCATTTTCCAACTAAACGCTTGCTGTTTCGAGAATCTTTATTCCGTCTATTGGAAAATTCGTTTATTTACTTTCTTCACGTTTATTAATTTACTAACAAAAGTCTGTTGAGAACAAGAATGGTGACGGTAAAATTGAATTTCATAACTGAAGTCAATACATACAATTTTTCAAGTATGTAATATAATTTCAAACAATTTCTACACACTTTAATGATTAATAAAGCAATCGCAAGAAATTCGAATGATACGCAAAGGCAAATAACTGAACTACAATTACGAAGAAGGTTATAAACACATTTTGCTCGAGGCTAGAGAATCGACAAATTGTCTTCATTTATTTCCAATAAAAACGCAACAAAACATGTGGAACTAAGTATGTGGTAGCAGAAAAAAGAACGGTAACGTGAACAGTGTGAAGTGATGTTTATAGTCGCAATTAGACTGCTATTTTTATGCGCATAAGTTGATAGCTATCGGGAACCAGGAAAGCGTTGATACAGGAAAAAATTCTTTTCATGAAAATTAGCAACAACTACTGGATTAATCCACAGGAACATCTATAAAACTGTTGGTAACATGAAAAATAGTTTTAACAAAAATTGGATGATTTCAAGTGAAATTGGCAATTGTAAATAATTTTCAAATGGCTCACCTGTAAAGTTTCCTTTTTCTAATCTGTATCACTTTTCTAATCTATATCACTTTTCTTATGAATGAATGAATTGATTAAATATAGATATTGTTAATTTCCTTGACAATAATATTATATTCTCTATATAAATTCCATATACAAAAATATTTTATATAGAAATTCAATATAAACCTCAATAATATTAAATTTTTTATATAAATTTAATGTACAAAAATATTTTATATAAAAATTCAATATAAACCTCAGTAATATTACATTTTATATATAAATTCCATATACAAAAATTAATTATATGAAAAAATCAACATAAACCTCAGTAATATTACAT
>CM052325.1:8413792-8444353 GCA_028455615.1 Lasioglossum zephyrum | reverse complement strand
AGCCCTCACACACCTCGTAACATGCTTGTATAAGGACAAACAATTGTTTGTCGCAAACGATGTTTTCACTTGTTTTTCTAGTAATATTCTAGTAATATTCTGCCCTTACCTTACCCTCTTAAGTATCGCTCAACTCACGTTATTACATTGCAAAACTCATGTTCTTTAACGAAGACATTCGATATGCATCAATTTAATTGAATCTTTCAGAACTGTCAACAGAATGGACGAAAATACGTTCATTTTGATACCGTAAGAATTTAACAGTGTTCTTATTCGTCGATGTGTTGTAGCTTTCCGTAATGAGAAAATTCGTTTTTTTTTGTATAAATGCGACATAGAAAAAAGTGCAACCGAAACTGGTGTTATTGTTCTTTAATATTAAGTTCAATTGTCAGTTAACCCTCCGTTCAGCGGGACAATCAACATTAGTTTACCGCCAGCTGCTTCCTAAACGTAATCAACCAGCACGTGGTAATCACACGGTTGTCAGTGTCTGCTCATGGCTTTGAAATTTTCCTACCGTTGCGTTGCCTGACGAGTCACGCCGGCATTTTTATGTCTACACTCTGCAAGTAGCCCTAGAATGTCTGGACACTCGTTTGAAAATCTGCGAGTAAAAATCTTCAGATAAAGAACAGAAGTATTGAAACTTTTTTACAACTTCGTTGTTCCATTGAAATAATTTCGGAATTTTTGAACGAGCGATATTTGCAACTATTTACACGATCTCAATATATGTTTCAGTCACGCAACACTGACGACTTGTTAACCTTCAGAAAACGAAGCCCGAGTCTATTTTCACCCACCATTGTAATATATTTAGTGTAATTTTTCAACTTTTCATAGCTGTCTTAATTCTTGGGAATGAAATTTTGTTTAAAATAGCATAACTCGCAGTAATTAGAAAAATTTCCCAAACCTGGGAATAGATTAAACATACATACGTTAACCAGAATTCATCAACTGGGTTAAACGAAGAGTAAATCGTTGTGCAATTGTCAGCAAATAAAATATCTCTGACAAATTTTTTGTTTTTAACTGCTTGCTTTCGAAATGGATGTTTTTGCATAAGTAACATAATCTGTATTTTGTAAAGAATGGTTAAAAACAGTTTCATGATCCGGTTAAATCCATTCAAGGCGATGCTGTCTTTGAAAATTGAGTTTATCTAGATCTGAAATAATTGATTACCTTTGAAAGTGTTCGATCTTGCTAGTAATCCTCTTAGAAGGTTGATTTTATCGCGAAATTAAGAACTATGTGACACCCGAAAACACGCAATAATATGATTACTACATATGTATAAATACATTTTACGCTGCGAACGATACTGTAGCAAACATTATTGCTAATCGTGGCTATTATCACCTAAAAATTAACGGCGGATGATTTGCATATTTCTTCATCTTCAACAACTTTTCCATTTAACTACACAATCTTCTGACTAGCCACGTTTGCTAAATTATTTATTTGATACATGAAATTTAATTTTTATCTCTAATTTTCTAATATAATAATATAAAAGATTTTATCTCTTGGAAGCATAGTGGTTATAGAATATTTAATCTGAAGAATAAAATACAGCAGAATGAAAATAGTAACATTAAAATAAAATAAAATAAAATAGTAAAATTAAAATCTTTATTTAATTCGTACAAAGTCATTTTCTTTTGAATGCGAACGAAACTCTTGATGGAAAAAAGAACTTTCTACTTAGTTCACTGTTGTTTTAGAAAGTACTTTTCCAGAATTTCAATTTTTACATAAGCTCCAAGATCGTTAACAATGTTCTTGCAATTTCTGGATGCTTGACTAAAATAAACATAAATGTGATAAACAATTTCATGTATTGATTTTTATAGGCCAATACTTTAATTACTAATACAAACATTTACAATACAATACAAACATTTATTTTTCAAAATGATAGAAACGGCAATTACAAAAATAATTGAGGCAAAAATTGTGATATGTAATTTTACATTTTACAGTTCATTTTTAAGTCGAATTGTACAATTATTTTAATAGCATAGAAATCGAAAATGGAAGTTTGAAAAAAAATGATATAGCAACGTTATACAAGCGAAATTCGATAGTGCTTCTCCGTGTGTCACATGCTGATGGATGTTATGTAACTGTTTAATATTGCAGATAGAGATTAAAACGATTAGATTACTAGATAAGTATCTAAATTGTTAAGGTAATTAATGAAAATGTATTCAGGTTCGCAATTTACGTTTAATTTGTTGGCAAACAATAATTGTCCTAACCGTTTTGCAAATACGAATTAGTGTTATTATCGTGCACATGAAATATCATGGAGATATACCATAAATTCGAAAAACCAATTTTCATTGAAATACAACTTGAATAATGAGATAATTGACCAATAAAATGATCTAGACAAACAAATGAAACAATATATTACGTAGGTCCCAGTAAAATAGAGAATAATGAAATTTATTTATAACATTATTAAAACTAAAGTAAATATATAATTAACATTTTAGTTAATTTCATCAGTCAGCCTCTCGTTGGTTTATTTGTTGATCAGTCGATGTAACTCTCCGAACACTATGTTCCTCGATATGTGAACCGATCACGTAGTTATTTACAAAAAACAATTCGGTGCACACAATAAGCCATAGTTTAGGTTGAAAGAGACCGTTGTACTAATGTTCTAACACGTGCAGCTGTTTGATCGCAACTTTTGTTAATGCATCTGTAGTCGTGGCAAAAGAAGGCGTGCAAAACGCAGGACAACAAGTGTCTCAAGGAAGTTATAACGTTTCATTGTGCAATGAAAATTGTTTCTAAAGCTCCTGTGCCCAGGAATATCTTACAAGTCAGTGTATATTTTGTCTAGGACCGTAGATGCACATTTCTGGACGATCGTGTCCAAACAAAATTTATTTTAGTTAGTTTCACGATTCAAATTTTCCGTAAATAGAAAAGATGCACCATGGGACACCCTGTATACGCACGCCGCACGTGGGAACGGCGCGCGCGCCACTCGTTTAAATTTACGCGCGTGCAGTCGAAAATAATGGTGCTGCGGCGGCGTTATGTGTCGGGCCTCTTGAAAACGCTTCTCTTGCATTCAAATATAAACGCAGAAGCCAGGTCAAGTTGCGAAAATAATCCTAAGCATTCATCTTACCGATTCATCGCTCCTGCACGAATATGAAAGTATCCAACTGCACTCCAAGTGCATCGGGAGCCTCCTAATTCCTTAATCTGTACAAATTGTAGATTATGTTCTTCATTATTGTGAAAAAATGAAACATTGAAGTAAGAAAGTTGACAATACCGTTCGGATAATAGAACAATAAAATTCCAAACTGGTAAAAATATCGATTTATTATTATAATGATAAACAAATTTTTCATTAAAAAATTGTTTAAAATAAAAGAAAGTAAAAATATTCAAATAATGAAGAAATAATATTTTAAAATTTATAATATAAAAATGGGGTTTATATTTACGAGTAAATAAACAATCCCACGCTAACAGCACGGAAGATCGAGTCACAAACAAAATTTTCATTAAAAAATTGTTTAAAATAAAATAAAGTAAAAATATTTAAGTAATAAAGAAATAATATTTTAAAATTTATAATATAAAAATGGGGTTTATATTTACGACTAAATAAACAATCCCACGCTAACAGCACGGAAGATTGAGTCACGATTGAATTTCTCGTCTTAAATCTTTTTCTTATTTGTATCATTTGAAAAATAATAAAAAATAAATAAATAATCTTAATAATAAGAAGAAGATCAGTGAGCATTCATATATGGGATTACGAAGATACAGTAAATAATTTAGGATTTAGATGTTAAGCTACACAGTTATTGATTGGACGATATTATATGGTACATTGATACAGCAATAGTGATTGTAATTAAGATATAGAAGCACGCGCACTTTCAAATGATGTATCGATTGTGATATCACGTTGTCGAGAAGTGTGATGATTATGGGAACGAGCACGTGGATGTTGAATGCAGCAGTTAGTGTTTAATTATCTGTCTCCGTGAGTAGTGAGACTGGAAAAACACAAATTAATATTGAGGATTATATGCTTTATACGAAGATAATTATACTAATCCCATATAGCACTGTTCGAATTAGTTTTTGAAACGGAATGCAAGTGTTGGAGGTTTAGCTTTGCGAATTAGGAAAGTGCAAGAGGGTGCATTAATTACGATTAATATATAGGCGTAAAATATTTGAGTGAGATAGGCGAGAAGTATTTTTCATATCGCACTAGAATATACCAGTTCGGGTACCCAAACTATGTAAACTTTCCGGATCCCGATCCGATCCCGAATAAATTTTCCGATCCGACCTGAACCTGAAATTTTAGTTCCGGCACACCCCTAATAAGTATATACAGGGTGTTCGAAAAGTCTGGAAACGGTCGAATATCTAAAAAATAAAGCATTTTAGAGAAAATGCTGAAAATGGTTCAGACATATATTTTATGGTTTCGCAAGGGCTATAAGATGTTTCATTGGTTTGACCTTGAAGAATCATTTGAAGGTCACGTGAAGGTTACCTCAATTTTTTTAAATGGACCCCCTATTTTTTATTACATATTCTTATAGCTAATCTCCGGAGCTTTCCAAAAATACTAGAATCAAATGTTTTTTCATGAGTTACTTTTCGAGAAATATATATATGTATATGGTCCAAGGGTAAGGTAAACACGGACCGTGCAGCCGAAGACGCACTACATAACGTAAATTAAACCGCTAGCATTAAAAGCATTTCCAGAATCGATGAATATTCACGGTAAGATAGTGCAAGAATGCCGCTTTCATTCCTTCACCGGAGAATTTCGTTTCGCTATCATCTCCAAAATAAACATCGTTTGTCCATTTCACCGCATGCGATCGTAAAAGCGACTAGACGCCGCCGATCGTTTCGCCATGAACTTACTAACATCACAGCGAATGACCATTACGGGCATGCACGCGTCGGTGTTTTCTTCATTAGCCACGCTATTAACTCTATTTTCATTTTTATTGTTTCAGAGTCCTTGCAATTGTTGTCCCATCTCGGTGAGTGGTCTTTCATTAATACACTACGGCGGGCTCTCTCGCGTGCTAGTTAAAAACAGAGACGAAATTATGTTGGAAGAAAGTCGATTCACCCGCGATGCGCCACGGTAATCGCCACTCTAATTTTCTTTCGAGAATATCGCCGGTTGTTCGCATGGTTTTCGTTCTTGTACACGTTCTCTCTCATTCCCTCCTCCTCCCCCCCATCCCCCACCCGCTTTCTCTCTCTCTCTCTCGATCTGATACACCCGTAACCGTGGGACTAACATCAAGGATTCTGGTACTAATAGAATATTCAACGGTCAAGGCGGATGACAGAGTCTCCATGTTCATAGTTCGTATTTATAGTTCATGCTCCATGC
Organism: Lasioglossum zephyrum; assembly: GCA_028455615.1. Taxonomy (NCBI): domain Eukaryota; kingdom Metazoa; phylum Arthropoda; class Insecta; order Hymenoptera; family Halictidae; genus Lasioglossum; species Lasioglossum zephyrum. Next base: position 8,438,922 of record CM052325.1, on the reverse strand, counting down.
GATCCATTTCGACGTTTTTTTAATTAACGAGTCCAGGGGGGCTGGGCGAGGCTGTTTGTGGGCTGTGCGAGCTCAGGGGTATGCGCGAAATGAGGCACTAGCAATCTTTCTATAATTGTTATTTTTAACTGATAAGCACGTCAACGTACAAGGTGATCCTATAAATACAAAACATGTTTTCTAAGTCTATATAATAAAAATGAAATGCTGTTCGTTGGTCACGACATCACGTGCGAATGGCTGGACCGATTTAGCTAATTTTTATTTTTTAAATGTTCGTTGTAGTCCGAATCAGGTTTCTAGAGTCAAAAATGTTGGAATACTTGCCCGGAAACACGAAAATTCGGGAAAAAATGAAAGTGCTTTTTTCTTTGGGATATTTCTATGAACTCAAGACCATAACTCACGATTCGAACGACGAATATGCTTAATTCCTGAAAAAAATTCAAGACAATTACGAATAAAAGTCGGAAAATTCAAAAAAACTGCAAAAATCATACTATTTAAAACGGTACAAGTAGAGAAGCTTGACATTAATAAATACAATGATCACTCAGGCATACTTTTTTTTCTCATTTTTACTTTGAAATTAATTACAACTTTAAATTAGCAATAGCTTTTCACAAATTCGCAAAATGATCGCAAGCAAATTTATTGAAATTTGGACAGGATATTATGAATTTTTATTCGCGGCGCATAGGTTCGATCATTTTTCTACACAACAAATAGCTATTTTTGTAGGAATACTAGGACGAAACACCCCTCCTTTCTTTTCCTCGTATTAAAACATTTTAATAGCTAACGTGGTTCTTGAACCGGAAGATTCAAATCCGAATCCAGCGTTTAGTGTTCCTACAAAAATAGCTATTCGTAGTGTAGAAAAATAATCGAACCTCTTTGCGCCGCGAATAAAAATTCATAATATCCTAAAGATAAATTACGATCGATGACTAATTAATTAATTATTTATCCATATAAGCTTACACGAAAAAGTTGCGATATACAACCCTTAGACAACTTGCGATTTTTTTCAAAAATTTTGGTCACGTTCTGTAGCTAACCAATTTTTCTAACTTTCCAAAAAATTTCAAATCGTACGGTCCAATATTCAAAAGTTATCGTCTTTTTTAAGTGTGTCCGAATATTAGCGGAAGTCACAGTAAGTATTGTATGAGATAATATAACAATTTCATATCTATAAAATAAAAAAAGTCTGAGGAAATGTTTAATTTTTGAGTTAAAGTAGCTCCGACTGTAAAGTGCTAATAGTCAACGAGATATTATTGAAATTATGATTTATCTCTATTTAGGAGAGAGTATTCCAGTAGATACTACTAGAATATATAAAAAAAAATTTTTTATTTTACCAAACGTATGTGGCCCTTAGAAGATTTGACGCACGTGGCCGAAAAACCCGCGTACGTGCAATACATATCGCAGCCGGATTTCCGAATCGGTTATTTGTTCCTTTTCCAATTTCGAATTTGTTTTCATAGACTGCTCAGCAAATGCTACATAGTACTCAATCAAAAGTTAAAATTAGCTGTTTAAACAGTGCCGTGTTATCATTTCGTGCCTCCGCTATATACGACGTCCGCTTATTCACCTGTTGTGCGATCTATATATCTATCGATCCCGTTCGAATCGATCCCCTCAGTTATTTCGAAAACTATTAATACTGCGTAAAGACGTTATCCATGACGCGAACAATAAATACAATTTTCCTGCGATAATTTGATGAAACTCCTATCCACTAGAGCTCGGACATTTACCCGGGTATATGAGATACCCGGGTACCCGAGTACCCATGAGATAGCCGAGTATCCGGGTACCCGGGTATCTCATAAGACTAATTCATAAATGATTTCGTGCAATTTAAAACAATAACGTAATTAAAAGAACGTTGATATATTAATTTAAATTTATTAAAATCGTTCAAGAGAATAAGTAATCGTAATATATCGTCTGCTTTTTCCTATTGATGCGAACGATTTTTATTTTGCATGAAGATCCGGGTACCCGGGTATCTCATAAGTCACAGCTCTACTATAAACTTGTATCTCAACTATTTGTCTTGATCTGATTCTTTTTTTATTTCTCGCAACGTACCATGACTCGAAGATGTTCGATAAAAGTCATCGCGTTACACGCAAAACTATTTACTTTGGTCTCCAGGGGAACCGCACGATCCATTTTTAGTAACTATCGATCATGCGACGGTTTCGTGACGGGTTCTCGAAGCGTGCGCGCATGAAGTGATGTCGCGTCGCCCCATGGCGTGGTCAATAAAGTTATGCCAAAGTAGATATGTTTCGTATTTTGTCCTGTTTCTCTAATGTCAAATTAACAACTCGAAGTCAAGTTGCAAGGTATAGAAATAAAATAATTAGACGTGAGAGATTAGAATGAGGGGAGGGAGCACGAATCGAGGGGAAATGTCCTTACAGTACCGGATTAGGCACGTGACATTGTGCCACATGCGTGACAGAGATAATACGCGTCACGTGACCGGACCGGAAGCGTGAAAAGGAAGGGGAAGGTAGGGGAGGACGAGTCTTAATTTGGGGAATTTGGTCGTCTGGGCAATAGACTGTCTATTTACGAATGATTTAGGACTCGAGACTATGGGCAGGACCTATCCAAAGGTTTATCTTATCACAAGTCTATCTTAAAAGGACTCTTACCTTAAAGAGTCCTAAATGCCCTAAAACTCTTACCTTTACCTTTTTAGGAAATTTTCATACCGTTATAATGCCCACAATGCATTGTGCCCAAAATGCATTAACACAATTGAAATCACAATAATACAGAAACCCAATGCAAAGATAGTCTCCAATAAAAGCATCCGCATGGCACTTATCCCAAAATCGTCAACGAGTCCAGTTACTTAACCCCTTGCCGTGCCATTTTCTTTACAGTTACAGTGATTAAAACGTCTGTATCCCCAAAAATGTCGTAGAAAGGAAAAGAAAATGTACATTTTTTATATGGCTTATTTGAATGCTTAACTATTGATCACAAACGAATCGAATTTTATTTCATCTAAAATGAGAGAAACGCGTAATATTCATATTTGTTAGACTTTGCTAAAAACCTTCATCACGAGTCTGGCTCGTCAAAATACGGCAAGGGGTTAAATTACTTACTAAACGAATGACGGTATACATAATAGCTCCGTCCTAAAACCCTTCGTGCGAAGGGACAAACCCGAGTCCGAATACAGGTAAACTTATCCACCGACGACATAATTACCGTGAGCGTCATAAAATAGAAGGACAAGGACTTTGCAGATGTACTTCCCAGTTAATGATTGAAGTGACTAGCCGAAATAAGCATAGCAAACAGCCTCATGGTTTGAACCTTGCACACGTATTCCAGGTAGAGAGACAGGCTTAATTTGGGGACTCTGGTTGTCGGGACAACACTGCCGATTTATGGATGGAGTAGGACTCGAAACCGTTATCGAGACAGTGCAAAGAAACAGACGAACAAGTGTTGATTTTCAACAGCTTAGTTTACGCCCTCAAGATATCGTGGCCCCGACTATGACCTCCCCGTTTATGACGGATGGAGCCTAGGATTATCCGTTACCGTACGTTCTACGAAGGTTGAGACTGTCTGCGTTGATTTAATACTTCTCAGAACAAGATATTTTCTAGGTAGCTATGGGTACTTACAGCAGTACGAATTTGGCTTTTCCCAATTTTGTACTGGACAGGTACAGTCAGGAACAATAGGTTAGGACACTGTATTATTTTGTTAATTTTTATTTAGAGGATAACATTTATTCTCTCTCACACACACACACACACACACAATTTCTTGTACAGACATCGTTTCACACCGCTTTTGTTTACTTCACTCAGTTGATACAACTAAAATGTAGATTTTCAAAACCTTCATTTTTTCCTAGATGAGAACGTTGGAATGCTAATTTCTTTGAATTAAAATAATATTTTTGCTATCATTATTAAGCCGTTGATTATGAATGTCCCCTCAGTGGCGTCGATGGGATTGAAAGGCTTAAGAACTGAGATACCGAATTAAAAAGAAATAGCCAATACGTGGTTCCTAATAAAACTGATTTTTCCCGATAAAGCAAAATTAAAGATTGAGAATTGATTGATCGAGGCGTTGATAAATTGATATAATTTGAAATTTCAAAGACATGAATTGAAATCTAAAAATAGTTATCGCATGGTAATAACTTTATGCGTTATATAATGAAAATAAGTGGGCGAACTTTGAAACAGTTGTTAAAAAATTTGTGAAATAAGCATGTACAGTTCCACTTGTAGAATTTTCTTTTACATGTTTTGAACAGTACAAACAATATTCTCTTTTATTGTTTCTAAGAGATGAACAATTTTTCCGGATTCGCTATTTTGTTTTTTGTCATTTTTATATCAGATTCATAATCAGCGACCCGAAAGATTCCCGAGTATCAATTTTGAATTAAATTGGAGTGCTCCTTCCTATTTTGGCCAATTTATGCAAACAATTTTTATTTTGCATAAAATAAATGGGAAATAGAAAGGTTCATATGTAATTATGAAGTAATCAAATGAACGCGAGAATTAAATGTATAAACTAGCAACAACATTTCGACTGGTTGATGAATCCGAGTTCGGCGCGAGGAATCAATTAATCATCAGAAGTCCGACAAATACCGTTGACTCTGATCCCAGGCGACATCATGTAAACGACACGTGTTAAAAAATTACCACTGTACAACAAGAAACTTCTCTAATTAGAAACTGATTAATCAGTTTCTTCAAGTGCTAGCTTCCCTCGCTATTTCGAGACGCAGAACCACCCAATTTAGCAAGTAGACGAAAATAGAATAACCGTCGCTTGATAGGGATCACTGATCTAAAGGCAACGTCACACCAAATGGAATTGACTATACATATAGGACATACAGCTGTAACAAGTGTTTTGCAATCAATATTAAATTACTTTCATTTCAGTACAGTAGACGATCGATTTTACATTAAAATAGTCTTGCTACACTAAATTCTTATTGTAGTAAAGCCTTGATCTAAGAAAAAGCCTCGGGTCCGTGCTGTTTCTTAGATCCTGTGGTTCTACTATTTCTTCGTGAATTTAATCAGAAAAATACCACAAATAAGGTGGCGAAAGAACCATAAAAAAATAATTAAAAATAAAGAAGTTTTTTCATTGGATTAGTAGTGGTTTAGTAGTCATTTTTACACTCCCCACTGCTCGGTCTGCGCCGCAGTGGAGGAGATATTCGCTTTCGTAGATCGTAGGGTTTCTGTTTTCTTAGATCGAGGCTTTACAATAGCATTAGTATTTAATTGCAATATATTGAAATATTGCAATAAAAAATTGCAATATCTTTTATGCATTTACGAGAGGAATGAAACAGGAGAAATTTGAGTCAGCAGAAATCATTTAAGAAATGACATTTTTGTTAGGCTCTTACGTCGTTTCATAGATGGAGACAACTTTCTTTTTGCATGAAAATCCACAGTTTAATCGTACGGGAAAAAGACGTATGGTTTTTGTGCCGTGGTTTCAAGTAATAAATTGAATCGTGTATTTCTTAAACCAACTTAATGTGTAGATATCAATTTGTAAGTGAAAATAGAAAGTGGAGAGTTCAAGAGGTCGTCTGTATGTGTACAATAATTCGAAACTGGCAAAGTAATGACTTGTACACTTCTTCGCCCGTAATTTCGCGTGTACTATAGTACACACACTGTATACGAAACACCTCCTTTCTTTTCCTCCTATTAAAAACATTTTAATAGCTAACGTGGTACTTGAACCGGAAGATTCAAATCCGAATCCAGCGTTTAGTATTCCTACAAAATAGCTATTTGTTGTGTAGAAAAATGATCGAGCCGTGGCGCCGAGAATGAAATTCATAATATCCGAAAAATAAATTACGATCGATAAACTAATTAATTATTTAACTGTATAGTATGTTCGATTTTTATTAAAATGATTGACATCGATGTTAAGAATGCAATTAACAATTTATGAATGAAAAAAACGTGGTAAAAAGACGAAAATTATGAAAAGGTCTGCACGTTAAAAACAAATTAGAAATTACCAAACCGATGACTTAAATGACCCCTAGTTTCGCATGTATTACACACTGCAGTGTTTTATTTTGAACAATATCCTTGTGATCAACTTGAGAAATTGATATTGATAAGTGAATGTTTGATAATTTCACTTCGCCTGCTCCAGTAACATTTATATCTATTTATTCCCTCTGCGAGGATGATCAATACACGGAATAGAAGTCGGCAACCTTTGAACTTGCAGAAGAAACACTCCACACGTCCTATTATACCGTGGATATCGATTCGTTCAGGTTAGAGGAGAACACTCTCGAATTGACTTCCGGGGAAAATGTTCTAATAACATAGCCTATTCCACGAGTAGACCCTGGATATTTATGAAAAATGAACACTTCGTGCATCGATCGCAAGGCACATGAGCTAAATATACATTTATATTTTTCCTGGAGTCTAGTTTTTGTTAAGCAACATTTAGTGAACTTTTGTTTCATTCATCTTTCGTTATTTGAAATCATGAAATGACGGACAGAATTGTCTGACAATCTCTAAATAAATAATTGTTTTTCTACAGTTTTTAATAATTAACTAATTCTTAAATTCCTAATCATTTTTATTGATGTTACGTACCCATTGATTTTTCACGTGCACACAAAATAATTCAGCGTTTTCTATTGTTATGAGAATAGGTTATAAAAGGACGAACTAAGGGGCTTGTAATAATACCTAACCTTTTCCAAGAAGTTCCATAAGCATAAACCCGAGGTTTAGATAATATTCTTTGAAATTCGATTACGAAAATCTTTTCATTCGATAAAAGATCGATAATGATCTCGAAATTTAATGAATGATATTTAGAATTATTTTAAAATTAAATTCTTCAGTTTGTTCAATTCATTTTCGAGTTATTTCATTATATTTGACTAGTCACAACTGAATTGCAACGTTTAGAGTAATTTTCGTTGTCTAAAATTTTCTCCAGCTTTACTTCAATTTTAAAAATAATTTATCTTATGTCACAGTTACCTACATGCAAACAGGAAGACGAAATGAAATTTGCGTTGATTTATATTGATCATTTTTATTTTTCGAAAAACATGCCAGTTCGAGAGAACAAATTGCCAACACGTTCAGCATGACAGACGGTGTTTATCAGCCGAAGAGAAACAATGCGATTTCATGGTCGCAGCTTTTTGCCGTTAACAGTGTACGCTAATTGTATTAAAACGTTTCTGGAAGCTGGCAGCGTTCATAATAAACTTGCGAAAATTAAAGCTGTGACGCACGAAGAGCTGCTATTGCTAGCGTTCTGGCAACGATTACTATACTCTCGAAATTCCGCGGACCAACACTCGAACCTCTGCCATTATAACTATTTCTTGCCGATTCTTTCCAATCATAATTTTTCACATTCTCAATACGTAACATATGTATAAAAACCATGTGATATTTTATCGAGATGTAAAGGTCACCTTGATAGCTTTTGTATCATAAAGTATCGAGTAAAAAAGTATTGAGGTATATTCATATATATAATGATAGTTTCTTTGTTGTTAATTATTTTCTCGTGAAACTTGCACCAATATGTTCGCGACGCTCTGCCGGTTAAAATGATATCCAACACGGTACAATTTGGACCGTATTTACTTGTTTAATCCACGATTTTGTAGAACCTCGATTATCCAAACTAGTCAATGGAACAGGACTAGACTTTACAATGTTACATGTATTTTATGATTTGTTACATGTACCCGGTAATGTCTAACAACTTGTGTTTGAAACATTTCAGTGCAGCAAGTAGGCTACGAATATATTCAGATGGTACAGTATTAAGTAGCCCACCCTGTATATGAATCAGCAAATGTGTTCCGAATTATGTCATGTTTGGTCTCATTTTAACGAGAAAAATCCGACAAATGTCTTGATAAAAGTTTCATCAGAAAATGATGAAAAGCAAAGAAGCTTCGTCATTGGATTAGTATCGTGTCACCGATACACATATATCGAATCGCGTATCACCTTACGCTTCTAAATTCTGATGCGCAGTGGAGATCAATTTTTCAAAACTACTATACGTACGTCCCTATCACATTACATCAAAACATTACCTTATACAATTCACATTATCATCGTGGAACACATGCGACACAAACGGCGACCGACAAAGCCAATTAATACGATTCGAAGAGTGACAAAAGGAAGCTCCCAAACACTGCGTGCGCATTGAATCGCGCCCATTAACGTTGCGCCAATTAATCGTTCACTTTTTGTCAGTTGTCCTTACACACGTGTCCCGTTTCAAGTGCAGCCATTATCGCCTAGCGTATTTGCCAAAGCCACGTGCGGAAGTTGGCCAATAGAACGTGTGTGTCATTGAAATGATAACCGTAACATTATGGAAAAAGGTTTCTAATTGGCGCACCGGGAGGCCGGCAAACTGAACTGCACTTCTGATATCAAGAGACAATAGCGCCTGTCGGAACAATTGTATTGCTACTGTACACGTGTGTGACGTTTCTTAACGCTTAATCTACCACATCGGGAGAGGAGTCATTTAATATGTAAATGTAATGGTAAAATTGACGTTTAGGAGAACCAGCAAGTTGACCTTGACCTTCGCGTATGCTGCCAAGGTCACTCTCTCATTCAATTGTCACTCGTTGTTCCATGAAGAGTTATTAGGAGCTGGGCAAATTTTATTCGAATTATGAAAATAAGAATTGCCAATTCGAAATCGTTTATTTGGCCATCTAACTAGGTCATCTTAAATATTACTTTTTATGATAGATTTTTTGTGATGAATCTTTTTAAGCCATTATTTGGCCATCCAACTAGATCATCTTAAATATTATTTTTTATGATAGATTTTTTGTGATGAATTTTTTAAAGCCATTATTTGGCCATCCAACTAGATCATCTTAAATATTACTTTTTATGATAGATTTTTTTAAGGGACTACGAAAGGTTACGCGACGGTAATCTCGAGAAAAGTGACCTTGAGAAAATGTTTATGGTTTATGAACTCACCTTTATTCTATCTTAAAAAATTAGTGATATTTAAGTTGGTCAAGTTAGGTGAAATACCACAGTGGCCGTTAAAAATAGGGGGTTCGCTTTGTAAAATGAGCGTGGGTACAATGGCTATCCGATTTCTATAGGTCGCGAAAGGTTGGAGTGGGTTAAACTCCGTCGAGACATTTGGAAAATTTTCAAGAAAATGTTATGCTCGTTGTCAGCGAAAATTGGAAGAGTACGTTAGAGGTTGTTAAAAGTAGAGGTTTTTCTAACGAGCGTAGGTACATACGACTTTTTTCAGGCTATAACAATTTTTGGGATTACGTAAAGATTTTTTTGTATTTACCAAATTTCCACACATCCGATAAACAATCAAGCTGTCGAAGGTACACGTTCCGACTGTTAAGATGAGCCCAAGTGCATCGTACTTGAACTTTTTTAATACAGTTAACCCTCTGAGGCGTCACTGAAAATTGCTGTACTGTTATTTAAAATATTGTTTACATTAGCAGATATGTCAGTATCTAACTAATTAGTAAACATTTAAGTATTGTATGAGGTATTATATCAATTTCATATGTACCAAATTTTTAAAAGTCATAGGGATTGGAAATATTCTAGGTTAGAAGAAACGTTTAATTTTCAAGTTAAAATAGTCCAAAAGGTTAACACTTTACCTAGTGGAAACCTAGTAATAGGATTTTCAATAATTGTGCTGTACAAAAAGAAAGCATGAAATGTTCTTTAACATTGCAATCTTAAATGAAATTATTAAATGATTTATAAAGAAAAATTGCTGTTGCTATTGAAGGCTCCATTAAAAAGTGTTTAGCCATGTACCATGGATTTTTCAAAATTATGCAGTGATCACAGGTCGGTAATGTGTTAAGAGGGATTTATGTTGCCAAGTTCAATACACATTTCTCGGTTAGATGTTGATAAAAAGAAATTTGTCCGAAACAGTAGCTTGGACTTCGAAACCACAGTTGTTCAAAAGAGAAACGCAGGAGGAAGAGACGTTTGGTCACATTATAGGCACTTTCCTATAATAGCGTGACCTTATGAGCTGTAGGTACATGTTCAGACACTATAGTATATGTATAGAAGCAGTGCAGAATATTCTCGTGCGGTAGACGTAAACGTATTCATCAAATTGCAAATTGGAAATACCAGGTGGTGTGTGTTCATCATACACTTATTGTTCGCTTTTATTTATTTTATCCGTTCCTTGAGGCAATACACTTTATCTCGATTTAGAGAAGTGATCTTGAGAAGTCAGCAATAAATTAGATTTATAATAAACAGCTGGCAATAAAGTTAAATTTTCAATTCAGCTTGCATTTAATATAATAATATTTTTAGTATACTTAATTGTATTTAATAGTCACGTGCTGGCTACAACGGTCATATCGAAATATAAAAAGTAGAAGAATTAAATATAAAATGAAGTAAAAGATAACACAGTAGTTACAATAACATCTAGCAGCCACATTGTTCGTATGAATGATTGAGATTATAAAAATTGAGAGCTGAATATTATGATATGAATATTATGAATATTATAACAGCTGGCAATAAAGTTAAATTTCCAATTCAGCTTGAATTTAATATAATAATATTTTCAATATACTTAATTGTATCTGATAGTCAAGTGCTGGCTACAACAGTCATATTGAAATATAAAAAGTAAAAGTATTAAATATAAAATGAAGTAAAAGATAACACAGTAGTTACAATAACATCTAGCAGCCACATTGAAGGATTGAGATTATAAAAATTGAGAATTGAATATTAAAATGGAAAAACAGAAGCAATATTTGTGATCAATATTAGCCGACTACAGTAAAGATAATCTGCGTCTAATTGCTTGGTTTTCCGTGAGACTTCAATAGGTATGTAAATATTATGTTTCTCTGAAACTGTATCAAAGCCAAAAGTCTGTCCTTGGCTACGGCTCGCGATCAAAATAGTGATTTCTGTATCCGCATGAGAGATCTATTAAAAGTAGGCTAAAAAGTAACGCCTCGTTCATTTACATACCCGATACGAAGTATAGATTAGCGAGCACTTTAATTTCGTTGGTTTGAGACACGCTTACATACAATATGACGAGTAATAAGGTCAAAAAATAGTATACTTTCTGATCGCTGATTATTTATGTACCACGCAATCCTTAGTTGGTCGAACTTTCTTCAATGAAAAAGAAAAAAGAATTTAATTTTATTCGTACCTTCTTCTCCGTAAAAATAATGTCCATTTCGTAAACAATTGGTAACTCTCTAATTTAAAGAATGGAAAATTTGGATTTGAACTGAAGTTACAACTAATTAGTTTTAAGGGCCAAGAACTAATTTGTTTCTTATAATTATTACAATCATTGTTATTGCCATGGTATCTATAAATATTGTTATTATTATCACTCAAAACTAGAAAACGTATCTGCCGTCTTTCGAAAACAATAATAATTATCATTACTATATTTTAGAATAATAATTAATATTTGGTCGTAAGCAACTTTTTAGTCTTACTTATTGAAACATACAGTTCACAGTTCGAATTCAAAACTTTCCTCAGTTCTCCTAATTTGACGAAACAAGAAAAAGACGAGAACAATACCGACCGCACGTCCAACAAATACAACTTCAACCTTGCATCTCAAATTTCCATTCGGACTCGCCAGCTCGTGTTCAAATAAAACTCGGACAAACTCAAAATACTTTGATTCCTCCGATGCGCATCCCATTCTTCGGGAGAATTTCTTCCGTGTGTTATGTGACAAAATAAGAGAAGACCTCCAAACAAAACGCTACATCATCCGATTCATATGCGCAAATAAATACAGTCATATATATTAAATAACGACAGGGTATTATTATTGCTCATATATTGTTTACATACAATTAATAATGGTCGATGGTCATGTGAATGTACGAATGGATTGTGCAAGCCAATAAAATTGAAAGAAAAAAATGAGAACTGAGGACACATCGTTTTCCAGGAAGTACAATAGAACAGATAGAGAGTGGAGAAGAAGAAGAAGAGGAGTTATCACGATTTGTAAAAGAAGGCAAAGGAGGGAGAGAATAGAGAGTAAGATAGCTTCGCGCCATTCACTTTGCTTCGTCTCGATGTAGGACACGGTCGTCTGAGACACGTTACGATGTAAAAGGGGATCCTTAGGAAAGCACACCTCGAGAAAGATGTTCAAATTGATTACATCGGAGCCCAATTTTTGCTCTAACCTCTCCTCCAGTGAAATCTCTTGAAAAAGTATTTACCGAAGCTCCATACTTTCTTGTACGTCGGTATACGAGTCGGCGATCCAAATACATATCTAAGCAATTCCTTTTACTATTAATCCATTCGATTTTGCTACAAAAATAGTTTTCTTAGTTTCTCTAGAAAATCTTTATTTTTATAAGTTTCTTTTAGAAATTCTCTAGAAAATCTTCGAAATAAAAAATTTTCCGCTTCCTGCACTTAAACAAATTCTGAAATATCTGAAAAATAAAATTCAACAAACCGTTGCTGTTTACCTACTGCATTTAAAAAAAAGAATATTCCTATATAAATTGTGTCAGGTAAACATCTTGACGCTCGTTGCGTTTCATAAATATATTAAAATAGCTGACAGTTTTCATAATCATTTGTTTACAGTTGTTTTTGTTAATTCAAATATATGCGCATATACTTAAATAATTGTATTTCAATGGTGCATAAATAACTTGCAATTAGGTTAACGTGAAATATAAAATATCAACACGACGCAATGCTTGGGTATTTCGATTTGCTCCGTGTCAATTTTAGTATATCAATTTACGCGAAATTGTTTTTGTCAATTAAAAATAGTGAATAAAAAATGACCGTGTTGTTTAAGTTTTCTTTTCATTGATGGTCTAGAAAGAATCTGCTCGACCCCCGATCAATATCTAAAAATAAAAAAAACCGCATTGTGGTGCCGTCATTGTAACGACGTCGCATGGTATGTTTATGGCGTCACCTATGGCTGACGTTGTACCGTTTACGACGTCACGGGGTGAGTTAATTTTAAAATCCAATATCCGCGAGCAAGAATGTAAACGTGAACATTTAAAGTAATTCGGTTAGACCAAATTTTCGTAACATATTCTCATAAATTGTAAAGTGACGTCACGGTGTGTTGTAATCATGTATGTAGATGTAATTCTCGATCGAAAACTTGGCACGATCGATGCACCAGATGCATACAGATGTACATACATATGTAAACAATTTATAACATGAAATTTTTCTTCGACGTTTCTCTACGTTTGCTTTAATTTTGAAAAATTCATCCGTAATTTATACATCAAAATTGCAATAAAAATTCTATAACATATACAGGAAATGTATAATAAATTAGTCATTCAAAAAATACTAGAGTGACTTTCAATTTTTATTTACAGAGTATGTACGTATATATTTAAATATTAACAGTAGTATTAATTATAATATTAAATATTTAAAAGACAGGTTAATTGAACTACTGACATCTAGATGATTCATGAACCTCGGATATCATCATCCAATAAATTACTTGTAAAATATGAGAAACAGGTTTTTTAGAAAATGAAATAAACGATTAAAACATCCCCGTAGGATATTAATCAGCTTTGTTATGGCATTTTGAATATTTTTTCAATAAATTTTTTCTATCGGCTCTTTAAATATTGTTACCGAGTCTATGAATACTCATCGAATGTACAATTATCGACGTTACTGAGAGGTAGAAAAAATGTCGAGAAAGAAAACAATTATTATCGGCTCCCGGTCAGCTCAAAATAATCCAGATTAATGATTGAAGGTCACTTTTTTCTAACTCCCTGCGAAGCACGGTATCGCGAAGCCGTGGAACGTTATGAAAGAAGAATATTGTGGTGGAGATATTTATACAACGAATTAATAATCCGAAGATTAAACATAATCACGACAAAGTAACCTTTAACCTTAAAGCTCCTTATCGGTTTATGTACTATAATTACATCCGCCAAATTTTTGCAAAACAGATAACACAATAACAGATTAGGCTACGACTACTTTGTAGCTCAATATTCCATTCAAGCTAAAAAAATGTTAATCCAGTTGTTCCATTCATAAAATTATGTTAATGTTGATCACTATCACTTAAACAAGTATAAAGAAATAAATAAAACATTAAACAGAACACTAATCGTAATTAGTAATATTGATGTGATAATATAAATTCTTTGTAAAAGGAATTATTAATCAAATCAAAAAGTAAATCTGGCTAAAATTACATGGACAAACAAATGAAAGAATAAAGATATAGATATACAAATATAGACATAGAAAACTAAATTGATAAATATAATTGATTTTTTAAAACTAATAAATTCCTGTTTGTTGCAGATCCTCCCGTGGAGAGCGTGTACATGATATGCGGCGTGCTGATTGCTATGGTTTTAGTAGGCGTTGTTATCGTCCTACTAGCTGTAACGATCAGGTATTACAACAACAATTACCATAGTTATCACAGACTGCGAATCTTTATACATTCACGTTACAAGGCTTATTTTATTGTATCTTATCGATACAATAAAGTTGATATACCATTTTAATTTATTTTATACTTTGTTTCATATATAGCATATTTCTCTTTTTTAATTAAAGAAATGTTTTTATTGCTATATTATCCAGTAGTATTTTATTAATTTTAGTTTGTTTCATTGATCAATAAAATTGATGTTTTAAATTATTTACAACTTGAGCTAACGATTTTCATCAAATTAAATATAAAAATAAGTATTTGTATGAAGATCTGCCGTTTGAAATCCAATACTTCGTAACGATCCAAACTGCGAATCTTTATACATTTACGTTATAAGAATCTTATCGATACAATAAAGTTGATATACCATTTTAATTTATTTTATTTTATAGTTTGTTTCATATATAGCTTATATATATATTTCTCTTTCTTAATTAAAGAAATGTTTTTATTGCTATATTGTCCAGTAGTATTTTATTAATTTTAGTTTGTTTCATCGATCAATAAAATTGATGTTTTAAATTATTTACAACTTGAGTTAACGGTTTCCATCAAATTAAATATAAAAATAAGTATTTGTATAAAGATCCGCCGTTTGAAATCCAACACTTCGTATAGCCGAGGTTTTACATCACGTTCGAAAACAAAATTGAACACAGATGATACGTTGAACTCGGCGTTAGTATCTCAGGTGCAAAATATTCTACAATATTTATCAAACCCGTCGGAGCTGGCACGACCTGCTCCAACAAATCTGTTGTTTTTGGCAAGAGGAACAGCTTCGAGAGCTTTCATTGCGGCCGACGCCTGATCTAGAGAACCTAGGACCGAGATCGGCTGGATCAGTCGGATTAATTAGACTTCGTAGATGATACCGATGAAGGAGGAACGAGTCTCGGAGAGGAGATAGAAAGCGCACAATTGGATAGAATTTAATCTTGGCTCCGAGCATTAATCACATTTTAATTGGACGTGCATCAACAAATCGCGTGTGCTCGCCTACTAAAGTTCAATCCAATTAGGGTCGACAGTGGAATCCTCTCTCTCTCTTTCTCTCTCTCTCTCTCCTATCATCTACTTTCACATGAATCCTTTTCCACATGTGGGAGTATTATACTGACTATAATCACCTTGCTGCCAAATTTTAAGAAAAATTACTTCCTTCACCTTTCAATATTTATACAAAAGACATTAATTTTCGAATAGATTCTCCTAGTGTTTGATCCGTCATATTTGAATTTACAAAATCTGTTTTTTCCTGCAGCTACAAAAGCCAGTTAGGTATTTCTTTTTTTTACCCTTGTGAACGTTTAAATAATTTTATGAGCGAAACGAACTTATAATTTATCTGATTAATTGACAATTAAATTTCTACTTCAATCGTTAATCACAATGTATGCATACTGAAAAAATGTAAACTGAGTTTAGGTATATTGTCATTTACTCTATAATACGTTCTCTATGTTTAAAGTTATTGTTCCTGGATTAGCTTCAACAATTGATGGAATCAGTCTCCGATTGTTCGATGATTCCTTTTTTAATCCACGATTGAGGATCAACTTCATCAATCGATTGAATCAATCGTTTCAATGATTACCTTTTTTAATCGTACACATTAATCAATCTGTCTTGATTAAAATTTTAATTGATAATGCTCAACTCTGACGTCAGGTCTGTACAACTCGCAGTCCGCGAGCAACATTGGACCCGTTCTCCCACTTCTTCGTGTCGCTAAGGTTGGGACTGACGTTCAAGCTAGAAGTAGTGGGGGAAGGGACCGTGTGGCTCGTGGCGAAGAGGAAGTCCAGGCTTGATGTACCAATGCCTCTTACCATAACAAATTCTCTATACTCCCAACGGTTTTTACGAAAGATCACGCGCGACTTCACGTGATCGGAACACGGAAATCCAGTAAACCATAAAAGAATTTCACAATAAATCCCAATAAATGATGTTATCGCGGTTTTACCCGTCTCTAGGTTTTCCCGTTTGCCGGAATCCACGCACATAATCAAGATCTCGCGAAAAGGTTTCCCCGCACGTTTGATTTCGTGCTAACGAATTCTGCATCGCGATCGAATCCGCGAGTGTTTTATCGCGATAGATACGCTTCCGCCGAAGGCTTCTTAATCCTATTAACACTGGGATTCTCGATTTTTTTCCGGTATTTCTTTATCTATTGCTCTTCCCCGAAGCAACTACTCATTCGCATCTCTTTACACGGTGACTTGTGTCTCTGCAAACAAGACCGCGAGAGGCGGATAAACAGTGAAATTAATGTTACCGCTCTTACATCGAATTTTCGAATCCACCAGGAATTTTCAACAATTTTTCGCTGATCTTTATCTGGCCGTAGTTTATGGATTCTTTACATTTCCGTGAGTCCGGCAATTTATAGGAAGTACCGGACGATTCCTTAATCGAAAAGGAAGAGAAAATGTGGAATACTATTTTTTTTAACGTTCTTTTTCTCAATGACTAAGCCTTGAACGAAAGAAATTGTATTTCTTTTTGTAGACAGTGGAATCGTCTGACGATAAGGATATTCAATTATCTCGAAGCTTGTGATGTTTGAAAATGAAACTCAAAATTATAGTGGAACGAGGTACCAAGCGATTCTTCGCGGATTGTGAAATGTAATTTCGTAATAACAATTGTTAAATGATTTCGGCGCTACGGTTCGATCGTAAAAAACAAACTTAACTAAGCAGTTTTGCTAATTATTTTAAATAATCAACGTTTCAGTCACTGATTTGGACCATTTTCAAGATCAACTTAAAATTGCGTCTGCAAGAAAAAAAATAAAAAAACACGAAAACACAATTTTCAAAAGTATTAACTATTAAATGTTTAAATGTAAATTCGTAATTTCTGAATCACTTTACCCGTTTAACGAACTCTCGCGTCCACTTGATTTTCTCACTAATTTTTCTTGAAAACTATAAAATTCTTTGTTTTTCCGTGAACTTTCGCAAGAGGAATCGCGCGATGGGAAAGAGAATCTGTTTCCTTTAACCGTTGCATTGTTATATCCTGGAAAAGTCACGACCGTGGCGGCGCAGTGAATTCCCATTTGCAAGACTACAATGTTTATCAGTCTGGTCGTTACGCGACAGATATTGAATGGTACGATGAGTCATAGGTTTTATCGCGATACCTGAAAACTAGAAAGACATCGATATTTTCTTAATAATGCATTGGTCGGAGCGGTAACAAGACGTGTAGAAAGAGGAAGAGCATTACACTTTTAGCAGCGAAACGGAAGTGTTAGTCATGATACATATTGCTGCCGATATCGGTATCTATTTATAATGTTGCTTCACAGAAACAACTAAGCAGAAGCTCTCGAAACGATTGTTCATCTTTAGCATGTCTAATCGCTGTTTCCACATACTACTTCTGCAATATCCGTTCTCTAGATGTGTGCTTCGAAGAACAGCAGATTAAAAATATACCTTTATCCAGAGTTGAGCAGTATTTAAGAGGGTAAGGGATAGGCAGAATATCACTAGAATATTACTAGAAAGACAAGTGAAACATGTTAGCGAGATCGAGTTGTTTGTCATTATACGAGCATAATAGGAGCCGTGTGAAGGCTGATTGTAAAGAGGAAGGTTGATTGTAGCTTGTTTTCATCATGATTTAACGAGATTATGTTTATAATTAATAATATGAGCGTCTAAAATAGGGGGAAAAATCGAGACAACTACCATCAGGTTCCCATGTATTTTTCTAATACAAAACGATTTTTTTTACTGAAATCCTCCTCTTTACAATGAGTCCTCACACAGCCCCTATTGTGTTCGTATAAGGACAAACAACTGTTTCCTGCAAACGCTGTTTTGCTGATGAAAACACCTCCTTACCACCTTAAGCTGATTTTCTGAAATCTCGACCAGGCCGAGATATCAATTCCATGCGGCCTTCTCTTGCCGATCCTACCACACGAGGGGGTAAGGAGGATCCGTTCTTCAACTTTGCCGAAATTTGTTCTCCAGGGAGAGCTAATATCAGCGCCATCGAAGTCTCCCTCCTGGGGGGGGCTTGATGCATTCTAGATAACACGGCTGATTATTTGGATGTGTCCACCATCCTCGGGTGTCAGTCGGTGTTCAGCAACTAGCTTCGTCCACCAGACTTTCCCCCTTTTGAGGTTTTTATTTCCGTGTGTGGTTGTTGTTTCTGCGTAAGCGTACGCATTCCATTTTTTCTTTGGCACCACAGTATTTAGCGCTCTACCCACTGAGCCACTGCGCGCCTTCCTTTTTTTGGGCGGGGTGGTCAACTTGGGCTTCCAACAATCGCAGACTCCCTAGATAAAGGGGAAATCTGACATCGGTCGACCCGTGACCCCTACAGTAGGGACCGAACTCGCACCGAGAAGAGAAAACCATCTTGGAAATTTTTTCCGCACCGGGGATTCGAACCCTGGTCTTCCCGGTGCGAGTCAGACACTGCCCATCCCTTATCCCCTTAAACACAAAAGTATCTAAATCCGGATTCAACTAAAAGATAAGTAACTATTATTCGTGATCCGAGGGTTCGGACCCAAAAGTATCTTGTTATCTGACTTTTAATTCTTCTTATGCCGATATACCTGGCTGGCCGTAGGGTCACCCGCGTTTATGGCATTACTATGGTGTTCTTGGCTGAGGCCTCGGTGCCCCCGACTCTCGATCCTCGGAACGCGTCCATTCAAGCCTCGAGCTGGTCAAAAGGATCATAAATCATACGGATCCTTTTGGGAAAATGTTTACGATTACAACTAGTAGACGCCGCCCTAATTCTATCGAGTTTAGTCTTGTTCTAATCATAAGAAGGCCGTGGACCCTACTAAAATTACTCCGTGAAATAATTATGTTTTATAACGAAGTTTTGCCATTGGGTTTAGAGCGATGTCATGCCGATATACCTGGCTGGCCGTAGGGTCACCCGCGTTTATTGCGTTACTATGGTGTTCTTGGCTGAGGCTTCGGGGTCCGACCTTCGGTCCTCGGAACATGTTCATTAAAGGGGTAAGGGATAGACAGAATATTACTATAATATTACTAGAAAAACAAATGAGAAAAAAACACTGTGTTCATCAGCGAAACAGCGTTTGCGGGAAACAGTTGTTTGTCCTTATACGAACATAATAGGAGCTGTGTGAGGGCTCATTGTAAAGAGGAGAGTTGATTGTTCTAAGGTGCACTCATGATTTCAGTAAAAAAAAATCGTTTTGTATTAGAAAAATACATGGAAACCAGATGGTGGTTGTCTCGATTTTTCCCCCAATTTTAGACGCTCATATTATTAATTATAAACATAATCTCGTTAAATCATGATGGGAACAAGCTACAATCAACCTTCCTCTTTACAATGAGCCTACACAACTCGATCCCGCTAACATGTTTCACTTGTTTTTCTAGTAATATTCTAGTAATATTCTGCCTATCCCTTACCCCCTTAAAAGATCCGAAATGATCTGTGAATTAGATACAGATACTAGTTACATATGTATCCGTAGCTTCGGTTACAAAAGTATTTAATTAATCGTCGGATACAAGATACATTTGTATCTAAGTCTTCGAGTAACTAATTAAAAAATTTTCTATCTTTTAGTTGTGATCTGAAATTTGTATCTAAATACATGTTTTGCCCAACTCTGCCTTTACCTTATCCAACGAGACGAGGCAGTGAAGTACCAACCTATGCTGCTTACCTGAGAAGAGTAACGTCACCTCTGTCACAATCGGTGCTTTTTAATCTTTTTGAAATCGGGAAACATTTTTGATTATATGAGAAATTTTCGGAACACCGAAATTAATGATCCAAAAAATAAATAAAAACATCTCGCGTAGAAATAAATATATTCTTGAAAATATATTATTAAATATATTTAATATGTTACATGTGGAATTACGCGTAACACTTGCACAAAGCTCGCGAAACACCGGTTAAGAACCGGTGACCGCAGTCGAGCGGCTGTGTTTACATTTACATACTACCTCGTCTCGTTGGACAAGGTATGTACTGCCCCATTTCATTAGTCAAGTCGTAACATACGTAGTAACAATATAGGAAATTGTTTGTGATAAAATTTTTCATTGATATTGCGAAGATTTAATTAACAATTCTCAATTTTATATTGAGTGTATAAGGTTCTAGATTAAGCACATATACATGTTTAATGAAAAAACAATTGACTCAATTAATCAATCGAACACCTTTGAAACTGTTGATGGTTTCGGATGTTGTTTTAAATAATAGCAAGATGGTTTATGGAGTCCATAATTTGACTTAACTAGTTTGTTCATAGGTGCGTGCAATATGATCGTATAATTTTTAATCTCTTAGTCGATGCAATTGTTAATCTTCTGCTAATAATACATAGTTTATTTAAACACGTACTTTCGCGTGAATTTTATTGAATTCACGAGACATTCAGAAATAATTGATTTTCAAAAGTAATTTTGAAGTGCTCGCTGGACTGCTTGATATCGTAATGCATTTTCAATGTTGGATTACTGATTATTTTATTTTGAATTTACACGATAGCGTCAATACGTGACTACTGAGTCATTATTTCTACGTATAATTAACGACACTTCATCTTGCGTTAAACACAAAGAAAACACGTTTCTTTGCGAACATTTCTTCCATCACTTGGTCACCACGTGATGCATTTCACTCGAAGGGTACACTCGAATGCATGTTGAAAATTCAAGGAAACCTATCGCAGTTGTCGTTAAATGATTATTTTAGTCATTATGATTGATTAATGACTTGGTATTGTACAAAAAGGAATTCAATTTTATTCAGAATTGAATCTTTAAATTCTTTCACAATTACGTCTATTATTACATTTAATTTTTCATTTGATTTAAAATCAGGCTTAATTTAATACTAGATTAAATCTCGTTTTTTTTAAGTTAAATCTATAATAAATCCACTATAATAAATCTACTATAATAAATAATAAATCTACTCTAATTGAATCTACTAGAATAAAATGTCAGTGGAGATTATTGTTTAAAAACAGACATTTATTTGTGGTAACAATAATAAGCTTAAATTATATTTAGAGTACTAATACCTGATTAACCGTCATACATCCGTACAAAGAAAATCGGATTTAGATTAGTTCTTAATGCGAAATGACGCGAGGAATTAACACCGACAGTATCGATCACTATGACTGATTATTGCGTCTTTTGCAACGGTAATCAACATTTCTTTTTATTTGTCTAATTCCCCTATTTCTTTTAATCAAAATTCTCTACTTAAAGACTTTATTCGTTACAGTAATCGATAAAATCATTAGTAGGATCAATAATAGTAATACAGTAACAATGATATAAATATATAATTATATTTATATATTTCTCAATAATTAAATTCTAGTTTACATTTATAGACTCATTAAAATGATCTTGCCAGAGTTTCAAATAAAAACAGAAACTACAAAGATACAAACTATTAGGTTGTTCCAAAAGTTTCATTTGAAATGTGTTTCTTTTATATTGCTAAATAAACACAAATAAACAATGGAATAATTTTTATGCCAATGTTTTAGTACTTTCTAACATGAATTTGCATTATGTGCATGAATCGAAAACCAACTTTTGGGACAACCTAATATTGATTTTAATATTAAAATCTTCATTCAAATATTCACGTCATTGAAAATGACGTTTAAAATGACGCTACAAAATCCCCCCAACAGTGTATCACCAAAGTCACGTTTCCATCGCCGCGCAGCACGTTGTTTGTCATTATACGAGCATAATAGGAGCTGCGTGAAGGCTCATTGTAAAGAGGAAGGTTGATTGTAGCTTGTTTCCATCAAGATTTAACGAGATTATGTTTATAATTAATAATATGAGCGTCTAAGATAGGCGGAAAAATCGAGACAACCACCCTTAGGTTCCCATGTATTTTTTTAATACAAAACGATTTTTTTACTAAAATCATGAGTGCACCTTAGAACAATCAACCCTCCTCTTTATAATGAGCCCTCACACAGCTCCTATTATGTTCGTATAAGGACAAACAACAACAGTGTTTTTTTCTCACTTGTTTTTCTAGTAATATTCTAGTAATATTACCACGTTTTTATTAGCTCGCTTTCTTGTTTGTTTGTCTGTCTGTTTTTTCGGTGGCAAATTTTGCAATTGATTTTAAACTAACTTCCTGATGAGCTAGAGACTTGAAATTGCACACATGGCTCAGAACTGGATGACAATGCATTATTCAAAAACAAAATTTTTAACAAGTCTTACCGTTTTTCTAGTAATATTCTGCCTATCACTTATCCCCTTAAGGCCACCCCCGCAAGAGCTCTTGAGACGTCTTTGAACCCTGCAACGTTTCCCCGAAACGGCGAAATCATCTGATCGTCACTAACTTGTAGGTTATTTAAACCCATTGTTCCTAATTTCGAAAAGTCTCTCGCCTTCCTGCGTCTCGCCGGTATGACGACAACAACAAGGCCTGGCTGTCCCGTTCGAATTCCAACGAGAGCGTTCCGCGATTGGTCGGGTTTGTTCGGCCCGTCCAATCGGGCACCGTGAAGCGGTGGCGTCACAGCGGCCGGACATAAAACCGGGACGCGTGCCATCCTCCGGCTCAGACCTGAGTCGGCTGTGCGATGAGCATCACAAGGTAGTCGCCAGTGAGTTCTGCTCGCGCTGCCTTCGGTAGTGAGAGAAGCCGGGTAGGGTAGTGTTGCTAACAGCAGGGCGATCAAAAT
Source organism: Lasioglossum zephyrum (assembly GCA_028455615.1). NCBI lineage: Eukaryota > Metazoa > Arthropoda > Insecta > Hymenoptera > Halictidae > Lasioglossum > Lasioglossum zephyrum. The sequence continues at coordinate 8,415,596 of CM052325.1, read as the reverse complement.
ACGCTCTGTTGACAACTCAGTGTCTCCCGCGCCAAGGATTCCCAAGCTAGTCAGTGGTGGCAACTTGCGAGAAACGACAGAGAAAATTATCCTCTCGCGATGAAAATGGCCAAGTGAAGAGGGAGGAGAGACAGACAGGCAGATAGAAGGAGAGAGAACAAAGACTGTGTTGGCAGTGTATTGTTTTTGTTCGGGGTGTACAAAGGGTTGGCTCTCTGTTCCGGAGAGTTTTCAGACCGGTAAAAGCAGACCGCGTTGCATGTTTAAACTCTCGAAGCTGTACCTGAGATACAAAAGAAAGATGGTCGGGAGCAACGGGACGATGATCGCGATTCGCCTTGTCCGCAGCAAGTTGCGGAAAAGGGAGGATCACTCGAATGCCGTGCACCCAGAGGCGACCGTCGTGCAGACGGCGACATCGCCGATCTCGACGATCGTCGCGTCCTCGTACTCTGTCGAGGGATGCTGCACGCAGATGTCGACCACGACGACGTCCACCGATCTGGGGAATATGCCAGGAGAACAGGACAACGTGTACGCGGCGAACGGAACCGCGGAACAATTCGTATGGCAATTTCCACCGCCTTATCCACCGCCTCACTCACCGGCGCAGTACGCGTTGTGCAACGGCCAGGTTGGTACACCTTTTTGCTTTTTCTCTTCTTCGTCCTTGTTGTTTTTTTCAAAAGCACCGCGGAATTCCTCGGTGAGCTGTACACGACGCTCGTTACGATCCTTCGAAAGCTTTGGAGTCTCTTCCAGTAGATCGTATGTTATAAATCTCCATCACAAAAGAATAACAAATGACATATCCTCGAAGGACCCTTTCCAATAGAATCCACCTTGAACACTCTTGACGGTTGTTTATGTTCTTCTTCGAATTCACACGGTTTCCTGTGATCAATTATTGGAAAAATGATTGTCAGCTGATCCCTTATGCACAAGTGGAGTACGATGGAGTTCGTTCAATTCTTTTGGTTTGGTTTCCTGTGACTAATTGTAATAATTCGTGTCAGGCGTACATTGTGTTCAACTTGTTTGAAAGATTATTCGTGGGAAAAAACTTGTTAGGCAATTCTTCGCTTAAAAGTAAGAGAAAAAATCGTGGAACATCGCTTTGTCATACAACGATTTCCATTTGATGGAGTTTCAAACTTAGTAACGGTCGTTTATAGTTTTCTCGGAAGTCCCATGGCCCTCGATAAATCTTAGTAAATAGTGGTATCCATTTAGTTAGTCATTCCTCGTAAAAAGCTGAACAGACAGTTACGGGATATTATTTTTTCACGCAGAGTTCAGATTCCGAGAAAATCGAATTAGTGTAGATTCAGTTACGATGTCTTCTTTATTCCTTCTTTTTTTTCTTATAATCCCGAAGCCTTGTCTCTCTCCTTTCTGCTCCTTCGTCCAGCTGCGTCGACCAGTAGAGCCAGTATTACCAGATTTCACTGGTTTTATCCCCTACTCGGCAGGATAACTCGAGGATTCTAACCGCCATTTATATTTCGCTCGGTCAGCCTAATTTTCATCTTTCATGGTGGTAGAAAGTCCGCTCGAGCATGAAACACGCCGATCCCGACTTTACATCATAATACAACGGTCGTTAGGACACTGAACTGTGATCGGAGGGGGAGAGAAGGCTTATTGACAAGTAGAAAGATGCGCGGGCTTTTTGAATCTGTTTCGGATACATACGGTGTATGTACAATGAAAATTTTTATTTCAAGTAATTTAATATTTATAGATTAAAACGTTACACATTTCAATTAAACCTAACTATTAGATTACAGCAAACTTGATATTT
>CM052325.1:8396892-8413692 GCA_028455615.1 Lasioglossum zephyrum | reverse complement strand
GAACTGTGATCGGAGGGGGAGAGAAGGCTTATTGACAAGTAGAAAGAAGCGCGGGCTTTTTGAATCTGTTTCGGATACATACGGTGTATGTACAATGAAAATTTTTATTTCAAGTAATTTAATATTTATAGATTAAAACGTTACATTTCAATTAAACCTAACTATTAGATTACAGCAAACTTGATATTTAATGAACTGAAAAGTTATAACTCCATTACAATCTATGCAAATCTGCATTAAAAGTGAATAGAAAACTAAAAATAATCAATAAACAATAAGGAATGTATAGCTAAAAGTTGACGTAAAGAATGCTCTCGTGAATATCGTTGTTTTTAAATATGTCTGGTACTTTAAATACTAGAAATAATTTTATTTTGTACAATGATTTATTGTTCATTACGTCATACAAAGTTGACGCGCAATTGTATAACTCCATGTAAAACAATATAACTCAACATTAATAGATAAAAATAAAAATTCACAAGTACTGCTAAAAAAATTTAATTAAAAGATTGGGGAATTGGTTTCCAAATTGTTTTCTACTTTAAATATTCAAAATATTCCTTAACATTTTGTGAAGTCCAGGGTAATAGTATTCAGAGTTTGTTTAATTGTGTATAGTTTTCGAGAAATATTTGGTACTATATCTATGGCGGGTTTAATACGAAGGGGTTGATATTTTTGCAATCGAAGGAAGTGTCCTCTCCAATTACGATGGCAGTGGCTTGTTTAACGTACTATTTCGGAACTGATCGATTTTCGCATACTGCTTTATTTAACGGTTTATGACAACACATTAATCTATTACAACGCTTGCCCTTACCGACAAAAATCAATACATTAGTAATACAAACGGTTTTCCTCAATTCCTGATACTTACAAAATTAATATCAACATATTCCAATGCATTCTGTCCAATATTAGTTCGAGTATGGTGGTCATAACTTTACTCTTCTCATTATAGTTTCAAAATAAATTAATTGGTATATAATATTTTGTACACAAATACGACTTGCAAAGTAACAAAGAATATCTTATACATACAATAAAACTGTTTTAATCGGAGAAGTCGACGTTAAGTCTTATTTTAATTTTTTTAACCGTTGTGATAAAGTACAAAAACAGTGAACTAATGAGACATCGTTTGGCATATACTTGAGCCATGGAAGTTAGCATTAATTCGCATTTTTATGAAAGAAAAATGCAGCAAGAACATCGATTTAAACATTCTTGTTGCGCAATCGCAATAAACATTGAAGAATGTTGAGTCCCGGTAAGATTTCGAATGCTAGTTATCGATTATTTGATGAAACATCGTCGATCAATTGGTAGCATTTTACATGCTTCCAGATATGGCGCGAATTGGACAATTTATTTCCGTTAATCGAGTGCGCGATTGTAAAATCTTGTGCAACAGGTTATGCGATGCGCTTGCGCAGTTCGAACGGGGCACCAGAAATCAGGATACCCTGCGACGACAAGACGATAAGACCTTTTAAAATTGCAGTTAATAATAGTCGATGGCGCTATCGATCCTCCAAGGACGAGGCTTACGGGCAGACGGACTGGCAAACGAGTTGTAAGGTCGAGGCTCACAGTCCCAGGCTCGCAGCCAGAAAAATCCCAAACAATCGGCTACGTTGCCACATTTCCACACCGCTTTGTTGCCGTTATGACGCCGTTTCAGTTTCATGCTCCACTTACCGACAGATCTTTTGCTACTTTCCCATACGCGATCGTTCGTTTTGACTGTTATTCAAATCTCCCGGTTTCGAATTTCAACGACACGCCTCATCGGAAATAAACATGTCACCGGGCTACGGTTGGGGACCCTAGTTTCGTACAAGGAAAGATTAGTAGAAGGAAAAAGTTTCCTTTATTGTTGTTGAATATTAAAATTGAGGATAAATTTATATCTAATTACGAGAAAAGCATTTTCATCAATTTTTAAACGAAGACTTCAATTTTCAATATGTACAAATTTGTTCCAAATTGAATTTTTTATGATGGATTTAATTGTTTTGATATGGTTAAATGAAAATTGGAACTTTTCACTGACTGGAACATTCGCGGTTAGCTGAAATGTCAGTTAAATGTTCAACGATCGATAAAAGGCCCGGGTTCACTATACACAGCACACGTGATTAGCGCCATAGTGCATTCGAATTTCCGTGACAGCGTTACGAGTACATGATGTAAGATATGTGTGACGTTTCTGATGTATCATTAAAAATGAATGTTACCGGAAGACTGATAAGATTGGGTTTTTATATTTGGAGACGTATCGATTAATTCGTGACGTATTCTCAGGAATGATTACGTCCACTTCCGAGTACTTTAGTAATTATCGCGAACTTGAATCCAAATCTCTGTGATTGGGTTTCCATTTATAGCTTTTAAACGTGCTTTGTGATTGAACAATAACAAATGCTAAGATTTTATTTGGACAGTCTGCGGATTCTCGTAAACAGAATGACATAATTTCATATTGCATTGTTAATGCGTGCATTTGTTTAAATAATTATGTACAAATGATACTGACGGAATTATTCCGGATATTTTGGAATTGATTTTGCAAATTTCGAGGCAGATAGATGCACCACGTGACAGAGCACACTTACGAGTAACAGATGGCAGTAGTTTTATTATACTCGTGCCATAATCGTGTTTGTGTTGAGAACCACCGGCGGCGTCACGCGCCTTGCCAAACTATTTCGTGTGTATTTTGAAAACGGAACGTGATTTGCAACTTGTACCACCGCCATTCGAAGGTCGAAGAATCGCTCTATCATCTACGGTGATTAGATTTCCCACGCCGTTTCTAGTTTTCGAGACAAATTGAAAAACATGTGCAGAAATTGTCTCTGGTTGCTACTTCCACTTAAATAATTCTTTAATCGTGTTTTTTAAATTTAAATTATTTTATCTTCAAAGTTATAAATAAACCGCGGATCTTTATGCATTTATGAGTTTTGAAAATTTTCGAAAAATGCTAGAGCATAAAATTTGCCAAAATCTAATACAAAGGCTTCTACTTCTGAAAATAAGATTTCATTAGATTCCACTTTCTTAAAATTCGCTACAAAAATTGCGAATTGCATATACGTTTGCAGTCTAATTGTAAATGTTTGTTTTTAAAAAGGAAGTTATATCTCCCCAAAAATTGGGCGCGTCGATGGAAAAAATTTTGCAGACCCGTACCCACGAAACATTTATTGAACAGTGTTTCATCGTATACACTGTGATTACTGATCTGTGTGTTTGCCGTATACTAACTTCTTTCCTCGCAAGTGTTCATTGTCAGTCGTTTACCGGACACAGCTAATACGCGGAAAACGGCTCAATAACTTGAACTCGTTTGTTCGGCCGACGTAACCGTTAACGTCATTCATTACAGCTGTTAATTCGACGTTCAGCGTACACATAGTTTGACTTCCCGCGAAGCTGAGTATGATCACATTCGTATTCGTCATTTTCCTTCAGAATTCTTCCTCGCACAGTGTCCCAATTACGGGCAACATTTTTCTCAATTCAAGAAACTGATTTTAAATCACTTTTATATCGTTTCAAGTACTACTTGCATGACTGCGTTTAGATTCCAATGGTGTGCAAATTTAAAAAAATGAAAGGGATAATTGGATAGAATAAAAAATTGATTTTATGTAATCTTTTCATTTGTTTTTTTTTGTAATAGTTCGTTTATATTCGTCAAAATAAATTTTTCAAATTTCAATTCATATCAGAAGCATATGTTGTTTCGATATAAAGAATTTAGTTTTGTTATGCTACCGACCATACTTCAATGCTCACTATTAGCGTTCACTGTTCGTAACATTACCATGCGTATTATGTAATACTATATGTTAAAGCTGTTTGGAGAATCATTTTTAGTTTATGTAACGATTTCGTAAATGAAATGTTGGAATTCGTTTAAAGCGAAAGCGATAAACATATCAACGTAAAAATGAGCGGTTTTGTCTAACAATGTTTGAAGAATTCGCTGAAATAATAATCTTGTAGAAAGTTATTGCACGCCTGGCAACGTGCCCCCCGAAGAATTGCTATGATAACAATAAATAACTTATTGCGCGAGCGTGGCCACCATTTTCAACTAAAATAGATAAACTGTATAAGCGAGAAGTGGCAGCCTGGTAAAAGTATGAATTTTTCTAATTTTCATAAGAGAGAAAATGTTTATAAATTTCGCACGAGAAGGAAAGTAAAGAACGTATGGTATTGTAGGTCAGAAAAATATATAGGGGAACGTTCAATATGTACATGCTGGTAAAGTTTGATATCGATATCTCCAACCGTTTCCTAGTAATCTGGTTTGCAATTCAAAAATTTCAGTTACGAGAAAGACGGCTATAAAGCCGTGTATATTATATGGGGCACAGGATATACCAAAATCGCAGTAACTTAAAAAATTTGGAATTTCTCGAAAATATTAAAACATATATCGAAAATCTTTTACATTCAAACAAACACGAGATAAAACTCGAGAAAAAATTTTATTCTTCCGTTTAAAATTAGCCTAACTAGGCCCTGGAGGCACATATGACACTACATTTCAAGGTCGATAGCACTGTCGACCTTTCAAATTCGCGTACAGCATATTAAAAGTAATATTGCAATCTTTCAATGATATTTTAACTGGCTAATAATATTTATTGTTTATCTGATGGACACTACTTCGTTAAAAAACGAAAAGAAAATTCAGTATAGAGTACCATTTAAAAATTATCTAATAATTCGACCTCCTATTGATACATTAAAACAAAAATATGAGCAATTTTAAAAACCATATTTTACAAGAAAACTAGATTTTACAATACATTTAAAATGGCAATTGAAAGAGATATTTAGGTGTACCACCCTGCACATGCACGGCTGCGTTCCTTTTCCAATAAACCCGGCCATAATTCTTTCGACAATCGCATTCCGAAAATTTCGATGGTACATTTTCCGACTAGAGACGCGAAGTGACCGGAATGAAAATAAATCGTTTGAAATTTAATTTCAGAACATTCCCGCCATTCTCGTCACTGTAAAAACAGAGTGTCGCGCTGTCTGGCGGGTCACGTGGCGTGGCATGGCAGCGAATTTGGCTGGCCCCGGTCTAGTCGGTTGACTTTTATCGTCTGTCGCGTTCGCGACGTCACTCGGACGGTTTTCTTCGTCTTAGAAAACGGCGTCAGCCGTTTTTCGACGGATAGACGACGCACCTAAAAACCCGCTTTCGCCCCTCTAGCTGCCTCTAAAAATAGCGTGGGTGGGCGGTCGCTGCCGTTTGCCAAACAACTAGTACAGGGTGCAGCTGTCGGCGAAATAATGCGTCTATCCTTGACGACAGAGCCAGCATTCCTATATGCAGTGTACGACAGGAGATACGGTTCGTCGGGAAATGTTTTCCTTTCGAATTTATGTCCTCGATGGAGATCCGCTTTTTTTTCCAAGCCATCGTGTATACACCACTCTACCGTCCCAGGCTACCTTCTCCTTCATTCCACCATACCATGAGTCTTTATGCTAGGACAGCCCTGGCCTCTGACGATCGCTTTCGCAACCTGCCACCTGGATACACGACGTTTCCCACTTTTTCGAGACGGGCTCTTTCTCCCTCGTTTGCTCAACTATTTCTATCCTTGACTAGCCTATAGTCACGCCGTTATTCTTCCGGAACCCTCGGTCTGCTACAGCCTCGTAGTCCTTACGCTACACTCTCGTTTATTATAACAAGGACTCTAGATGATATCGGCGCAAAGGTTCGATCAGTATTACAACAAAGCAATTGTGCTATGGATCCTTTTCAAGAAAGAGGAAACAACTGCGTCTGCTTTATGAAAAAAATTAGAGACAGGAGTATATGTATAAGCACATGTTGTTTCAGTGCCGGTACACAAGTTACTGTGACACAAGTTACTCTCTTTGCAAATTGATAAAATCTGTTTCATCATCGTTTTTTAATATATTTTAGTCGAGAATCTACGAAAATTCACGAGGTACTTGGAAGTTCGTAAAACTGTCAAGTCCACCAAATAAATTACTTGCACAAGGATTTTAGTTTTGCTGGTTTGTTTCCGGGCGAGCTGACTCGTCAGTTTGAAATGCCACAAGATAGTACAATAGGTATAACGTGATATAATCGTTTGCGCAACAGAGTCATGAAAGTTTTGGAGAAGATGCTATCGAGCAGCAACATTTCTAGCCGTGTATACGTTGGATAGGGGTTCTCGAAAGGTTTTACGAAGTAACGAGTATTGATGGGGATGGATCTTGGCATGAAAGCCAAAATCCATCCACGAGGATAAAGGAGGGACGTCGAGCCCACGTTGAACGGTTCTATCGAGCGAGCGTCTGCCGCGTCTAAAAAGGGAAGGATAATTCGAAAGAAAAAACCTGACTGCTCGATACGAGGTTTTAAAAGCTGAAGAAGGAGTCTCGCGCGGATATCTGCTACAGCTGACTAAGGATAAATCATTCGCGTTATTCATCGCGAGACGTGTGACGGTTGAAAGGCAGCTTGATATAGTCGCTATTAATTCACTGTGTTAGAATAAAATCTACTATCCATTTATTAGAATGGTTTATATTCGGATGTCTAGTAAATCCATAAAGTCGCTGTCTATTTGTGTGTTGTCTGGGAACTTCCACATAAATGTGTAGATCATGTTACTTCCGCTATAGTTGAGTCACTTGCGGAGCCAGTCACGAGACCCCATGTTTTTCGAACGTATAGTCACGTCCACGTGTATCCACGCTATCAACGGTACTATGTATATCGATTACTGCGAAACTACTATTTTTTTCAAATTTCTATCGAACAAACGAATGAAATTAATTGAAGCTCGGTATCTTGTGATTTGCAAAAAGTCTTTCTGGAATCGAGGACGAGGAAATGTGTGGCACCGATGCCGCAAAATTGTACCGGGTGGCTAATCATTTCCGCAAACCAACATTACCAGTCATTACATTGTTAACGAAATTGTTCCGACCTTAGACCGGCACTTGAACGGCTTCTTTTTTTCGTCGAAATGGATCACTTATCGCGTTTCGGTGACGCAGCCTCGCCGACTACACTGTTAAAAACAAATTGCTCCGAGCGACATTACTATTCTTTCGATCGAATATGCTCGCACGCGCTTCACGTTATGGCGCGGTAATCCGCATTGTTCGTTTCTCTTTTTATCTCGTATCACTGCGATTTCATAATTACGAGTATAATTAACTTTATGACCGCATTGTGTTCTCCGGAAAATCGTAAAAATCTTTTCGTACACGCGAACATTTTTTCTTGTTCTTGTATGTACTGAAAGCTACGGGAAACATTGATAAGCACATATTCGCAGTTGTACAGGGTGGCCGAAAAGTCACTGGACATCCTTTGAAATATGCATTGGTCGAGTTATTTCGTTTTGAGATGGTCTGGTCACTTTTGGGCCACCCTGTATTACATTTGTTGAACAGAGATTACCTAAAGAACGAAAGCGCAATGGAGTTTCACGTATTTGGCTATTCTCGTACTACTATTATTTGTATAATTGTTATTAGAGAGCGGATTTTATGCATTTATGAAAATGGAGTTGCATTATTTTCAATTTATTAAACATACTAAGAAGGAAAATAAATTTCCATTCCACTCCAGTTCGGTGCAATTCAGGCATGAAACTTTTATTTTGCCTAGAACTTCACAGAAATTGATTTTTTTTTAAAGAATCTTTTAAAAAGCTTAAAATGAATGACGGTCTCGATGCAAAAATAATTAATTTGAGTTTATCCGTTGTGTTTTAGGATACTCTTGTGCACGCACTGCCGTCGGACAGGCCTGGATTCGCGAAGGGAATCCGCAAAAACATCGGGGGGCGCTGGCGTCGCCTGGTTAAGCGAAAGCCGGAAACGGAGACTTGTGCCATTCCTCCTGAGCTGAAAGACCAGCTGAAGACGATTTACGTCTACTGATCATGAAACCGTTCACAAACCCCTTGCCCTACGATTTATTTAACGATTTCAGTGATTAGAATCATAATAATTTCCTAAAAGAGAAGAAAATTTATATCTCTCGTACGCCTATACGTTCTCCAATAGCTGTACATTAACAAAATCAAAAGAGAATTGTATTTCGGTTTAAAGGAAATTATTCACATAAATATTTTTATCGGAATCTGTTGAGAATCCGCATCGCAAGGCAAGAGGTTAAACCGTTGTCGATTTCGTCAGACGTGACTTCCACTCAATCAATGTTTTCCTGTACGTATGCCAAGAAGGAGGGCGAAGATGTACAATAAAAAGAGGATCGGAGTACGCGACGATACGAAGCAGAATACGACACCCGAGCGACGTTATGGGATATCGACATCATAAAGAAAGAAGAGGGGGCGAAAATAAAACGAAAGAGAACGTGTGGAGATTTAACGCGAATACATATCACAAAGTGCCTAAAAACTGATGAACCATCTGACACATTGCATATTTTTGCATAGATATATATTTGTAGGCATAAGGCGCTGATAATCGACAGTTCAACTGTCGCCGAGTTGATCAAAAGAGAGAGAGAGAGAGGACGAAACGCATAAAAGATTCCCGTCAATTGACAACCGTTTTCGTTTCGATTGTAACCGTTTGAGTTTAAATTGTCGCTCGATGCCTCGTACGCAAACCAATTGGAGATTTGTTTATGCTAGAGAGGAGGCAGGGTTGTTTGTATAGAGGTTGTTTTGTATCTGCGCGTGCGCACTCGATTAAAGAGTTTTGTTCAGAGAAGCAGGACGACGGCGTCGAGAACCCCATGAGACTGAAATGTAAAATGTACGACAAGACAAGTTACCCTAGCTGCTTTTGTGTACGTTTTTACATGATTAATAGGAGAAGAAAGTCGCTTTTCAATCGTTAGTATTAATGTATACCTGAGACAATGAACGACCGTCGGAGCTGCCCTAAGCTGCTGTGTCTTGTATGCCCGTTATGGCAGCTCTGTGCTGAGACCGTAGCCGTGCGCGCTCCCCCATGATTGTTCGCGGTTGCGCGAATAACCGACGGAAATCAGGCTTGAGCATTGCTTCAATAATATATTTAGAAAATAGAGACTCACGTTATTTTATCTAGTTGGATGTTTGAAAGATTTTTATATCAATTTACTTCGCATGAAAATGGTTTTACTCTAGACTATTTCATTGTTTGGCTCAATGAAATAATTTCTTTGTTGACAGAACTTTTTAAACCAGCATAATGTGCCCAAGCCTGTACAGAAACTAACTCAGGTCCAAACAGTAGCGAATAATATTCTACAAAATTCTACCATTAATAATTATAATTTAATTTTCTTGAGATTTCAAGACGTTTGAAAGTCACGAAAGTGAAAGTAATGAAACAGGAAAGAACTTATAAAAAGAATAGTGAATTAGAATAGCTTCTATAGCTTTTTGAACTGAAATACCCCACAGTGCCTGGGCCCCGAAACTCGCGTGTGACGGTAACACAGTGACGGATTAAACTTTTCAAGGGCTCGCAACTCGACGTTTCATATCAAATAATTTTTAGAAAATAATCCGCCACTGTTAGCGTAACATGTAGGGGAGCGTGAGACGGCAGCGACGCAGCATTTTGTAGATATTGTAACATAGACCGATCTAAGATTTGTTAATAATTATTCGACGGCTCATATTGAGCCTGTACTACAGCGCTGATTATGGTATTTTACTTGTATTGTTGTATGAAGCAATACCGTGTGCTGGAACGCGGCCATTCGATAGTGGCAGCGGCGGACCGTGCATTCAGAATACATAAAATTTTATATTTCTAAAAGACAAAAAAAATAAATACCTAAAATAATATCTTATTAGTCAAATCGTCAAATCTCGGGTCTCGATTCACGAAATTCTCGTGGCCGTAGAATTTGTGTATTTCTATAAACCAAATGAATACCTCGGACCATCTTTTATTTATATATTCGAGTCTCATTGATGGCAAACTGTAATTTGTTGTCACGGGATCTCCGCTGTGCGAAGGTCCGCCGCTGGGTAGTCAAGCTATTCGTTTCTGTGTTAAGCATACCCTCGCACGCGTGGCTTTTGCGCAATATTGATAATTTATGCTGACCGAATCGTCGAAAAGACAAACGTGCGCATTACCCGGCGCCAATTCGCGCAATGTTCGCGCGTGACATTTGAATTTCGTGCGTTGCAACGCTGTAGAGTGTACATATAATGTCGTAGCATCACTTCGTTCGGCGGAACGGATACTTTTTAAGGATCAATGACGTGCCTACATCCGTGTATGATAAAATGTTGTTGTTTTTTTTTTGTAAGGATGAAACTCAGGTGGAATTCCGTATCCATCAGCTAGTCACACGATACTAATTGTTCGAGATGAGAGATAACGTGTATTGTATACCTTTCGGAGCAGCTTGAAGTTTTCCTCGCGAATACCTGTCTGAATACAACAATATCAAATAAAGTATTCAAAAGGACATACGGGATTTTATTTCATGCCATTGTGTTCTGTATGATTTCAGTGAAATTTTTCATTCTACGCATTCGAATATCAACGAACTATGATGGGGCTAAAATATATTAGAAGATTGCATAAGTTCGTGCCCCATTTTCACAGATGTCCATCATTCGTAGACGATGTTCTTTTGTAATTGTAGAAAAGCATGATGACTATATAATTTTCTTTCCTAATTGTAGAAAAGAATGGTGATTGTACTCTTTAAAGTTTAACCATTACATTTTATTTTCAAATCGGGCACGAACTTGTGCAATCATCTGATATTTCAGATTGAGGTCGAAGGGTTTCATGGAGGCCTTAGGAAGATCGTTTTTTCAAAAGGAGTAATATATAAATCAAAAGTATTACGTCGTTTTCAAGAATCTCCTGGACTTACGGTTTCTAAACACAAGTAACAACAAAGAAACAAAGAAAGTCCGTTCATATCAAAGGACCTTCGTATGTCCTCCACGTGACCGTATAAGATACGCGTTGGATAATGTGCCTCGTGGAATCGTTTATCTGAAACATTTTTTTAGTTTCGAAGATATTCGACAGGATAGGCTTGAATAGATCCCCTGTATATGTATTTCAATGAAATTTTCGTGTATATAGTACATCGGTATTATTTTATTAAGAAGTTCACGCAATTGGACTTGAAAAGTTATTTTGGAAATAATTTTCAACGCGACTATTTTGATATTAATATATATTGTATATTTGTAAAGACAGTTCGAACTTTTCAAATCGAATTGACATCCATACAAGTGAAGTTGATTATTTTTAAGAAATTGAGACAACCTACGCCATCTATACCCAGTTCAAATTAGATTATATTATAATATAGTATACTAAATTGTTATTTTAGTGAAGAAATGTTTAATTTTCTACGTTAATAAAGTTTTACAGGAGTTAAGTTTTCATTCTATGCATTTTTCTTAAGATCGTTTGACAAACAAGACATCGAGAGAGACACTAGTGTAATTATATAAATAAATAATTAGAAAACCAGTTTCAGTAAACTAGTACCTGCTAGTACATTCAGATGTCAAACGACTTTTTCCATGGAGAAACAGTATTGGTGCACAGCCCTGTTTTACAGGTGAAAAATTCTAAAATGAGTGTATCATTAACAATCTTGATTTCGTAACGTAAGTAGCAAATCAATATTTGTTTTCAATAAAAATTAAAAAATCAACATAATGAAATATAGTTGAAGTAACTTGATATTTTAACTACTTTTATTTGGGACTGGAATTTTGTACCGGAGTCAGTTTTGACTGGGAACAACCAAATTGTCATGTAAGTGCTCAATTTATGGCAATTAAACTAACTGAATAGTTGTTTCATTGAGGATATTGGAAAGACTAATGTGTATACACGAGAATATGAATAATATAAATAAAGTATACAAAATCCTCAATTCTTACCAATATGCACAAATTCTGAAGACAATTGCATGTGTGTTAGTCTGGACTCTGGACGGGTTGAAGATTTGCTAGATGTTCTACTTTTCCTGAAGGACTTTAGTGAGAGTCTCCTCTACTTGGGCATGATATATCGCAATGATTGGATAATCTCGTTTTACAACACCAGATACTTCTTTCTCAAAATAAAATGTTTAATCTTTTAATTCCGAGTGTAATTAATCGATAGACCGTTCTCTCGATTATCTACGATACTATATCATCTGTACAAAAAAATGGTTAAAATTAAATTTGAATGGTTTCGAACAAAACAATTTTTTTACAGACTCATAGATAGGGGAAGATAGGGTGACTGTATCATTTTTAATGCAATCGTACATTTTCGAATACGCTTATAGTCAAAATTAATTAGTTGATGAAATATTTTAAACGCTGTCTTACTTTTGCGTGACCTCTACGTTGTACATTTCCATAAAAATGATGAGATAAAAACAAACAAACAAACAAGAAAGCGAGCTAATAAAAACGTGGTAAAATAGAGTTTCACTTTCAATTAGCTCTTTATTTTAAAAATTTCAAAATTTGACATGTATGTGAATTTTCCTACTATGATGTTTTTAACGCGTTCTCGGTAATTATTGATTAATAATAATACTTTAATAGCTTACGTTTTTAAAAATAAATTAAATTTCGGTTTGAGCAACATTTAAAATTGTAATGTCTGTTTACTTTGTAATATGTAGACTAAAATTATGTATATCAATAACACAATGAATCTGATTTTTTGTTTTTAATATTCATATTGTTTCAAAATTGTTTCCGTTCAATACATCGCTATAATACGACATCACGTGATTATATATATATACAATACAGAAATCATCTGCGGCGTAAAAAATATTGTACTTACATACAATAAAATTCATACAGATTATTATATTGATAAATGTACAAAACAATTCTAAAAAGTAAGTGACTATATTGTACAACTTTCATTTCAAGAATTTATTTTAAATTGTCATTATATGATGGTATTAACCGAAAAATATAGGTTAGGTTACTCCGTTTCCTTCTTATTTACGCACCAGTTCAGTCGTTACTGCCGTTTCGCACCAACACTATGTTACTTTACTATGGCAAAACAAGATGCGAACGACAATCACGTTTTCAAATAAAAATAAAGCATACATTATTGCCTTTTTATGTTACACACTCATTACTACTTATTACAATTACAACCACGAGACAATTTTAATCTGACAAACTTTTAGGTCAACACTTTAAGTTTTCTAAATTTACGAAAGTACGAATTCCCATGAACACTTATAATACTGTCGTAATATATGAATATTTATGCTTCCATTGAAAAAGCCTGAAAAGTGTTTAAAATTAATTAATTCGACAAAATTTAAGCAGATAGGTTTGTAGAGTCAGAAAAAGACTTTACCTGACAAAACACAAAATTTCGGTAAAAAAATAAAATACAAAACACGTTAAAATTTCTTACACAACCGAATAGATTTTAGAAAAACATTGTTTTAAGTTGTATGACGAGTCACTTGACAATTGAAAATAATTTATGAAATTATTAACTGCATAACAACCCTTATAAATATTCTATCAGAATTTAGGAAAAATTTATTAGATTTCCAATTTTCGATAAATTTGAAAATGACATTTATATCTAAAAAAAGAATTATTGTGTTGGCAAGAAAGTAATTTCGGTTTTTCAGGGTAAAATAAAACCGAATTTCTTTATTCAAGTGATGAACTGTAATCAGTCAAATATTTTTTTACTTATTCATTATAAAGTTTATTGTTGAAATAAAAGATTGGGCTCTGTTTCACCCGAAATTGCTTTCTTTCCAACCCGATAATTATTGAATTATGTGACCCTCTAAAACTTTTTTATGCAATCCATATTTACCGAGTAGTAGAAGCGTTATAGGTGACTCGCTCTGTATATTTAAAATAGTCATCTACCGTTGCATCTTTATGTTGTTTGTAAGCATTATCAGCCTTCAAATAACTTTGGAAATGTTGACTTTACAGATATCTACAGACAATCATCCTACACAAGGTATAAGAGCGCATCCGTTACCCTGCGAAACATGGGTACCGTTGCACAGGATAATCCAGTACAGTCTTCGATACAGAAGAAGCTGGTAGATTCATTCGATCCGTCTCATCTCGAAGTGATTAATGAATCCTACATGCATAATGTTCCTAAAGGGGCTGAGACACATTTCAAAGTAGTTGTTGTGTCCGATAAATTTGTTAACCAGCCGCTTCTCAAGGTGAGGATTTAAAATCTAGTCTTCTGCACAGTTTTGTGCATTATTACTTTTAGGTATAAGTCAGGAAGACTTGAGTTGTAATAAAAAATATATCGGACGTGTACTACGATATGATCTTCAAATGAAGAGGAATTTCAAACAATATAATTCTTTTTAAATAGCGTCATCAAATGATAAATAATTTGCTGCAAGCTGAATTAGAGGGCGGAGTGCACGCACTATCGATAGTAGTAAGTACTTTCGAATTTTAACTAAGATTCATGCTACAATAGTTGAATGATATTACTCGACTGAATTTTCTTATCACCTCTTTTCAAAGGCAAAAACACCTGATCAGTGGGAAGACAATAATAAAATCTCTCCGAGTCCAGCTTGTAGGGGTGGTTTCGGAAGATAAGATTCATTGGTAAAGATCTTTCGATTTAGCTAATTAAAGAAACTAAGCTAATTGTCAGACAAAAACTCTTAAAAGAAACTTAGCAAGTGTTGTTACAAAACATTTAATCGAAATCGTAAAGCAAGAGTAAAAAAGAAAATAAAAGATTACATTAATGTCATAAAGCAAAAGTGTCCAGTCTTAGCTTTCCATCATTCTCTGTGAAATAGAGAACATCAGCGAGAGATTGCTCTGCTATTGCCTCTTCTGCTCTGTCGTACATCTGCAAAGTACAATTATTTATAACCAACACAGTATTGCTTCAACCAGGCTCAAGTATCATTCGCGTAATATATTTAAAGAACAAATATTCGATCAACATATTATCTCGAATAATTTGAACTTTCTACACAATAATAATAATATAATATAAATAATAATAATTCATTTGCTTCTAATAAAATGTGCGGTATTTTACATACCCCTCTGAATGTAACTTCCGTGGGTGGGCATTTGAAATTAGGTCCGAAATTAACAGAAACTGTAGCACTTTTGTGGATAGAGACTGTAGGATAATACGCTCCTTTGTTGACATCCAGAAATGCTTCACCTTGACTGATGCCATTTTTATAAAATACAATCTTGCTGCCTTCTAAAGGCTTCAGAGCTTTCAGTGCTTCAGGTACCTGGTCCTTTTCTTCATAGTATAGATGACTTTTGAACTTCACTAGAGGCTGAGAAAAAATTCCTTGTATAATGTTTGCTCTTTCAAATCTAATCATCCTCTCCTCTGACATATTTTTCCATTAACAACTCTACTTACTCGATCTTTATATGTATTAGGTAAGTGTGAAGCATCGTGCGTGTCAGGTAGAACAATTAGGAACCCTAAAGTATCACCTTCCCCATAACTATGACTGTAATGTTTGCCCCTACTCTCATGGAATCGTGTTCCTTTCCTGTAAACAAATACCTTCAACAATTCTTCATTTGTTTTTGAAATATACATTTAGTTGCATCATTAATATGTTTTCAGTCGCACGCTATCAAAGCAAATTATTCGAACAGCAAAAGTAAGGCATGTTTGTACCTAGATCTCCAAGAATATCCAAACTTGTCATAACCAAGGGGAGCTTGAAGATTAGCGTACTCTTGACCCCATCCTAATCTAGTAGCCGATCCCTCTGGCATCTCCTCTATGGTGGCCTCCCAGTACCATGCTCCCCTGCTCACATCTAAAAAGCATACAAACATCAATCAAACATAAAATCTACATAGATCGAAGGTTTATAGCAATTTACGTTACGTTTACTGAAATAATGAAAGATTGAAAAATTGGATCACAATTCTGACATACTATGAGTGGCTCTGACCATGCAATAGCCCTTTTCACCGGTGACTGCCAGCCTGTCTTCGGACACTCTGAGCTGCGGAGCTCTATCGTGCAGTGCTAGCAACACCGTACTTGGACTGAGACCTCTGTACAGCCATCCTGGGATTGGTTTTCCTGCCCAGTCACTGCTCTCGTCAAATTCCTGCAGATATTACAAATTTATCAATCATTGATCAAGGAAAAATGTAAGATAGTAATGTACCTGTCTGAAAGGGGCATGCGGATCAGGCTCTGCGAGGATGTATCTGTAGCCATCTTTGTTGAAGGGATGTTCTAGGGGATATCCATGCGCAGGTAATTTTGGTGCAGCCATATCCGAGCCTCTGCCTTTCTTGCCTGGGCCGCTGCCAGCACCTTCTCCTGGGAACTTGCGCTTCGCATTGCGACCACGAAGCCCTCCACTAAGAGGCACTAAATGTTCCATAGTTATATTAATGAAATAGAATAAACTCGATCAGACTGCAGCTGGTTGAATTTCGATATATTGATGCAATACAATTAATTAATTCTGTATAAAATTTCACTTGTTCCATTGGTTACGTAACGATTTTTGTAGTCGACGTTCTCTGCTACATTTTAATGAGTAAAAAATGACACGATTCATTAAAAAGATTATTTGACTGTAAGCATTACGATTAAGCAGGTTGCTGTATGATATCACACCACTGATTATAGTCTTGATAAGATAAGAGCTGATCAAAATAAATAGTACGATTCCGAAAACATACTGAAAAGTAGATGCATACTAAATGATTTCGGGAAATTAAGAGTTATCAGAAATTATACCAGTGTTAGGTTAAATTTAGTATTTTGCAACAAGAT
>CM052325.1:8283210-8396792 GCA_028455615.1 Lasioglossum zephyrum | reverse complement strand
ATCTATTGTATGCCCACATGTTCTTAAATAACTATACATTAACAAAACCAAAGTAGAATTTCATCTCGGTTCAACAAAGATTAATATAACATACATACATATTTATCAGACTATGTTCAAAATCTTCATCATGAGTGCGACACGATACTATAAGGCAAGGCGACGTTAACAAAGCTGAGGCGGACATTTGTCAAATGAAAATAAGGAACCTTCAAGGAACTCAAACATTTTTTGGGCATCCCTATAGACTATAATTGTAAGTTATTTCAGTCAAATTAAAAATTAATTAAACATCTTCTCCAGTTCTTCGAATATATTTCGTGAATGTTCGTGTTAGTTTCAGTAACGAGAGTTAGGGATTTAAGTGTGTATGGACCGTTTGACAGATTTACGGTTAATGTTAAACTGTTAATGTTAGTACAGGGTAAACGTTCGTTAGGTCGACACGGTCCCGCAGCCGCAGTAAATCGGCCAGCATAATAACGAAGCGAATTAAAGCACACTAACAGTATTTTAAGTGGGAAAAAGTAGAAAGACGACTCGTTGCCAAGGAAGTTTTACATCCTGCGATGGCAAACTCTCAAGTTTCCGTCGTTTCACGCCAGCGGCAGATTTGACCGAGTTTTTCTAACTCCGGTATTTATAGGTATAAACGCGAAATTAAGATCCGCGAGTCCTATTGGTAATGAAGTGACAGTGTCACGCTGTGCCGCAGATTGCATTTGCCTTTCACACATACAAACGTATATGTATTTTCGTGCGCATAGACGCGACTACGAGTGTGGAACAATTTAAAAAAATAAATGATCATGAGTCCGGCTTGTAAAAACTTATTCTGGGAAATAGTCATTATTGTTTGTAATTGTTTTTTTTATATTAATGGTAATATGAAGCATAATATAAAAATATTTGTGAAATATAGACAGACATATTATGACAGACAAAATAAAAATGCTCATAGATGTATCGATGCGAGAAAATTATTAACAACAGTACAGTACTAACAATTACTAATAGACAACAGTAAAATAAAATTACTGGTAATATTAACAAAAAAATAATTGACAATGTTACGACAATGTTATTGATAAAATTGCTGATTAGATAAATATTTAAATAATATAGTTGATGTATAAAAACATGGATAAAAGAAAATTAATGATTCAAATATTTGACGTATAAATAAAATAAATATTGGAATCCGATATTTAATCGGACGATAATAATGCAACTTTAGTCAAACCTTTAAAATTCAAATTTTGCATGAAATATTTGCATGTGGTAAAAATAATTTGGGAAAAAAGGAGGAAGAGATGGTGCGGAAAGTATCAGTTTCCAATCAGCATGAGTTCCTCGCACTTGGTACACATTTCGCGGAGAGTCTCGCGTCACGGAATGAGATCCTTTGCAACATAAAGTGGTTCGCCGGGTGAACGGCTTGGTCACATGAAATTCCTATATTTTCTTTCTTTTTTTTTTAACGAGTCAGAGCGCTTGACCCAAATCGTTTGTAACCACGTCGCATAGAAAGATAGAGATAAAGACAAAGGTAGCGGAAAAATAAAACACTGGCAAAGAGACCGGGCAGGAAGAGGTGGAATTACAGAGGCAGAGTGATTGTCGACGTATTTATAGTGGAAACCACTTTCGCCGTTAGAAATGTTGACATTGTGTACCTGGAATTAGCTTCCTATCTTAGAACTAGTATTAATTTGTCGTCGGCATGCATCGGGAAATACAACGCTCCATGGAATGGAGAAACTTTTTAACCGGAAAATGGCAACTGTTCTTTTCGAATTTTCCATGAAAAAAGTCTCGACAAGCTTGTGAAAATTTATTATGCAAAATAAAACTTGTCTACATTTGTTACTAATAATAGGAGTAACTTTGGAATTTCATTCTTTCTTTTAGCAGGTCAAATAACTAATTTTCATATCGTTTAATACAATAATAATACAAAAATTCTCAATTTTCAGTTACAATATTAGAACAAATTTTCTATTCCAGCAATAAGAATGTAATATTATAAATTTGAACAAAAATGACGCAATAATAAGGATGTCGGCAACAATAAAAAATTTCAAATTCGAATAACGATAATGCAAAAATTTTCGATTTTAACAAGAAAAATATAATAAATTTTCTCAATATTAAACTTACATAATAAATCCTCAATCGTCAACAACAATTACATCTGCAATTCCCATAATAATAATAATACAACGGATTTTCAATTTCAACAACAAATTCTCAAGTTCAACTATAATAACAGTTGAACACGACAATAAAAAGTTGAACAACAGTGACGCAACATTTCGATTGTACGGATGGTAAAAATTAGAAACCTCGGTGTGCCTGTTTATCATTCTCGAAAGTTGCTTACGAGGACCGTGCGAATGCTGAAGCACGCTGCAACAGCTGGTTCGCGGCTCTTCTAATTCAAATCGGAAAACATACGGTTGTACACAAGCGGCGCTTACAAAAGAAGTGTCTGATATCGTTCACCCACACACTAGGCTCGACTCTCTTCACTGCTAGCCGACTCGGTGTCAGCCTGTATATATTCCACGTTTGCATTGAGAGTCTTTCAAGTTTTTGACACTGTTTGTACCACGACCATGAATTCACGCATCACTTATCTATTATTTCACTCTACCGAAAAATGTTTCCTCAATTCTATCAATGTTATCCAGAATCTGATATTCTAAACAAATATATAAAATTCAAGCACAATCATACCGAAATAACAAAGTTCGCACTACCAAAAGTAGAATATCGGTAGATTTTTATTTCGCTAAATTATCTTTTCATAATTATGATCGTATTTACTTCTTCAATTCGCAATATGGTAGAACCTCGGTTATCCGAATATTAAACAGTTTATTTCAAAGTGATCCGAATACAATTTTAAATAGAACGATTATTTCTAATCGTGGATGACCTGAGAGGAGTCTCCGAGTGCACAGAGTTAAATAATAAATTAGTATGAACAAATATTTATGAGTAGTAAAGAAATGAAATTGATTTTTTAAAACGAAGTGGAAGGGGTCGTTCCACGAGAGAAATGGCCAAATTTGGAAAAGGGATCGTATCTGGAAGAAAGGTGATTAGCAGCCGATTGGCAACCGTCCAGGCGAGATTTCCAAGAATATAACGAATTTGTCTTGACGCCGTTGGTAGAGGGAATAATCGTCATTGGCTGAATGCAAGTAAAACGTTAGGTCTGACACCAGCGCGTGCCCTTCTTCGTTTGACTGACACGGTTTCGATGTGCCAAGGCCTATTACCCATAATCCACTTTCCAAGCTAAGAATGAAACACATGTACAAACATCAATGCTCTTCGTTCATTCTTCTCTTGTCAGTTGCAATCAGTTGACAGTTCTACACATATATATGTAAATTACA
The DNA here is from genome assembly GCA_028455615.1 of Lasioglossum zephyrum. NCBI lineage: Eukaryota > Metazoa > Arthropoda > Insecta > Hymenoptera > Halictidae > Lasioglossum > Lasioglossum zephyrum. The sequence continues at coordinate 8,393,385 of CM052325.1, read as the reverse complement.
GTTGTCGTAGTTATATTACGAACAATTGTTATTATTGAAAATTTCAAATTTTTGCTCAAATTTATCATCGAAATTGGTGTTCCGCTCTATTCAATCAATGTTCAAAACTGTTTAAAATGTCCACAATGTTATAAAATTATATATCACCTTAGAATAATGCAAAAAATATCTCTATAGCTTTTATTGAAAATTAATTGATAATATAGAATAAAACAAAATTTACCAGAACTTGCTCTTACTGACTGTCATACTGAAATGTAGTATTGACAAATTTATTTCGATTAACAACCGCAGCCAATATTCTTTTGAATTTTCTCCGGGGGGAAGTTCGCCTTTCTATTACGATTTTGTCATTTGATCCTGTTTGCTTGAATAAATCTCAGAATCAGGGTAGAGTCAAAAGCTCACGGTCAGCTCCTCGACTTATGAATCACGCCCGGCATGACTCCCTACCTTTGCATCATGCCAACTTGTCTCTCTGAGCTCGAGAGACGTTACAGCGGTGGTACGGTTTCATCGGCAGTGACTTTCAGCTGCCACTTAGGGGTTACGTGCACCTGAGAACGATGCAAGTCGTACTCGAGAATTTTCTTCACATGTTAAATTATATTTTCCCTGATATATTCTATTCCATTTTACGATACATATTTTATTTCCATATTCTATTCTCTACATTTTTATTGTCTATATTGTATTTTAAATGTTTCATTTTGTATATTCTTTTTATAATAGCGTATATTCTGTTTCCTACATCTTATTGTCTATATTTTATTTTATATGTCTTCAACATTATAATTTTTAACATGATCACATTTTATCATATAAGGATATGCTAATGTTACACCATTATATGATGATATGTTAATATTTGATAATGTTACGCTATTGTATAATGATATTTTAGTATCTGATAATGTTATACTATTTTATGATGATATATAATGCAATACCATACACGGTAATGATAATATCGTAACATCATATTTTTCTATTATTATTTTATCGTTACGTCAGTCGAGCCAAAGACGTGGAAGGATTAAATAATTCATTAAACAGATGCAACCCAACCTGACACATGTTCGACAGAAAAATAGGTGGAACGAAGAGATTGGTTAGGTTATGTAGGTCGGCTGGGTCACCACTTTGGCCTGCGACTAAACCCTCCAATTAAAGCGTGCAGATGAATAGTCGATTATCGTCCTCCGCGAAATAATTCCTGTGCCCGAGGCAACAGTTTTCCTCGTGTCATTGTCAGTCCTCTTATTAAATATATATTGTATCTGGAATGGCTGAGGTAAATGTCCCAATCCATATTCCTAGCTAAGAATATTCGATTAACTAACTTGTACTTTCTTATACAGTTTAATTTTTATATCACTATCACATCTTTGTGAAATTTATTTTTAAGTCACAGTTTTACCATTGAGAACATTTGAAATTTTTTTACATATTCTTCTTGATGACTACAATGCAGGTAGTGTTAAGTGACGAAACAGCAAAGGCAACTGTTATTTTTGCTTTTTAAGAAGTAATCATTTATTGAGGCTACTCGCCATTGTTGATTATTGCTTCATAATCCCTGTTAAGATCAGTTACGTTTCTAATTCAAATGCTTCAATAACAAGGTTCTGTCTATTTATAGCGGAAAGTAAAGGTTCTCTATGATCTCATATCTAAAAATCATTCTGAGCAAGATGCAATGATCGTCGATGCCAACATAATACTTCACGGCTATAAATTTAAAAGTCGAGACTGTAATGCAATTTAAATCTCTCATCAGACACTTTCCAGGCGACAACTGGGTCTGTTCCGACCCACATAAATACGTGTGTGCAACAACAAATATTTAGAAATGCATTAAACATAATTCGAAACGTTAAAAGTAAAAGTTTAATTCTTTTTTACGTATCTTGCAGATTTTTAAAAATATTTAAAAAATTTCGGGAATAAAAGTTGTGGCAATATATAGCTACTAAAAAAATATAAATTTTATAACATTTGTGGTTCGATGGGAAATTTACGTTTCAAGACTATTTCGAGTTTCTCACGACCACGATGTTCAACCAGAAAACTCTCCAACAAGTATTTTGATAGCTACCACGTGTCAGATTATTGTGCGTCGAGTTAACGCGTTGGATAGGCAGCGACGTGATGTGTCAATCGGACTGATGAGTCCGAATTGATGACAAGGGGGAAGTTCGTTGGCTAGCCAAGAGACAGTCCGGCATCTTATTACGGTTTTCAGTACAAAACAACCTTGAACTTTAAAGTCTGTTTGCACGGACCAACACGGAAACGTTTAAGCTTGGTCTGCCCGACTTGGTCCCAGCGCTATCAGTCCGTTTAAAAATATATCGAACTCAAAATGGCGCATGGGACTCTAATGCTCGGCCTGGCTTACGCGAAACTCTTTTTCACATTCATATTATTCGACCATCATTTTGTAGTAGACACATTGTAGTTGACTTTTAATCATCTCTGTTTATGAATATATGCGTATAAATTTCTAATCACTGTATTAATTATTCTTAGTTTACATGTTTCACTAATATTGTGATTCAATAATTATTATTATTATATACAGTATATTATTATATATAGTAATTGTTGAATAATATTGTGATTCAGTAATTATTATCTTTTCTGTTTATAATGGACAAGTGAACTAAACAAGCCGTTTGTTTTCTGTTTCAGGTGGTGCTAGTTTTCATTCTCAGTATAGCGTCGCTTATAATATATTTCATCGATGCCTCCAGGTAAGCAGTCTAAGCGACAATTATCTTATCAATTTTTTAAATACGTACTTATTTCATTAATTTCAAACGGTAACAGTGAACGAGCATTGTCAATCGAACAGTTGAAGCATGCATGTAACAGTTGTAGCTCTTCTAAAATTAGAGCGCAGAATGTACTCAAGTAACAAAATATTAGAATATAAAGTGATATTGTCTACCGCCATTTTATTTTTCAAAAAGTTAAGATATTACCGTTATTGTAGCCCGCGTGGTATGTCCGCATAACATACGACGAGAATCGATTATACCGATCGATACGATTGAGCACACCGTAACCTATGTAGTATATCATTCTTTATAAATATTTATGGAAACTGTAACTGCGATATATATTTAATTTTATTACTCTTATTATTTTAAATAGTGCTATCTCACTTGGTCAATTATATTGGTGATATGAAATCTGGATTTATTTCCTCACTACATACTTTATTTACAAAAGAGAATAGTAAGAACAATATATGTACGATATTGAATAATAATAATATAATATATAATAAGTATTTTATTCCCATATTTGTATCACTATACCGGGTCTATATACATATACATAGTCCAGTATACATATATGGTCTAAGGTCCACAGTGTTAAATGTTATATTATTATATTCTTGTAAATATATGCATATGTATTACATTAACTCATGAAGGTGATTATTATCTTTTACGGACCCGCAGTAATAATGCCAGAAAAAAGAGTGTACAAGTTTTTAGGTCGCGACCGTTTTACTACGAATTCCTGCAATGGCACAGAACCAAGTTATCGAGAACGGCATGAATATCCGAGTACTTCAAAAACTTTTAATGGCGAACGCTATATCTTTCAGAAAAATATCTGCTCGGATAGATTCTACATATATTCCGTATGTTATTTGTTTACATCGATCCGTGATATTCCACTTCTACGTATATGTTCGTGAAATTAAAGAAACACCGCGAGATCTATAAAAGCTTGTTCTACATTTCTTTATAATCAGACGATCTGAAGAAAAACCTGCGAGTCTACAATGCATATGAAAATGCAAGTCACTGTTACCTGTAGGCTTCTGAACTTGATGCAAATTCGCCATTTTCTTTGCGAACATGGCAGAATTAATCAATGAATTACTGCTTCCTTTAATAGTGGCTGTATTAAAGGAAAATTCAATTTGAATCGATTACGTATTTTAGGAATATTTCAATAATATATTGATATACGTAGAGTATTATATTACATTGTACATATTGTACTTTATATTATGATGTATATTACGAACATTTCATAAATATACAATAAAACAGTATAATGTATAATATATGAATAATATATTATATTATCATATATCATGTTATATATCTGTAATTTATAAAAATAACATAAATCTAATGTTTGTATATGTAAATATATATTATACATCACAATATAAAGTACAATGCGTTACGTATATTGCAATACACATGTAACTCAATATAATACACTACACTATTTAAAATATTAGATATAGACAAAAAGAAATTTGTTTTTAAATATAAATGCATAATAAGTTATGTATAACATAATGATATTATGTTATATAATAATGATCCTTTTATATTTATTCGTATCCTCCTTTCAAGAAATGCTACTATTATACGAACACGTTATTTCCATTAGTTGTATACAAGTAACATATAATGAATTAATTAATATTCGGATTAAAATTAGCGGTTTATCATCATTTTTGTTACAGCGAAGAGGTGGAACGTTGCCAAACGTGGAACGACAACATTACTCAGCAGATAGACTTAGCTTTCAATATATTTTTTATGGTCTACTTTTTTATACGCGTAAGTGTCCACAGTTTTACCATATAATTGTTCATACACTCGTCTCAACGCATGCGAAAATCCTGAAAAAATCTAGCACATGTGAAATTCAGTTTTTCTAAATTAAAGAATCCTTGTCATTAAGAAATGATTAAGACAATTAGATTTTTCTGAGAATTCATTATTCTAAACTACGTTTCGCCCTGCCGAAAAATCTGAATGGATTCAAGAACTTATGACAATATGTCGTTACTGTTCTTTAAAATTCTGTCTTTAATAAAGTTTGGGAAAATATTAAGAGATCTACATTTTAATAAGAAAAGTTTACTATTATTTATTACTATTACTTAGTCCTTTAGAAGTCTTCCGATTTCAGAGCCAAAACTCTTGGTTAGAGACGCAAAAAAATTTTGTGTGTTGAATTCGCCATCCATTATAATTGTGTTTGTTGCTTATCGATCGTAAGGTAATTTATAACAAGAAGTATAGATGATATCGGCGCAAAGGTTCGATCAGAAATTTCTGACTACCTTACGATCGATAATCAACAAACACAATTATCGTTAATGTGTTTTGGTTGACAATAGGAGATAAATAAAAATAATTTACCTTTCTGTCCGACAGTTTATCGCCGCCAGTGACAAGCTGTGGTTCATGCTGGAGATGTATTCGTTCGTGGACTACTTTACGATACCACCGTCCTTCGTGTCGATATACCTCGATCGGACGTGGATCGGACTGAGGTTCCTCCGAGCCCTACGACTGATGACGGTCCCTGACATCCTCCAGTACTTAAACATTCTAAAGACATCGAGCTCCATTCGTCTCGCCCAACTCGTATCAATCTTCATCTCCGTCTGGTTGACAGCTGCTGGCATCATTCATTTGGTAGGATATTAGAATCATCCCACTAAAATCATACAACCGCTGCACTACCCCTTGAAAAGATGATTCCCTTCAGTGTCCAGAATCGACCAAAACCCAATATCCCACTTCAGCACCATGAGCATATACTCCAACATCCCCCACTAAGTCCGTAGACTGGTCACATAGTAATCTGGCTCTCAGTAAGGGGGTAAACTGTATTCCCCTCAATGTTTCCTATTTGGCGACACTGATTCCGTCAAGAAAACGAGGTGTACTTTACTCCAGGCCTAGGCAACTCTCCCTACTTCCTGGCTCCTCCACATCAAACTTCTGTGAAGGAGGTGGGGGAGATTAGGAGTGTGCATATAGGGGAGGCTGTACTCTCGTAGTCACATGAGGCAAACCACGGTAGTGGTGGGAGTTGTGAATCGACAGCGGGGAAGTTAATCTGGCTCTCAGAGAGGGGGTAAACTGTATTCCCCTCAATGTCTCCTATTTGGCGACACTGTTTCCGTTAAGAAAACGAGGTGTACTTTACTCCAGGCCTAGGCAACTCTCCCTACTCTTCCTGGCACCTCCACATCAAACTTCTGTGAAGGAGGTGGGGGAGATGAGGAGTGTGCATATAGGGGAGGCTGTACTCTCGTAGTCACATGAGGCAAACCACGGTAGTGGTGGGAGTTGTGAATCGACAGCGGGGAAGTTAATCTAGCTCTCAGAGAGGGGGTAAACTGTATTCCCCTCAATGTCTCCTATTTGGCGACACTGATTCCGTTAAGAAGACGAGGTGTACTTTACTCCAGGCCTAGGCAACTCTCCTTACTTCCTGGCTCCTCCACATCAAACTTCTGTGAAGGAGGTGGGGGAGATTAGGAGTGTGCATATAGGGGAGGCTGTACTCTCGTAGTCACATGAGGCAAACCACGGTAGTGGTGGGAGTTGTGAATCGACAGCGGGGAAGTTGCCCGGGCTTGCTATACCCTATTCGTGAAATTGAATCTATGTAGGAAACATTCCCTAACTCCCACAGTTGTTCCGAAAATTTCCCATCGACCCTCCCGCCGACTGATCAAACAAACAACTTGTCAGCCTACCTGGAGAATTAATTATTCCTAATTGTTCGCAGCTTGAAAACTCAGGGGACCCATTCGAGTTCAAGAACCCGCAACAGCTCTCGTACTGGACTTGCGTTTACTTTCTGATCGTAACGATGTCCACGGTAGGATATGGCGACGTTTACTGCCAGACGATCCTCGGCCGAACATTCCTAGTATTTTTTCTACTCGTCGGTTTGGTAAGCCTTCTTTCTGTCATCTTCTGTTTTCTATATAGCTAACAAGTATCGATACATATATATATAATAGATAATATATATATTGATATATATATCTATCAATTACCAAAGAAATATAAACCGCCCTTTGTAGATCACTATATAGGAATCTCGCGCGAAAGACTGAATGGCCTGGGCAAAACAATGAACATTTTCTTGTATCCAATAATCTTTCGAACAGGCAATTTCGTTTTTTCCCCCGAGAGAAACACCGGACTCTGCGCTTCAAACTAAATTTTCAATTTTATCACTTCGAGAGAAACTTTTTTATATTTTTTTAATTTTGCCACAATGTGATAAGACTGAAAAAAATTAATGGAAACCATTCTGAGAAATTTGAGTTCGTTATAACAATTGGCGCAATTCGCAAGAAAGCAAAAATTGGTATAATATAATTAAATAATATTAGAATTAATACATTAACGAATGTGGATTAGATCTTCATGGTCGCAGAGTTCGTTAGAGTAGAATTGTCATGATCGCAGCCTTGTCAATGGTCGTATTGTTAGTGCAAAACGCGACGAAACGTTTATTGTTGATTTATCGATGATAAAGTATCGTTTAATGGCACTGTGAATATTTCGTTTTAATGTTCTTTTTGCTTGAAATTTTGGATAGTTGATTTTTTGGCAGACACATTGCTGGTTTGTTTTGAGGTACTCCGAAGTTTGTTAGTCTGTTTGTTCTTTAGAGCTGTACTAATAATACGTCTGTAGATGAAATTGGCAAGGTGAGCGATGAACAAGAGAATTACTCTTCCCCAAAACACACAAGACGGTGAGCATTCCGAATGCACAGTGTCCTCTGGCTCGTTGAGAGTTTAGGGATTTTTGGGGGATTTTTATTGGACCCATTGTCTTGAGGCAACTTGGTGAAATTGATTGGGTTCGTTGAAAAAAAGAGCCTTAAGAGCTGTGCAAGTTTCCTTAATAATACTTCATTCTTCTTTGTTGTATTATCAATCTTATTCTTTTCCTACAGGGTTTATTTTCATGTAATCAAACTTTGAACATTTTTGCAGAACCCCTGAGAAATTATCAACTTTACAATTTACACATTGACAGTCCTATGTCAATATATATATAGTCAAAAGTAACTCACTACGAACTCTGACTAAAACATTATGATCAGATGTATTTTTTATGCTGTTCCAAATACCGTACGCGCCATTTCCGACCAATGTCTACGAAAGCTAAAACTGTAGGTACTGAAAGTGCTATTGTTGAAATTGTTGGCAGTACGGTGTAGAGAGTAAATCTTTCGAGAAAACAGTTTGACAAGAAAAACATGCTAAAATAGAATAGATTGGGGCTCTGTTGTCGGATATAAGGTTCGTTAAGGAAAGCTTGCGTCAGCCATGGGACTCGATGAATTTTTTCTGCCAGAGGACAGTGTCATTCGTCGTGGAATCGATCGCTTCATTTGAACGACGATGCGCAGTGTCTGCGACAAGCATGTCTGGCGCGCGTGTGTGCGTGCATACGCGAGCATGTGTGCCGTGTTATCGATCGCGGCCTAACACTCGGCCGAGCAACGCGATTCGATTCGATTATTCGCCTCGATGTTTATCGAGGTGAGAGAGCCCCGTTTTCTATTTCCCCGAGCCTGAGCATCGTCGTTTAAACGTGGCCACGTCTAGCGTAACATTTGTCTATGAATGTCATTAGCGTAACAGAGAGATTCCACCACCGTAGTTCACGCTGTTTTACCGACGGGAACTGCTACTTTCGTTCGAGATGCACATGTACCGTCACTCGTTGGAACATGGCAGACTCGACAAACCTTACGCGGGTACACTATGGCCGTGTACTGTTTTCATACGCCTCGACGAACTAATAAGGCTCGACTCGTTTCATGCGAATATACAACGCTTTAATTTCACTCGAGGAGACTAATCTTTTCAATTTATATACTCCTCGTTCAGGAAATATTCTATGGGATGTTGGCGTGCGATGCCCGGGTCGGTCGAGACCCAGAAGCGGGCGTAAAGAATTGTCAATTTGTAAGATTAATAGCACTCACACTGGGAACATTTAGGAAAAAAACATAGAAGTAGAATGATAGATATTAAACAGATAGAAGTAAAATTTTGTATAGGAAATGTTCAATATTGATATACGATGCTCGTGTCTAGTTGGGACACACAAAACAATGGATATCAAAAGTTATCAATTTGCGAGACTAATAACGTTCAAAAACATCCTCGTCTTCAACGCGTTGAATGAAATGGATATCTCATTTCCATTTTTAAATATATCTATAATAATTTTCAGAGATGAATATAAAGATATAAATGGTTGCACGTGTGGAATATTTACAGTTATCAATCAATGAATATTTTTATAATTGGCAAACGTGTTTTCCGATAATGTCCGTGTTGATTAATCTTCCTGCGTGCGCCTCTTTTTTAGTAGCACAAGCAACCGTAGACTCCATATTCATTCGCGGCATTAATGACTCCATATTTCAATTTGTTTGTTTGTTGATCAACATCTTATAAAATACAACCTGAAGAAGAAGCATACGAGTCGAGTCTTCTCGAAGCGTCGAGGCCCAAAACGGTGAAAAAAGCCTTCTGTGGTCACCAAGCCAGCTTTACACCTCTCTTTAAATCTGTTGAGACTCGTATCTGTTCAAACTTTGTGTCCTAATCCCCCAAAAAATCGCATATACTTGGTACATGCCACGAGAGAAAAACCGAAAAGAGAAAAAATAAAAAATACAAATAGAAAAAAGAAAGAAAAAAGAATAGCAAAACTCCATCGGCCTAAGCAGGTTGGTCCACCTGCACGCCAGTTTGGACCGTGTCCCGTGTCTTGCTTCCGGGACGCGAAACAAAAGGCAAATGAGAAAAGACAGTCGAAAGATAATAATGGAAAAAGAATAACCGATGATATTCGTTCCGACGTGAACCGAGCGCCGAGTCGGAGCTTGGAAGTTTTCTATAGCGATACTGGCTACCTGTGCCTTATGCCTATACCTCTATGTGTGGCCGTAGTCGGAGCTGGACTAGCGTTTCGTGCGGTTAGGCGGCCCTCGTTTCCGTTTTCGTTTTCATTCGGTCACGAACACGAGATTAATGGGCTGTGTCCCTCCCCAATCTCGTTTCATACGATTAGCTGGTCGTGGTTGTAAAGTTTGTTGGCCTAATAGAGTGGTCACAGTTACACAGCACTTTACATCTTGCATTTGAACTCGTGCAATTAGGTGCTGAATTATCCCACAAGTGCACTAGTCTATAAATTTACTCCTAAAATACAAAAGCTCGAGAAATGAGCCACATAAAGTAGTAGCCCATGGTCAGCGACCACGAATTAACAAAGGCAGTGCCCATAACTTTCAGTATTGATATGACCACGCTTACGATACTACATGATCATGCTCATTGACATCAGCTCCGAAAGGGCAATAGGTAGTTCCATTAGAACCGTATATGTGAAACAACACGAAACGCCGACAACCGGCTCCGACGGCGAGCTTCTATCGTCCTCGTACCTACACGCCTCACTCTGTCGTAAAGCAAAACGCGAACAAATAAGGGGAAAGAGAAAAGAACGCAGGAAAAAAACGAGAAAAGAAGCGTATGAAAGGTCTATCAATGCGGATCGCGACTGCACCTTGCGCTTCAAAGTCTCTCGGGGCAAGGTGATTAGAAGAAGAGACTTTCCCGTGACACACGTAGTCGCTCGCAGTTCTTTTTTCCTGTATGATGTCTCTTGACTGCGCAGGCTTCCGGGGAGCTGGCTTTCGTTCAGCGCCCACTCACGCCAGGTCATTGTTCAAGATGGCACAGAATCGCCCAAGCCGCCCCACTTTTTTTGGCTCTTTGCGATCGGGCGCTGCGCGAGACAGGTTATACGAACACGTCGAACGCGATTTTCGGCCTTGCGACCGTAAAAAAATTCAGTTATGCAGACGGACGACTCCCGGAGCGTGTCGGGTCGCGGGGTTAGGCTTCTTTGAGCCGAAAGATATAGGAGACGATCGGCGATTCGAGTGTCCCTTGTTCCATACGTTTCGTGATGAATGAGGAAAAATCAGTTTTGACTTGGGGACTAATTTTGAAGTAATTTTGAACATTGATTTTTTTTTATTCTCTTTGATGTTCTCAGGATTATTTTCACTAGTTTCTGATTTCTAGGAAAATGACTTCACGAAATTCTGCGAAGAAAATTTCCAAAGCTACATTAGGAATTTATGCTTGCTTTACTTTATTCTAATGATCAGAATTGCAGAACTGATTAATTGGTTCGACTCGAAACCAAAAATCCCCAAACCAAAACTTTACAAAAATTAAAATTCTAAATAAAATGGAAAGTGAGCTCCCAGACCCGCCTTTCAACGCTTCGGAGTCGTCTACGTGCAAAAGAACTTTCGGGTAGAAACCTTGAGTAATCTCGGTACAGCCTCGCTAGTAGACCGTCTCCGCTAAGCCTTGATCCCGTGAAACCCGCTACCCTCTCGCGGAGACTCGCGTAATCAGGTAATCGACGCCATACTGGCAATAATGTGAGTCAGATTCTGTTGCAGCCGCGACACTGACTATCGCTGACATTAACAAGACAGAGAAAATGGCTGAGTATGATCTTCATTGTATTCTAAACGACACGTCTCTCAACCTCATATCTGTCTACTGTCTGTTTTCTGTGTTCGCTCTCCACGAAATCTCGTCACGCTCATCGCAGACGAGGCATGGGAATAGACTAATTACCATATGGGGTTTCGTGTCACGTCATCTGGAATACCCACACCGCAAAAAAGGAAACAGTGATTTTGTTAAGCCATCCAAATAGGTAGCTTGGACCTAAAAGATTTCTCCAGGTGTCGCATCTTATGGGGTATTAAAGACCATTGTACCATTTTAGTGTCGCGATCTACATTACTGACAATTCATGAATGGAGGAGTGTTAGCAAGAACCGAGTATCCGTATACCTCATTTCTGCTATAAATGTTCATCACGTTTTGGAAACAATAAATGCATAAGGCGCGTAAATTTAAATGTTCAAAATATTATTTATAACATATGTATTTCAGAAATAGGAAATACAGTATAATTATTTTAATTTTTATACTTGCAGTTATTTGTGTTGATCATTAAAAAAAAGTGGATTGCGACAGTTTTGCACATTTTAAACTAATATATTATGATTTTCGCTAACTTCCATAAATTCATAAATTGCCGGTAACAAATGCGACACGAAAATGCTGACGGATACATATTGATCAGATTGAAAATGCGCTTCGTTTTCGGTGAAAAAAATAGGCGATTGGTCTACGGCTATACCTCGTCTGTGAACTCATTATCTGCCATATACCATACTTCACGTATGCTTCTTTAGCATACTGACTTCGCAACAACTAACCGACCTCTGCGCTAGAGGGCCCCATTGGGCCCTCGAGTCCCAAAGAACTCTTTTATGAAATGTTGATTTTGAGAAAGATCAAAAGACATTACTAAGAAAAATAATAGCACGAAGTCTGACGATTTTGAACCGTAACGGTTGTTGGTGTCTGTGCGAGCTTGATATTTCTGACTGTTCATTCTATCTGTATGTCTGTCTGTTTTCTCTGCGAACGCTAACATGCTGCTAACCCCGCCCCCATTTTACACACTCACACGTATGGCCGCTTTCATTCTTGGTTTTGTCTCGGACCGTTGCCGTTCCGAGCCGTTTCTCGAGTCTTCTGTAACCCTAACCTCGAAACGATGACCTGACCTCGAGCTTGATGTGTGTTGACTGAATAACTGCCCTGCCGAAGTAGAAGGAATACGCGAATCTATTTTTCTTTTTCTTATGAGTCGTTGATCACGCGTAGAGTATGTTTTTGTTATGGCTGTTTCTACGATCTTTTCGATCTGGTCGAAGCGACCCATATTTTCTCAGAGTACACGATTTTTGTTTCGATATTAATGGAATATTTGTTACACTTTTCTTTTGAATTATACTCTTATATTGCCACCATATAATATATATAACTCATTCCACTTAATATACTTCAATTATAATAATATAATTACATCTTGCTTCATTTTGAATGCTATTTTAATTATATTATTATATTATGATGATACAATATATGCTACATATTTTATTGAATATATTTCAATATCATTATTCAATATTATAGTTACATAGAAGAATCAATATTTCATTTAATATATTCTACTTGTAATAATATATAAGTATATTTTGTTTAAATGCGTTAGACATGTTTTTATATTATATTTTCTACTGCTACCTATAATTTGTTTATTCCATGTTGTCTTAATCTTTGTAACGTCGTCGACACAATTTTTCTCTTTGAAAACTATAAGAAATAGTGTATTATCAAAATATCCTTTACGCGGTATTGAATGTTTCATAATATAAACATGTACAGAATTTCAATTTAAGTTTAAGTTATCTTCGAATCAAAGATAGAAATTTTATTTCTAAATCTCGTCTACTTAGTGTAACGATGTATATAGAATGTCCCTAAATGGACAGAGCAATAATTTAATTGCAAATCTATATACAAAAATTTTGTATGTATGTTACAAGCTATCGAATTCAAGTTCAATGGATAAAAACAATCTGAGAAAATATATTTGGATTTGTTAACTGTTGAAATGTGACAACCGATAATTACAATATAAAATTGCTTGCAAAATATTTACAATCTATAACTAATATACTATAGATTTGCGAAAGGAATATTTTCTTAAACACATTATTATTTTCTCCTCGACGTTCATTTACTTGGAGACATTCTATATAAAAATCAAATTCACTGCGACCTCGAAACACGTATTTTACCACGTTTTTATTATTATAATTGATATAACAGTGCAGAACTGTTCTGTACAGAAAACAAACAGTTCCTCCTACTACACTTCTTTGTATTGTGATTTTGTTTAATCGCAGTGTCTTTAGTTGCCTGACATGTCTAACAATAGCAAAAGGATGTACATCTGCGGATGATACATTACAAGACACAAAATTGAAGGGAGCACTACGAAGCATCCATCATTTCTGGGATCCAGTAACAAAATTTTTACGAATCGTTTACAGTGGGTTGTTGACTTTCGTAGTATTGCGGTAGTCGCATTAGATCAGGGATGTTCAACTGTGGTTCTGTGAATGGCTCTTGAAGGTATCAGGCCACGCCCTACGACGGTATGTATCTAGACGTACCCCCCTCCTTCACATGGACTCAACTTCTATAGAGTCTGGTCAATGCTCCTCGGGTATTCCGTGATTATACTTAATTTATACTAGTTTGAAAAAGATAGATCAGTTTGTAACCACACCTAGTTTAAAACATTTTCGAAAAATCTTTCATTTGTCCCTCTGTGCAGGGTGTCTAGGAGGCGTGAATCTACAGTGTGGGCACAGTTTAGTACTCATTTTTTACAGAGGACATTGTAAAGGTGTTGTTTCTATACTCCTCAGTGCAGAGAATGATAAGTAGGCGTGGTTTGATTGTTCAGGGGCGTGGTATCTGTCCCTTCTGTATAGAATGGCACCAAGGGGCGCAGTTTTAAGACCCCTGCTGTGTAAAATGTCCCAAAGGGGCGTGGCAATAATTCTCTCTAAATGCCCCACGAGGCAATCTTGGACCTTGGAGCCACCAGTTGAACATACTTGCATTAGACAGTAGTGAAATTTTGCAAATCAAGTAGCGCTTTCCTTGCTGCAGCCCTTTTCAAGTACCATCAACACAATAGAAAATCTATAACTAGATACACCATACAATATAGTCAATTTTCTGCGCAATGCCTACATAGTATTATAATTTTAGACTCGGTTTAGGGGCCTGTTTCGGCCCAATTCTGCACGAAGAACAATGTTCGTCCTTCTAGATGTATTAGAATGCTTCGTTTCTTAACATTAGTCGAACTGGACTGCACAAAGTCTTCTTACTTTCCGTTTTCCGCTTTTAATGATCGAACCACATAATTCTATGCCCGTTTCTCCTCCTCTATGTGTTTCTCTTCTGCCATCAACGTAACTTTAAACGCACCTACGCCTTCGTTGTCATTTCTCCTTCAGTCTCATCACGTTTCCTACATCAAATTCATCGACTAACTACGTTTATTAACTATTTTCGTATTTTCGTCTACAGTGAAATGTAGCAGGCTGTCTTGGAAAAGAATCGAATTTTTATTGTAATAATTTAAATCGAACAAATTATTTTCAGAATTATTGAAGAATTTTTCACAAAACTTCTATTTCTCGACTATTTATTATCAATGTTGTTTTTAAATTTTTAAATAGGATATAAAGAATTCTAAAACGCGAAAATTGGGTAAACTTAAAGAACATTTTAATAAACTTTGCTTGAGCAAATCGGTTCTTTTCCTGGACAGCCTGTGCAAAGAATATTATGCAGGGTATTAAAATAGAAGTTTGCTGTATTGTTTACAAATAACGAATAAAAATGGCCTGAAGTAAGTAAGACATATTATTCTATGCAAATGTTACTTTTTATTTTAGTACCGCAAATGACACGTATTATTATATACGTTTCCTATAAACTTTTAAACAATGAAACATTATAAACAAGAACATACAATTATGAAAGTCATTGCAAATTATATGATATAAAAATCACGTAAGAAAATGAAAACAATGTAAAATTACAGGAATTAGATTAGTATGAAACTATCTACCTAAAAAGAAAATGAAAAGAAGCCGTCGTAAATAAAGATACTATAAAATTGTCGGTATTATAGAAAATAAAATTTGAAAAGTTTTCAATCATATTGTATTTTGAAACACACACTATATTAAATTCGCAGTCTAGTAATAACCTCACCGAGTTAAAGATGAAACCGTTCCACTGATTTACTATAATATTTCGGCGAATGTTAGTCACCGGTTCCTTGATAGTTTAGTGACTCACAAGGGAGTAACTTTGGTTCTTAAAATACATCAAAAATCCGCAGATGGAGGCCATTATGGTTGAGAGTATTCTGAAGTTATTTTACTAAATCGAATGCTTATCAAAAGTTTATAAAAATTAATTATAATAAATTGAATGAATATTAACAAAATTTACACGAATGAATTAACCTAATTATCACGAATTACGTTACTAATAATACAATTACCAAGAATTAATCAAATCGATAATACTAAAGTGAAACATAACGAATTAAATTATTAGTTTGTGTAATATAAGAAAGTATAACTGTGTTAGTGAAAAACGAGTCATTTGTGGTACAGAAATATCATTTTCTAATGAAATTTTTTAATAAATTCTTCTCTTTGCAATATTTTAAATAGAAATAGCGGAATAATTGTTTAATACTCTGTCAAATACAAAAGAGCAAGAAAGGAATAACACAAATGAATTTCTGACTTCTATATACTTTTCTTGGTGTCACAACTGCTTAAAGATCTATTAACTTGCTTGCCACTGCACTCTACTAACTAACATCGAGTTCGATCCTACCATCGAGTTTAATGTTTTTCTCTACGATACTAAATCTGACTAAATTCATCTGGAAATTTTGAGAGCGCTTTCTTCCTTGTGGATACATACTACTCTCAATGAATTCTATTCATTATCATTCTAAAATTTATCTGTTACAAAATATAGCTGTGAATGTGAGTCTAAGAAATCTCTTTGCAACATCGCTTCACTAACATTTCCGGTGTCGAATGCATACACCCCCACCATGAGTTTTAGAACACTCGATCATTTTTTGAAAATTCACTTACAATAAAAAAATTGAAATATATAAAAATGATTATTGGATATTTCAAAATTCGTACTGACTAGTTCTGCGTTTATTACAATAAAATTAAAAACGAAGACTCTCTGTACTTTTTATTCATTCCAGTGTATTAACACTGGAACTACTGTTAACATGAAATTTTTTTTGGTTTTAATATTATTGAGACTATAAAAAAGACTTTGTAATAGTAATGTTTACAACTATTTCTATGAATGTTTAATCACTTTTGGCAATTGACAGATTCCATTAAACCAAGCAACTTTTGTCTGAAAAGTGGTTCTATCTCACACAGTTTAATTGTAAAAGTATATATTTTTCATGTCAGGAAAATGCCTAAATTTCGAAAGTTTCTTAAAAATTTTCACCTACTACACAGTTACCAAAAAGTCAAACACAAAAACCAGCACGAGTTGCTGAAAATTGACTAAACGTCTCTAGGGCCAGCAGGTGTCCTAAAACTTATAGCAGGGGTGTGCATGGCAGCGAATTTCGATGAAAGATCGCGGCCATTAAAAAAGCTAATTACGAACTCAAAAATTGTCGCAGTCCTCGTAAAAGTGTATCGATGGAGGGCTACAGTCACATTTCCGATATAACTGGTAGAAACGTAACGACGCAGCATTAGCTACAGTTCTCAAGGAAGAACCGAAAAAAAACGAAACGGAAAAACGAAACGATAGGAAAATTAGAAAAAATAAGAAAAACGTAGGTCGTTGTTCCCGAACCGCTATGTCTCTTTTATTATCCCTTCCCATTCTCCGATTTTGTTGACCTGGCGACAGATATCCGAGGGTCCGAACGGATCTGTGCGCGAGCCGAGGAAAACTCGAAAATTCCAACAGTACCGTAAACGAGCCAGTTTGCTTCCGAACGGTCCGTAGTCGCATAGTGTTTTGCAGTTATGATTTCTATTTGCAGGCAATTTTTGCTAGTAGCATACCCGAGATAATAGAGCTCGTAGGCAGTAGGTCCAAGTACAGCGGCGAATACAAGCGGGAACACGGAAAGAGGTATTATAAAAATTACATCTTTCAATCCTGTCTCTACTTTGCCTATATTAACTTTTATTACTTTCATTTTTTATACATATCTATCTATCTCTCTTTATATATATATATTTACATACTACGTATACATATACTTTGTAACCTTGTATCTGTCGACGACCTCGCGAGGTACACGCGCGTTACTCACACACACAAACACAACGTGCAAGGGTACAGATTTATGCGTGCGAGTGTATGGGGTGACTAGAAGGCAGTGGTCATCAAAATGCTAGGGGTTCGAATGTGCGCAAAATGTTGCATGAATTTTTATAGAAAAAGAGAGAAGAATTGTTTACGCCAATGAAAGTTTACAGTTTCGTTTTGTTAACGTGTTCTACTCGTTGAGAAAATAATATGTTGTAGAGGAATCATGCATTGAAAATAAACCGTTTGTTCAGAATTAGTGGTTACAGTTTTCAAAGATTGCATGTGAAATCTTTCCGTGGATCTGCACCTGGTCACTGACCGCGGTATCCCCATTGGGTCACTGATCGCGGTATCCCTATTAGGTCACTGACCGTTGTATCTCCTCCAGGTCAGTGACCGCACTTCTAACTATCCCCACTAGAGATGATCGATTGCAGTGTCAACTGTTCTTAACACGTCAATAACCGCTTTTTTCACTGTCTTCGTTAGAGGTCACTAACCGTATCTTCTGCTACCTTTGCTAGAAAATGCCGACAGTAATTATCAGTGCTTTCACCAGGTTATCGACCTTATCTCCAGCTGTTTCCATCACAGAACACTAAGAGTACTTTCCAAAATTTTTAACTTCTTGACGAGTAAATCATGAAGACATTAAACGAAATTTAACTATCATTGTTGTAAACAATTTTATAAAGCATGCAATGTATTGTGGTAAACCACGTCTAGTACGACTGACCATTTCTTTCTTGACACCTTGTATAGAATCAAACGCAAGAAGCGGATCAATTAAATGTTTCTACAGGTTCTCGGGTAACGAAGCTACAGTCCAACAAATACATGCACATTCCACAATAACATCATTTCCTCGAAAATCTTTAATCAAATTAGATATCATTTTTTTATTTTCTTAATATTCTCGGACTTTGTATGTACTTATTGTCGGGTCTGGATTAGTATGGTTGAGAATGGACACTTATGAATCCAAAATTATAATTTCTTAAATACTGAAAGATGTTATATGATTAATTTAAAAATATAAAACAAGGACTTATCAAATTCTTGGGTAAAGAAATATACTCTTACAATTGAAGTTTAACATTTTTTCTTTCATGTTTTATGTTTTTTAAAAGCAATACTCAAATGAGAAAAATTTGGTAAACAAATGTTATGAACGTACTTGAAGATTTGTATAGACTTGGATTTATGAGGACATATTGAACTTGGCCAATTACTAATTTACCATAAATTGATAGTATTAATTGCAATCTATCTTATAATTCTTGATTCAAAACTATGCAAAAATTGTGCGATAAAAAATTTTCTATTTAAAGATTCACGACAACATTAACAGTAGTATTATATGAGTTACGAGTAGTATTATATGAGGACTACAAAGACGAGATTTTCGAGGGACTACAATGAAAGAGTTTCCCCGATTGTAAAACTAGGAATGCAGTAGTTTAAAACGAGTGAGAAATGTTGGAGTCATTATTGTTAGTCATCTAACATGTTAGTGTATCGATAGATTGAGAGTTTGTTTAGAAATGATTAGAACATTTTAACTTTAACAAATATGGTTTGATCATAGTACGTTAGTAACTATTGATGACAATTAGTTTACTCACAAATAGTCTGAATGAATATTAACAGTCGACCAGATAAATAAAAATATAGAATTGAGCTATTAAAGGGAAAACAAACGGTATTCACGTGGAAGTACGTTTTTATTAATAAATTTATTTGCAATCGCTAATCATCTATTCAACCACATCTTCAAGTAGCTTTTTAATTAAATAGAAAATTTCACACGATTGTGGTAAAAGATCCAATATTTGATGGTTCTTTAAAATTTTCAAAAATTAACGACTTATTTGCAAAATGAAGTAAGAAAGTTTTTTAAAACTTTACCATGGCATAGATATAAAATTTAAAATTAGTTCATATGAAATAAAAATAAATTTAGAGTGCAATAATTTCACTGGGAAACTAAATCATCATTTTTTTAAATTGACATTTATAACCCAACAAATTTTGATTACCACCATATGTTTTAAATTGTTACCTCCTCGAACAGAATTTGTTTTTTCAAGTTTTTGATTGTTTCGGTGTTTACAATGTTACATAAATTACGTATCACTGTATTTACTCGAGAGAATTTACAGAATAAGGTTTTCACCGACAGTGTGCTATTGAAAAAAATTGTTTATTAACAGTAATAATAATAAAAAAAAATATAAAATACTGTAGATCGAGGTGAATTAAGGTGTTTGGATCTTTTACCGTACCACGATCGCACCACACATTTCATTAACAAAAAATGTTGGTTAATAGTTATTCAAATAATGATACATTAACTAACTTTTTGCATGATCTGCATATGATCGATATGATTCTGACCCAGATAAATCGAGCAGATAATAAGGATCGATTGTCACATTTCGCTGCGGTTACACCGCGGTGATTATTAATTAATCAAGATTCATTCGAGTTCCAACACTGTCATTAATAATAATCATTATTTTCAATTAAAGCAAGGAGAAATTTCAAACTGTCTTCCAGAGCAATAGCACTCGTAGGTATAGTTATGGCTGATCTATGACCTGTCCGAGAATTCTCGAGAATCTCTTAGATCAAGGTCACGCTGTATCACCGAGTATTGCACGACTTGCCACTTTAGTCTGCTACCTATAGCGTACGTCCACTTACATTACACGAAAATATTTTCGGCACTCTAAGCTCATTAGTATCACTGGATCCATGCATGGGACAATTTTTTAATCACAGTACCTGAAGTATTTCGATTATTATTGACGATAGAAAAAAACGTCAGAGACAACATTGTTTTTTTTTCTCAAGGTCGTGCTCTTCAAGATTTCGAGGGTATGCTTTTCGAAATAGATTAATAGTACCAATTTTCCCTCTTTCATTTGTTCATCAAACATATGGTTTATGAGAATAATATTAATTTGAAAGTAGGCGAATGTGTGGTCTCCATGCGTGGATCCACCATTTTGGTTTTCTCGGAAATAGTGCAAGCGCAGCTACCTTCACTTTGCTTCTTCCTTTATCTCTCGTTTAGTAGCCACGATAGAATGTATCTTCAGAATTTCATTTGATACGTTTTCTATCTCGCAAATTCAAATGTTGGATTACGTATTGTTTGGTACACTTTCTCCTCTTCAGTGCTTGACAGATTAGTCAAGTGCTTTCTGTGCAAACATTTCTGTTAAAAACATTCTCGAGTTAAAGGAATATTCAAGCAATTACTACCAGGCTGTATGTGAAAGTGAGTTTCCACGGACTTTCGAAGTTTCTCAAACCGAATACAAAATAATTTTTGACATTTTCGAGGAACCCTTAAAGAACTGAACAACTTTTTTTTGGAGCGCTTGTTGAAATTCTGAGTGTTGCAACTTCCGACACGGGCAAAATTTTGAGAAACCTTCCAAATAAAAGATTCTCAGTTCTGCATGGACTATAGGAAGAAGTGCGTCGTACAAATATATTTAAAAAATAATTTTAAATCGATTAGAATTCGTACAGCTTCTTCAATATATAACGTGGTGTAGCACAACACCGTTGAAATTAGAGCGGTCTAAGTCACTATTTTGCTGATTTTTCATTTTTAATGAAAGATAAATTTGAAATAAAAAGTCAAGCGTATAAATGAAATTTCGTGAACAAGAATGAAAGATGTCTTTCATAAATAGATTCGAGAAAAGTGAACTGCTGACTGAACCCACTCTTCTGATTTCGTGTGCGCTACGTCACATCTGATTTTTTTAAAAATCCCATGACAATCGTTCCAGATTTCGTTTATTTTCCACCACATCTCCACATATGGCAACACAGTTACGTTTCGATTTGCATATGAGCACCCTTGGTGGCCAATGACGTCACCGCAGAACCGTTGACCACACTATACGCTATACAATAGTGCCTGCATGCCCGTTTTTCACGAAGGAACACCGCACTGTAACCGCGAGTCGATTTACGCTAACTAACGGCACTGTGTCCGAGCGTCGCGTTCCACCTAAAGTTTTCGCATTTTTTCTCGTAAACGTACATACATTTAAAAAGGGCCAGAGAAACAAATGACTATATTATACCTAAACACCACGCTAATGTACACAATTTTTTAAATTGTTACGATTGTTCGAAAAACAAAGGCAAACAGGAAATTTTTTAATTTAATGCGAAACATGTGCAACATAATTACTTCAAGGTCACGTGAGGTCAGAAATGAAACATTTTGAATACCTCTTATTTGCATTCGTTTTCCGAAAAATTATGATGTTATAACATATTTACGTATATTAGCAAGTTGTCCACATAAAATAGGATCATTTTGTTCCCTCTCCTTTTTTTTGCGAACTTTGTAGTTTCCGAGAAAAAATGTGTTTAGTGCCGAGGTTAACATGGTGAGTTTGGTCAATGATTGTAATAATGGAGGCACGTGCGATACAATGTTCTATTTCCTATAATTCCAGGTCGACTCGATCAGACAATTTCTAATAATTTACAATAATTAATCACGATAGCGATTAACACACATGATAGAAGGAAGTTTCTTTTGTTAGATTTGTTATCTCTTTTCTACTTTCCTGAGTGCAAGTTATGTGTGCCTTTGTGTGTGTCCAGTGTGTCGAGTGTTATCATTATTGATACGTAAGTTTGTAGGATGGGAACTCGAAGGAGAGATTTTTGAGTTAATTCAGTGAGATTTCTGAGCGAGATCTGAATCGAATTATTATAGTGTAGAATGTGTAAATTAAAAAAGAAATTCTTCTTGTGAAGAGCATCTCGATGCAGATATCAAATTAACGATTGAAGTTCTAGATATACCAGGATGACCCTAAACACACACACACAGTTCACTTTCAAAAGTTACAAGGGCTTTCTTCCTAAATTAATTTTCAATTCAGTTCAACCGTTGTATTATCTTGGACTATTACTTATGATAAACTCTTCGAAGATAATTTATATAGAAATTAGTTCAAGTGTAATAAAACAGCACGTTATGATTTTTCAAATTTTATAAAAATCCCAAGCCACGTGATCATTTGGTGTGGATGGTCATTACTGTTGTGGCAAAAGACGATTAAAGTCTTAATCAGGCTTTCTAAAATTTGTTAACACCATACCCAAATTGTGTTACAACATAAATATTTGCAAAACAGAAGTCATTCAAGACCAGTAAAAGTCCATTCTATTATATAGATAAAATGTTTAACCAAATTGTGTAAACAATTCGAATCAGATCGCAATCAGGAAGCTTTGCCAGTTATCAAAGACAGTTGGTACCTCTCCTATTTTCATTGAAGTCAGCGTCCTATTCCAATCGAAATTCTCGACTTATCCACGGCCAACGTGTTACTTCCAGATCCAAAATCCAATTTTTCTAATATACATACTAACAACTCCCGTAGTCCGATGGATATTCTTCCAGCGCGAAGGTTGGTAGAACTACGTCTAAGGGTGGCAGCATCGGTACAAAATAATTAAGAAAATCGGGTCTCCGATGAGTGAAGCGAGTGATCTCGATAAAACATTAGTCGTACGCGAGTAATTCAATCGTTTATATCGTCAGCAACTCGATTTGAGGATAAAGTTACTCTCTTCCTTACCGTCACGGCTGATCTAGCCATTGACGAAATGCGGGAGTAGACTAACAAACGTATAGGATTTCGTGGCACATCATCTTCAATACCGACAGGGTTAAAAATGGGTTTAAAACTTTCATCTGCAATACCGGCGGAATTAACGGACAGGTATGCAACGCCCCCTACATTAAAAGGCGGGAAATTTCAAAAATACGTCGATCAAAGTCGTATCCGGCATTATCGATAATTCACGAACATTTACCCCTTTTGATTTACAAGCAACGAACTCATAAAGCACCTAATTCAAATAATAGAAATAATGTTTGTGAAATACACTATTGTAAAAATGCAGTTATATTCAAAATTTTGTAGGTTTAATAAAATTTCAGATTTGTATACGTATAATTACTTTACGAGAAGTATATATATATTGTACTTCCCTCCACAATTTCGAAGCAATCACAACATGAACTAGGTTTATATATAATTAGGATAAATTGTACGCGACAAGAAAACATTGGAGTTTTCTGGAATTTTATAATGTGTTACTATGTATTCAAGGCACGTACGCGCATATGTATTATTCAGTGATCGTAAGTCGCCCAGCGCCTATAAACTGAACGGCATCGGGGCAAGGGGACTAGGTCGCTTGGCTTCCCCTAATTCTTTCCAGGGATCACATCTTTAGGTGCTAGCCGGGCTGCATAGGAATAGATTTTTCGTATCCGTGAATTGAAACGAAATTACGATGCAACTTAGGTTGATTTTCCACTATGCGTCACATCAGTATTGCGATCACGCTTTACTGTTGTGACCATTATAAAATAATGGACGATCGTTATCGCCGAGTTATTGTCACGACCACGTCACGACCTGCATTCGTCACGACGTGAAATGTAACGACATAATTTTGCTTTGAAACTGATACAAAAATTGATATACGTTTCGCGAATAGAAGTCGATCACATCGGATTCGGACGCGTACAAATTTTTTAAAAACTGGGACGATTGAAATATTCATAATTGAGATTACTTTTCCATAGGTGTATTAATACACACTCGTGTAGCGTGCATTGGGGAACCAAAAGTTTACGTCCCTGTTGCACAAACTATTTTGCATGTCAAATTGGTTATATAATGTTCAATACATGAAAACAACGATCACTTACTTACTCTACTATATGATACACTTACTACTTACTTTAATATTTTGCTACTGTATATAGAAGACAAAAAGTAATTAGCGAATTGTGCAATAGGAGAATATGTTCGTAGCGCATTGGCAACATATATGTTTATAAATTTAATAATACGATTATAATATTTAATATTCTTGTTCTTCTATTTCTTGTTGCATGTATATATGTTCGTATGTATGTATGTAGACAGAGGGAAGGGAATTTTGGGAATTTTACACGAATCTTAATTAACGCTTTCAGTAAGATTGGTTTTACTTCTTAATTTTTATACATTTCGGCAAATTTTTGATACACACTGATCCAAGCAGATCTGGTATTCCATTAAAGTAATCGAAATTCCATATTATTAAAAATGTTATTGAGAACCTAATATGGCAACATTGCACTTTTAAATCCGACAACTCTGTAAACTACGTGCGTTGTCTCACGTAGTACATAGATGGTGCTGAAAACCATTCGCCTTTTTACACTGTCGGTATTGCAGACTATGTAACACGAAATCTTATGTGGTGACTTTCCACTCCCATGGCTCGTCTGTGCTAGAACGATTAGTTTATTGCATTCAACTTCGATTCCAATCATGAATGACGTCGTGATGTAACGTCACCCGCGGTCGATAGGGTAGAGCGCGACAAGAAAATGGTAAAACGAAGGGTCCAGGCCCCGCGAGCGCGACTGGTCTGCCGCCAGGCCCTGTCTGTGGTTTTATCCGTGAACGATTCGAGCAGAGAGTGAAGCGTTGCAAGCGTGTGTCCTCCCAGGCGTAGCAAAGAGGCTGAATTGTCACATTATATTGACAGTAAAACCAACCGACAGCGAGTCTAACGACATACACATATACAGACGCCCGCATACACGTACACCATCACAGATCCACATCCATACAACAAACCGTACACCACATATACGTCCATACAATGAATTACAAACATACGCCCACACACACACACGCAAACTTGAAACTAAAAAAAGACACAAAAATACAATAAAAAGAAACTCACGTTAGGGCTCTGTTCTGACGGCAACGGATGATTGTGGGTGTGTAGGCGGTGTTCGCCAGCTGGATCCCAGAGATCACGGAGCTCGCCGCGAACCGCTGCAAGTACGGTGGCCAGTACAAGCGTGAGCGTGGACGCAGGTACCCCATAAATCCACCTACGTGGAAGCCAGCCAAAGATACCCCTTGAAACTAGCCCCCCAAACTATTGTCCTTGTAGTCGCATAGATGCGAGGAGGAGCGAAGTCGACCTGGATAGCAAAGTGACCCGTTTACACCCTCCTCCTGTTTCACACGTGTTTTGTCAAAGATCTCGAATATATTCCGACATTTCTTCGTTGCGTCGCAGTTTTCATTTTATCAAAATCTAGGAGGGTGTTCCAGGATTTTTAACGATCCAAGGACCATTTTTGCAGTTTTTCGAGCGGGCGATTATCGTGTTATTGTTTGTCTTCGTTCGTGAAAAGTTTTTCGAAGGTACCGATCGTTTCGTAATACTTTTTCTCTCCCCAATGTTTTCGACGAGAAACGGGTTTCTGCTATCCACACTTACTCTCTGACTGGCGTAAATGTTCCTGAACCCTCACCCCCCAATCCGTAACTGTTAGAGAAACTCGCATCCCCGAATTCTGGAATCTCACCACGCCCCCACCCTACCCCGACTCCGTTTTTTAACCATTTCGCTCTCACTGTTTATTTTTGACGTACCTTGTGCTGACTCTCACCGCTTTTCTTACCCACCATTTTTTGAAACCAGTTTAGTAACTATATATCTCGGTAACACGTGCTGGTATGCTTGAACTCTTGTGAAAAAAGAAATATATACACACACGTGTTTTATTCTTATATATCTACACACATGTTCTATACACACTATATAGTAGATCAGATATCAATATGTGTATATATATACACACAGACTATACATATGTATATATATATACATATTCGTTGTTGCATATCTCTCTCTATTCTATATCTCTTTCTCTATTTCAATCTTTCGATCTATTTATCTGTTTGCCTATTTATTCATTTCTATCTTTCTCTGTCTCTGTCTCTATCTTTCTCTCTATCTCTCTGTCTCTCTTTCTCCTCTGTCTTTTTGTTTGTCTGGTCACAAAGCCATCTACCAACCAGCCACTTGTTTATCTGTCTGTTTATTTGTATTATATCTGTACATCTGTCTTGATCAATCCTTGAAACAATTGTTGGTAATTATACAGAGAAGGGTCACGTCACCGATTTCGATAACGTTTAAATATGTTGTCAAGGTCATTATTCTGAACTCTTCCTTATACACTTCACCGTCACTCGGTCTCAGTTTGTTAGGTATTCGCAAAACCTGATAGGATCTCTACACCGAAATCCGTTTTTCCCAGTGACCGAATTCGTCCTTTAGGGCGGGGAAGGGGTTCCACCCCTTTCTCTCTGCACCTCACCCAGAAGAAATCGAACCTAGACAACCCAGATCTGACCAAAATTCATTTAAAAGCTGAACAAACCAACTCTCTGTGGGATAACAGACTAGAAACAGAGTTCCGTACCGATTTTGAGGAGCTTGGAATATATTATCTGGGGCGTGATTCTAAATAACTTGTTTAACTCTACCATTTTAAACGAATTTTGATTAGGTTTGGGACAGGTTTGTTGGAGCAGGGGTGCAGATGATGGGGCTCCACCCTAAAACACGGGTTCGGTTAATTACAAAAGGGTAGACTTCGCCGTAGCGGGTGTCCATTCTGTTTTGCGAATATCTAAGGCCGAGCGGCGGTAACATGTGTAGGGGAAAGTTGTTCGGAATGATGACCTTGGGAACATATTTCAAAGTCTTCAAAATCGGTGAAGTGTACTCTTCTGTGTAATTACCCAATTTTTGTATAGAAAGTACACGTATACATCGCGACGTGTATATGACTGCCTTACCGCACGGTTTCTTCTTGGAATCGACCGCATAATCGACGCCGCGAGATGTTGCGAGAGACTTTCGCCCGCTTCCCGCCTAAACGCTCTCTTTTCGCCTCTCTCTCCCACGATTTTTCGAATTCACAGCCTGTTTCCTCCTAGAGAGCAACTCTTCCGCTCTTTTCAAGCGAGCGATTGCCAATCTGCTTCGGCACGGAGCAAACATGCGCGCGAATCTTGCCCATTGACTTGCTTCGAGACCGGCTGGTTACGCGAGACCTGCTTTACACCGACCTATCCCCGCCACGCGCGTGCGAATCTCTCACGAAGGTCTCTATATATACTCTCTAATAGATTCAACTAGAGAACTGCTGTGTATGATTTATGGTTTAAATACTCTCGCCGATTGTTTCTGGAGAATTGGAAGATTTTCATAGCGAGAAACTCTGTGTAAGGATGGAATGACGCCATCATCTGGGTGATTTTAAAGCGAAGGTAGGCTATAGTTCCTTTTTGAGTAAGTATCACACCGGGAGAACACTGAATAGCTTAATGAAAATGATCTTCCGAATTCCTGTTCAGTTTATTCTACTGTCTTCCTGTTTTCTTTGTTTTTCTATTAGTTTTTTCTCGACATTTTCTCTCTACGCCCACTGATTATTTCTATCTTTCCTGCAGAGAGCGACAAGTTTAGATCAAAAGTTAGCTGTTAAATTTTTCACTGCACACAGCGTTCCGGAGAAAAATGAATTTTCTTAGGAACCCTGTGGAGAAAGTCGTTACGTTAATGAGACGACGGTTATCTTGATGGTTACACTCGTGGCCTAAACTGTTCTTAACCTTACTTCTAACAACTGCTGTTCTTCTCAAAATCACTCTATATAGAGTCACTGCAAGTGTCTTAGACTATTGCCGAAATACGACTGTTTAATTCTCTCGATACTAAATATTGTAAACGCCTCAGCAAACGGTGACGTTACCGTGTTGATGGCAATCTATAACCATATATTAACTTTTCTAAATAATTTATGTTCGAATTGCGCTTAAACGTGGAATTATATTTTTCAAGGATTTGCAAAAACGATAGCATACTACAAATTACTTTTTAATTGTTACTCATTCAGTTGGCGATTTTGTACATCACAATGTAAATTCTCATATTTTTTCAAGGTCATCCATAACATACTACACCTGTACATAGTTTGACCTATGAATGATCTTGAAGTCTGAAAATTTATAATTATTTTAAAGTGTTAGATTTCTGTGAACTGTAGATATACAAAGTGTGCTATCATTTTGTCCCAAAGGAAATATTCGTCATAAGATGATGATGATGAAGGTAATAGTAGTTAAATAATACTTTTCATTTCACATTTGGGTTTCCAACTTCGAGTAGGCGTTTTTGATAGGTTTTCATGTGCCGATTATAAATCTGCAAATATTTTAAATTTCCATGTATACTTTTCACGAAAATAACTTTTTGAAAGAAAATGCAAATTTTTAACATTTAACATGCTTTGTAATTGAACGATAATAGTTACATAGTTCTAATTAGTGTTGCAGTATTATATGAAATCTCTTGGAGTAGATAACGTTACACTACTCAACCTAACCTAACCTGGTGCTATTAAATTTTTGAAAGATAAACTGGAAAATATCTGCAACAATTTACTAATTTTAGATTTTTATTGTAACCACTTTTTACCACATATTGTGCACATAATACAAGATTAAACTGTTGTATTGTTCTGAAATACTGCTATACCAGTTAAAATTCTATAACTGTCACCGTTGAAGCGCAAACGTTGAAAAGGTACATTTTTTGAAAATTGAGTTATCTGAGAATTCTACATGGCATTTGAAGAAAATTTACAGGCTCAAACTCAGCTCACGAGAATCTATCGGATAGGTGTTTGATCGAAGTTAGAAACTTAACACACAACAACAAAATCTTTGTACAGTACAATCATTTCGAAATCATCTCGTTTGTACATTATCAACCACCATACTTTCTCAATCACCTCGCTTTTCTCCGTTTCACCATTTATATCTACTGTCCCCTGTCACCTGACATTTGAGGAGATCCCTCGCGCGTCCCATTCCGTTCGAAAAGTTCGATTGCATAATACATATACATGCGAATGAGTGCAGATAAATAATAGATGTGTTCTTCGATCTTACCGATTGGTCCAGAGGTCGGCGAGCTTTTTCTGGAAAATACGGCGGACGGTGCAGGTCAAGATACAAAATCGAGGATATTCTGCGTGCACATGGACATGCACCCGATAGAACAGAATATGCATTTCGAAAATTTCCCCATTGGTACAATCCAAAATATGACAAATGAGAAACAATTTGTCAGTAGACTGCGGATTTTATGCAATTGCGCTATCCACGAGTGCATCGCGCTGCATCGGATAAAATTCAATTTTGAGTTTTATTCGATGTAGCATTCAATTGTTATATAGTTTTTGTGGATCAGTTGTAATTCATACTTGCATAAATATCCGCAGTCTATCAGTGGTCAGGTCTGCTATGGAACATGATACGATAAACTTGGGATCAGAGTGTCAAGATATATTCTAATTCCCTTGGAATGAAAATATTTTGAACACAAAAATGACATCCAGACTAAAGAATGATTTAGAGATCGGTGTTCGAGACATTAAGGAAGTACTCAGTAATTACCCAATTAACTCGGGTTCCACATAACCAATCTAGATATTATTTAAATGATGATTATCATTAGTAGCCACAAATAATTACACAGAGTGCCCTACCTGAAGCAGTCAGCCTTATTCTACACTATTATTAGGGAGGAAGTTGTTGTACTTTAAAGGGGAAAATAACTTATGAGTATGAAGGGCATCTTAAGGTCAAAGTCGAGTACATCAATGTACCCTTAGTAATACCGAGATGTAAACGATTTTTACAAAAATATTTGATTTTTCCTACAGAATTACATATTCATTGTGAAGCAAAATATATAAAAAATTAATCTGCTACCGTAACGCCTATGCTAGACTACAGTACACTAAAGTAATGTATAACGTTCAGAGACTCGAATATTTGATATTGCGGTGTGTCATGGTACAATTAGATTCCCCAGTGGAAACACAATAATTTCCCCCAGAAGAAATTTCTTTCCCAATTAAGGGTGACAGAGTCAGGTGGTGCATCCTGAGACCCGAAAACCGAAATGGCGAGGGTGCAGCGCGTGCGTAAAGCGCGAACCTGAACGATGTGATCCCAAAGACCAAGACGTCCTCTACAGAACCGGTAGCACTCGATTACACACGTTCGACACGCGTCCAGAGGTGATTTTCATTAAGTTGATCAGCAGCGTTAGCAGAGAGCGTTGTAAAAAGAGCTATAGCCGATGCCATATTTTAAAATCACCGTTCACGACAGCAAACACGCTGTCGAGAATGTCCGTCGTTCGAACGACCTTGATCGGAGCTTGACGAGACCGACGATCGCTGCGTCCCCTCCCCGAGGGACGCAGGCCTCACCCCCGCGAGACGACAACCGGGCTAACCGCGCGAACCGAGCCGCGGCTACGTCGTCCGACGATCATGGCGAATCGCTGGCCGGTAGATGTGGCCAGTAGAAATACGCGAAAGGAGTCGCGGCATAGCGGGTCGCGGCAGTCGTCGATACTTTCGGGGCAGCCATAGGCGGCGAACCAGTGGGGGGTAGAGGAAAGTATTGGCGACCCGTGCGGACAGCGATTTTTGTTTTCTCTCTTTCTCTCTCTGTCTCTGTTCCCTCTCTATCTCTCTCTATCTCTTCACGAATTGAGTTTCTTGGTGGCATGCGATAGTGCTCTGGCTAGCCTGTAGACTACTGTAACGACCGAAGGCGGGACCCATCCGCGCGGATTGGCCTATCTCTCTCTCGCTCCCTCTCTTTCTCTCTTTAGGGGAGTGACTTCTGATTTGTTCAAGAGTGAAAGAGGGGAGAAAACGCCTCCCGTCGTTCTGTCGAAACCACACACACACACGATTTTCTCTTGCTTGATATATAAGGTTACTTGGCACTTAAGAACTAGAAGCGCAGCAGTAGAGGGGGTGCAGGCGGTAGGCACATACGGCTGCTCTTTCCTAGGGGATTTTGATCAGTAGAAATTGCACGTATTATTAAGAGACCCGACTTTTGCTGCATCTACCTTCAGCGTCGAGCGGGCCGAACGCGGAGAAGGCGGACGCGTGAACAAGCCGGTTCGGGTCGGGTCCTAACGGTAGGACCCGCCCCGCCCACACTACGTTCGCCCGGTCTCCTGTTTCCTCCCACTTCTTTCATTTCCGATCGTACTTTTGTTTCTTGGCATGATGGAACAAATAGCGAAACCAGTTGAGCATGACTTGTCACTTGTTCCGTTCAACGTTTGCCGGGCTAGCGATACCACTGTCAACCCTACGTCGGATATTTTGGTTCATCTGTTTTTATATTCTTGTTCAGTTTTTTCCCCGTTCGGTTCGCGAATTTAGAATTTTGAAACTAAGTGTCGGTGGAATTAGAATACATTTTGAGCGCATGCGTACTATCCGTTAGTCTTGTACAGGGTGTCCCTATATCATATACAAAATAATAATACACCGATGACGAATTAATGAATTTCTTTATTTTATTTTTCTTAGTCAAGATCTTTTTAAAAGCAGATGTGAATTTTTTGACTGAAAGTTTGTACTAGTCGGTTTTCCCAATATTTTAATAGCCGTGGCAGTAATTTGAACGCAAGATACATGCGAGACACCCTGTATACTATTTTGTAGGGTCGCGAAGTCGTAAGTGAAAATTTGTTAGCATTCCTCATACCATAATTCGGTGAAAAAAAAATCGGAGAACTATGCACCTACGCATATTTTAAGGAGCGAAACCTCTGCTTTTGACACGCCAGAGTTATTTTCTTGAGGATAATTTTTCACTATGAATAAAATATTAAAAAATTCGAATGTCTTCAGGGAATTTGAGAAATTTTATCCACTCAATACTATCACTGACATGAGGGAATTCCAAAAACAGACACGATCAAGATTTTCAGTGAAAAAGTATTCGCAAAAAATAATTCAGCGAGTTGATAGTAGAAGCTTCATTCTTTGAAACAAGCCGACGTACACCCTTCGCCGATGTTTCTCCAAGAAGCAATTCAACAATGTTTCACCAAAATCTCAACGATCATCTGATTCTATGAAATTTTGCACAAACACTTTGTGTGTTATTGAATCATTTTCTAATTCCACTAACATTATCTCGTGACGATACCTTCGCTGTGGACTTGGTGCGTCCAGCTTAATACTGAATGTTCCTAAACGCTCTCGCGAGTCGCTATGTCGAGGAAGCAGGAGAAACGCGCGTAAAAATTTGAACGGTATGCTCCATTCCCGCGCTTTCGTGATCTACGTGACTCAGTCTCACGATTGCACGTGACCCGTTGATTGGCGCATGCGCCTGGATCTCGAGGCCTCATATGACTCGTGAATCTACACATGCGCTTCGGTCCCACGTGATTCGTGAGACTGCGTGGACAACTCGATCTCGCGATTTCACGTAATCCCTCGAGTCTGCGCGTGCGCCTGAATATTGCGATGTCACGTGCCTCATAGATCTTGGTCTATGGGCTAAATCTCGTGGTCTCGCGTCATAAAGCGTCGCATATCATAAGAAACAGAGATTGCCTCCCATCGATCCGTTTTCAACCGCACGGATTTCGATAAAAACGGAACGCGAGTGGTACTTATCGATCGCCGTGCACAGCCTTCTCATCGTTTCCCGCGAAACGCTCGTTCGTCACCTCATTCTTCGCTCAAACATACAGATAGTCTAGCTTCAGCCACACCGAGAACAGTCTCTCTCTATCTCCGACCCTCTGTTTCAACATTTACCACACACCCACACACACGCACACGTGCACATAGGATCTACGGTCACTTCCGGGGAACGGGCGCCATTCTTTCGCTTTCTGAATAAACAAAAGAGCGCGAACGTTCGATTCTGTACAGATACCTGTGTATATATTTTGTACATACGTACGTGCGCACATACTGGATGTCCATCTTGTACAATCTCTGTCACTCGCTGGTGTTCGCACACACGTGTATGTGCATGCATGTACGTATCACTCGAATTGGCACTCGTCGTCCGCCCCACAGACCTCGAAGAAAAAGTCTTGTGGGATTTGTTTTTGAAAATGATTGAAATGAGTGGAGGAAGAAGTTAGGGCTGTTGTATTGGGCTCTCTTAATGTGATATAGAATCGGAAAAAATTCGAAGTGTTTTTTCAATCAACCAAATTTCATGTCATAGAGACGAAAAACTCTATTAAACCTAAAAAATTTAAAATATTCGGACTGAGCGTTTTCAACGATATATTTTTTCGAATTTATGATTTGAAATATTTCTCCATTGAAATTTGTAAATGGCGGCTAAAAGTAATAGCAAGACTTCTTCTGTTCATTTTAATTGTTTATAAGGATGATGTTCTGCAAGAGGTTATACTATTCGAGGTACAATTCCGCGTTTTGAGAGAGGCTGTGGGCTCTCCTTGACGAAAAATAAGGAAACTGTACATGCGTAGATCGACACTAGCCCATGTCCCAAGAAACACTTTTCTTCGATTGTTTATCGTCAAAATATCAGTCATGTTACTGTAACGCGATTACGCTCACAGACTTCGTTGCCGCAGACGCACCGCTTTTTCACCGTGAACATATTCTATCATATTATAGTTCCGGATCAATAGTGTGCCACGAATAAGATAATATTAAATTCACAATGACAATTATTTTATTTTTCAACTGTACAGGGTGTTTCAAACTTTGTGAATGTCTCCACGAATATTTTAAAAAAGTATTTTGGCTAAAAAGTTTAATTTTCGAAGTCAAATTTAGAATAAAAAATATATCTAATAAATTTTCATTTCATAAAGATAATTGTTTAAATAGTTATGGTTATGCAAAATGTCTGGTACGGAAGTAACATTCATTATATGTCTAAATAATCCCTAAAAAATAAGATAGGGAATAAATTTTCTTTTAAGATAGCTTTAAAATCTTTAATAAGAAAATTGGAATTTTTCGTCAAAGTAGACACCCCGTAGAATGCCTTCTTTATACGTGGATTATACTTGAGAATAGTCTGTATAAATGTATTTGTACTACCAAAAAAAACTGGGTCTATATCTTGGTTATTTTGGGTCTTATGATTTTTGAAAATTCCTCGAGTTAAAGAACCATCTTAAGGACATGTACAACACGAAGGACATAAGTAAAATACTTCACTAATCTTCGATAGTACGAAATAATTTTAGAAAGTAAAGAAAGCTTTTGATC
The DNA here is from genome assembly GCA_028455615.1 of Lasioglossum zephyrum. NCBI lineage: Eukaryota > Metazoa > Arthropoda > Insecta > Hymenoptera > Halictidae > Lasioglossum > Lasioglossum zephyrum. The sequence goes on along the minus strand of CM052325.1, from coordinate 8,358,655 downwards.
ATCGTACCTCTTGAGAATAAACAGTTTGACTTTTAAACCTGATGAACCTTAGTAAGAAATTTCCTCCCCCATTACACGGGTCATCCATAATGGCATACATTCGTCTCGAGGAATTTTATTCTAGGACCATAAACAATGAACATAATTATCTAATTCGTGGCAAACGAGCTAGTCGGTAACAAACCTGACGGTTCATTTACCGACCAAGGACAGGGCCGATTGGCGACAACAGCATCGTCGTGTGTCGGTATTTAGGGGGCAGCTCCGGTGCGTTCCCTCGGAGAGGAGGAAGAAAGAGATCGGCGCATAACGATACTCGCATCGCTAAAACAGAGAGACAGTTCTCAGCTGTTCCTACCGATCTACAGACCCGCGTACGTTAGCTTGAACACAGACGAGCGGCTCACCACCAACTAGACGCTACTATCGCTCGTTAACTGCTCTCTAACGGTCAGTCGACGCCATCTACCGGTAATATTAAATTCTTTACGCAGGTGAATCTGTTACCTGTTGTTAAGCTCCACGCGGGACAGCCTTGCGGCTTTTTGACCTTGAGCACGTTCCCTGGAACAAGGTCCGGTCAGGCAAATGTCCATGCGCAGTACTGAGAGGCAGAAGTGGTGCACGACACTCAGATATTAAAGGATCTAGTCAGTTACACGATATAGAGAAAAAGAATGGAAATATGTGTAAACAGCAAAAAACAAAACGATTGAGAAGCGTACGCGTGATGTTCAGTGAATATACATATATGACCTACCTACCAATGGACTAGGTAGACGTGTCGGCACGTGTAGTTGTCGTTAGGCCTAGGTGTAGGAGTGTAGGACCTAGGTGTAGGTAGCCTACCTACCCCGCCCTTTATTTGGAACGTGTTCGTTTTATACTATTTCTACATAACCGTTAACTATTTGGGCCGTGGCACTTATAGTGGTACAGCACTGCTAATCGTGTCTCTATGGGTAGCCGCGCCGCCCGGTAGCTGAGCCAAAACTTACTTATTCCGTTCATAAATGCAAAGTCTCCCCCCACCCCTCGCCACCAAACCACGCCCCCACCCCCACCGGATGATGAGCAAATTATGGTATACAGACCGGCTGATTGGACGCGAGTATTAGCAAATCCACTCTATCGACGCAACGAGACGATACCGATTATCCACATAGCACGACCAAGACCTATTTAAAAAAAAAAGAAAAACTAAAAAAAAAGTATAAAAGAAAATAATTGCCAACCCTGTCACACAAGTGTATTGATGCGAATGTTGTGTTTTGTTCTATTCACGTGGTGTAGGCCATATTCGCCAGTTGTATCCCCGAGATAATTGACCTGATCGGGACGCGAAACAAGTATGGCGGCACTTTGAAGAACGAGCGAGGTCGCAGGTGAGAGACACAACCAACCAACTAGCTTTCCCGAGTTGAGCCACCTTTCACAACCCCCAATTACTGTCAACCAACCGATATATACTTTCTCGTATGATAACATTCTTGTACATTATTTAAGTCTGAATCCTCCCACACAACCCTTTCCCCCGCCCTCAAACGCACACAACCACGCCTCCATAGCACGACACCATCGTGTGTAACACCTTTTCTGACCGTATGCACTTGGTCACACGACACCACCACACACCAGATACTTACAGAAACACTGTGCCTTGAAGTTAGTTCCCTCTGTACACAACTCTGTTCTTGTTCACGGATATACAGTACAGTACCCCCATTCCTCATCACTGACCACGTACACCAGAGAACACACACACACACACACTTCCTGAGCTGCCCGTTATTTCTTGTTATATATACATTTATATTTAGAGTACAGTGTTAGAACCGCCAAAATGACTGCAGCTCCATACCTGCTCTTCGTATTAGTTGTCAGTCGACGGTCGCCAATCCCGACACAGTCCCTGCCCACCACAACATCCTCGCCTCCAAGCAACGCCCCCAACCAACCAGCTAGTCCAATTGTCACCACAGTTTACCGATCCCAGCAACTGGTGTTAGCTTGTTTGTTCACACTGACTGCACTTGGGACAAATACGGCTTCAGTTTGTTAGAAGAAGAACGAGGAATTGCGATGATTAATGATCCCCTGGGCAAAGAAAAGAACACGCGGTATCTCGCAGGTGACACATGGACTGAGATATTGGCACTTCGTGGCACTGACCAGCATTGGCTGAAGCTAGATAACTAATAGCTGCCTTAAATTCCTCGTTTCTTTGTTCTTCTACTTTGAGTTGTAGCTGATTCAATGGTCTGTCGATGATTAATTGCATAGTTACCAGGTAACTCAGTCGCCTGTTGCATTTTTGACATAGTTGTTGCTAGATCAAGACCTCCACGTAGTGGATCTGCCAGTAAAATGTGTGTTGCGTCTTATCGACTTTACTTATTCAGTATTTATTTACTGTAACTTCATACGTATACATTGATAATTTACATGTTCACTTATTGCTCCTGGGTCTAATCTTTATTTGATGGGTTTGTACAACACAGGATAGATTAATATAAGAGCTGTATTTTTCTCCGAGTGCAAAGGGTCAATGTCCAGCATGTACCCTGCATATCCAACAGTGAATGCATATGTTGCACACATAAATATATACAAACATGTACAACTACCTACATATATATATATGTGTGTGTGTGTAAGTATGCATATGCGAGTTAGGTCGTATTTCCATATATGTATATATGTTCAGTTCCATACGGCGTATTATATTATATATCATGGTATATATAATATTATTCGATATACATGTATATATATTTATACATATGACCTAACACAACCCTTGTGTGTAATAACCTTGATGTTTTAGACAGCATTGATTATCGTTTTTACGTGTATTCTTGAAGAAAGGAAAGTGGACAAGTTAACTTCTGCCTTGGGTTGTACTATACAGGGTGGGCTGCTGTTACATTGCTGTGCATTAATGCATAATCTATGTATATTATCAGACTATTTTCTGTGCTACAGATATGATTTTCATTTTGACTGTCGCTAACTTTTATTTTTCTATCTTAGGTCATCTTCAACTTCTTACCAATATTTAAATTGTACAACCAAGAAACTAGTCATACCATTCATTCAAACGAGTACAATAGCTTGTCAGAACGTCATAGGATATTTATTAAGTGATGGTACAAAGAAACATGATAAGTCATAGCGTGTCACTAGACTGCGGATGTGTATGCAAATGCATATTTTTTGTAGAAGATAGGTAGACTGATGGGACCAGGACCATATGCCATACATATTTTCATAGTGTATATCGTTTTCAAATTCTGGATATTGTTTGTATTTCTCATCTATATTAATAATCAGAAATATAGTAATTTTAATGTATACATTTATACATTGATATATGTTTACAATAACCATTCCAAATATATAAACTATAGGAAGTCAATGTCAGCATAAAAAATTCTAAAAAATGTCTTTTTAATAATCCAGTATTTATTCAAGCTAATTTGTCTGCTTTGCTAAGTACTACAATAAAAGTAAAATAAAGTATGTTAGCATGAAAGAATTCCATACCTGTCAATAATTATAGTGTACTATTTTCAATAAAGTGTTTCCTGTTTGTACTTTGCATACATTTTGTATATTTTAACGAATAAAATTTGCATAAACATCTGGAGTCTATTTACCACTTTACTTAGCAACCGTTAACGGGCAAAACATTTCACAGCGTACCAAAAATTGTTTAGAATTACACTAATGATTTAAAATAATTAGAAGATACTCTTTGTAACAGTTCAAACGACCCACCCTGTATACGCTTTATATATGTACGTGTTTGTACGCATATATAAAGCTGTATGTATACGCATATGTATATTGCTAACCATGACATGTTATGCGTAGTTTAGGTTTGATGAAGGGATTTATCAGTGAGCCAGCAAACGAGTTAGATTAGGGAAGAGTGATATAATTACACCGTCCAACAAATTTTAACTTCAACAAAGTTTTTAAACTTTGGAAGCTAAGATTCGTTGGATAGTGCTATGTGTACGTTCGTTACGAATGGATCATATATTCATGACTTTGTGTCGGAGCAAATATATTTTCTGTGAAATAACCAGAATACCACAAACACTGATTAAACGTGAACCGAGTCATCGATGATAGAACTGTCAGTATTTCCTTTGGCCTTGAAACGTTGAGAAGTATATATTCTATCAAGACAATGACTTTAATAAGTGAAATTCCATCAATTTTTACCAAATGGTGATAAACGAAAATGCAGAAAAAATGTTTTACCAAAACACGCTATAATCTTTCATGATTATTTCTCGATCATAAATGTATGATCTCTTGCCGGTGGTGATTTTTATTTAAAATTTACATTTCTTTCGCCAAAGTCAAACAACCTCGTTCCACTGTAAATCTAGCAGTGCATAGGCGTTTAAGAAAAAAGGGAAACAAGCCAGATTTTCGTAATGTTTAGATAATTGTAACAATACTAACCTTATTCAACTATTTAATTTATCACTTTCATTGCGTTTAACACTCACTTTCATTGCATTAAATTGCCACTAAACCGAACATAACCTCTCATTGCATCAATGAACACTGAAACGAAACTTACCTTATTCGCTTGCGACATTATTCACCATCTTCTAAAAAGTCTCTGGAAAGCATCGTTCACTGTCAAGGATGGTTGCCAGGGCACAATTTTCCCAAAAGAGCCGGAAATGCAACACTTCTCGGTGACCAAGTGCTTCTGCGCCGTAAATAAGCCCTAAGTAAACATGGCCTTCGAAACTTGTATTCAAATTTCAACTGCGCATGCGCACACGAGTACCTACGAATGCGTTCATACATTTAATTATTAATTACGTGACAAAACAAAATTGACTTTTTCATCGAGTTTAATGCATAACATTACATTTGATAACTTTCATTTTCCGTTGTGTTACGTTGCAAGTGACACGTGCTTTTCAAAACTTCACATTTCTCGAAATGGTGGGAATTCAAATATATTTGAAGTTAATATATTAACACGAACACCAGGACGACCGTCTCCGTCCTTTATCGCGCGAAATTCAAAAACACTAAGAACAAAGTCGTCAATTAAGACAAAACAAATGATCATAAAAGAGCGGAATTATTAGCATACACGCTTCTCCGGTTTCAAGCCAAAGGTGCCGGCCGTTCTATTGACAACGACTCATTGTTTGCGGCCATCTTGATTTTCTACACACACTCGAAAATTGCCTCTGACGTGACCGTTGGTCGTAGCAGCCGAAGCGCAACAGGGTGTCACTAATCGGACGTGTTTTACCGAACGTTGGCATGAAAATTTTTCGAGGCGAATCTTCTCGTCCAGTTGCGTGGCATTGCGTGGCTTTTTTTGACGATGCGTACACCGGCCTGTGGTCTCACGTAGAGGAGAAACGACACGCGACACGTGAGACCTGTAACGAGCGTTCTCGGGGTTGATTGTTCCACGAACGAGACGTATTTTGATTAATCGACAAGCTTAGATCACACACAACGTCCGAGCATATTCGACGGTCGGTACCCATTTCTCTCTCTCTCTCTCTCTTTCGCTCTTTCTACATCTCCTCTCTATTTCTGTCTCTCTATCTGTCACTCTCTCTTTCTCTCTCTATACATGGGCAACTAGGTCCACCGGATCACACCGTGAACTCTTTCCGTCGATTGGGTAGACTTATCGAGTAGATTTTTACGTGACTTCGATATCATACACACACTACACGATCATTGACATTTCTATATCACTGCCCAACACTTACCTTTATATTCCGTAATCAAGGGACGGTCCCCGTGGATCTCGACGCGCCGATCGCGAATCTGAGAATTGTTACTACCGAACCTCAATTCTTGAGAAATTCGATTTCGAAGAAGTACATATTTTCAAATTAGTGATTTTGTTTGTATGCTGTAACCACCCGTGGCTGTAACTATGAAAGGTAAACGAATGTGTCTTATATCGAACGATTCTGTACCTCCCGTCCCTCCACTCCCTACATGCAATACTATTTTTTAGATAATACAGTATTTTATGGATATAAGTCCCTAGCACTGGTCTGCCGAGGGACATACATATATGCATCAGGGACACTATTCTTTGAGTTTTGCCGAACGTAGAGAAGGACAGCCGAGCTCGAGAAGCCTTGGTCGCCGAGATAAACACCCAAGTGTAAACACAATGTGACCAGAATTTCCAACTTCCTTATTTTTCATTATTTTTTTTATGGAACTTCAAGTTCCATATTTGTGGCATTTTTCTGATTAAAATCATACCAAATATGATATAATTCCGATGTTATTTACTTGTGTAATAGATAACTACACAAGTAAATTACACAAGTAAATATCATCGGAATTATATCATATTTGGTATGATTTTAATAAGAAAAATGCCACAAATATGGAACTTGAAGTTCCATAAAAAATTATGAAAAATAAGGAAGTTGGAAATTCCGATTAGGCCTCTCGAGCTTCTTGGCCCCTCAAGGGGGTATACCCCGCAGTAGTGGGGATAGATCAGGGACTTTTATGGCTCAGACTTTTGGGACATTTATGCATAAAATACTGTATTACAAATATGCGCCATTAATACATGAACTTTTTCGGATATTTTTAAATATATTGTGAAAAACAAGGATCTCAGGCAGAATCTATAAAAATACCATGGTGTTCAGGAAAGTCTGCAGAATCGATTCCTGCGAAATACGTTCCCGTAACCTAAAACAGCGAAAACACGACGAATTCTCGATTGCGAAAAAATACAATATTCTCAAAATTAGATTTCTCTAAAACCGAGGGCGATAGAAGGAAACGGTTTTCAGATTCGGGTTTAGCATATCGAACTCCACGAGAGTTGCCCATTGTTTATGGGAATAGAATAAAAGAAGTTGAGATTTGTTGGACATTGTGTTCAGAGAAACGTCAGTCCCGTATGATAGAGTAAAAGTAAAGAACCTTTTGTAACGTAGGGCTTCCATGTCGTAAATTGTATATGTGTTTAGGCCTATGTTGGATTCAGTGGCACGTGAGCTCACGTTACACGCCCTTGATTTGCCAGGTGTAATCAAAATGCGAAAAGAAAAACAGAAAAAGAAAAGAAAAAAAAAGAAAGAAACAACCGAAAACAGACGCAATCAGTGCAAACAGAGGGTGTCTGCTGAGTTCATGATGAGCCTCGCATTAAATATAATATTTACAGAGTAGAAGGAAGTGGAGCATGGAATGGTCATGGTGAAGTTTTTGTTGACGCAATAACACAATTTCTCACCTTTAGGCACTGTTTATCTGACTCGCTTGTAACAGTAAGAACCATAATTTTAATTAATGTAATACGATACATATATATATATATTTATATAAATCGCACGTAGAATTAACATCAGTTTAGAAAACGAGATTTTGTGCTTGTATTTGACTGCAAGGATCGAGTACACGAACGAGCCTGCACTCTACTGTAATTTTTTCTATTTATCTAATTCTAATCACCTTTCGTTGTTCGAACCTATGTATACTCCTGTTATTTTATTTTTTTATCTTTTCTCCACTCTTTTCTGTTTCTACATTTTATTTGTATAGTATACAGATATATTTCTTGTCTGTGTGTGTGTGTGTATGTGTGTGTGCGCGGCGCTTGTGTGTAGTTGTTCGATCACACTAGTTGGTTAAAACGACTTACACACCAAATCCTATCTCGCAATTCCGGTAAGTTTAGCTCATTAATTATGTAATTATATATATATACATTAACAATATGTAAATTTATGTACATACAGAATGTATATGAATATACAGGCGAATACGACGCGAAATTTTTCGTAGATAAATGTTCCTTCAAATTGCCAGAGGATTCTCCTGTTGTTGTTCTTTCGCTTTGTCGTCTTTTTTTGTCAATATACATCCTCATCATTCGAGAAATTCGAACAACTGACACAGAACTTCCATACTCGATTATATTGTTATTGTGGCAGCAGACTAAATTGGCATAAAGAGAGCTAAAATTTCAATCTTTTAACGATATTCACGTGTTTCTCTCTCTCTCTCTGTCTCTCTCTCTCTATCTATCTATCTATCTCTCTGTCTCTCACTCTCTCACATTCTCTCCTTCTTTCTCTTCGATTCGCAGCCGTGCTTACAGCCTCGAGTTGCATATCGCGACACAAGTGCTCGTTCTAAAGGACCGGGCGTTTAAAGTAAAGAACAAGCGAAAAACGGAAAGCGGCGAAACAAAAGAGAAAATAAAAAATAAGCGGTAGCCTCGGCACACGGAGAGAGAAGAACGTAGCGAAATCGTTAATTGGTTCAGAACATGTGTAATTACATATATAGAGCGTGTACATGGTAGTTGCTTGTAAGGTTCTCTCTATACTTTTTTTTTTGTTCCTTTTGTTCGACACGCCGACCGAGTATCGGCACGGGAGCGGAATCTAATTCGTCCGTTGTGTTGGCAGACATATTGTCGTGTGTGGCCACATCACCTACGAATCAGTCTCGCACTTTCTCAAGGACTTTTTGCACGAGGACCGCGAGGACGTTGACGTGGAGGTTGTCTTCTTGCATAGGTATGAACAACCATACTATTTTTGTCATTCGACTCCCCACCCTCGGGTTCACGGGGCTCTGCGCGATCTATATTTCGCGTTGGAACAATTTTGCACACCAACGTTTCAGAAGACCAGTGGCCGGGTCAGCCATGACCCACGCTGACAATACTGTATTCTGCAAGCAGATCTGCCCCCGACGTGATCGCGCAGAGCTACCGTGGCATCCTAACGTCAATTTTTGCATTCTAAGTCCAATCCGAACTTAATATCTCCACATAATTTTATTTTTTTGAAATAGTAACATACTTCCGCCAATATTTACGTTAAGTGTGTAATGTCACTCGTGTACCGTTATGAAATTAAGTAAGTCTACTACTGTAATGATGTACGCAGTCATTGGTTTGAACAACATCGTTAGAGGGAGATATATGAGAGTAATTTTTGGTTTTTTTTTCTGTGGTAGTCAGGCGAGCATAGGTCCGTGTAGGTGTCCCATTTGAACATTTGTTCCGTGAATGAGTGCGCAATGGCGATCAGATTTTCATGAACTTTTTGTATTGGAGCCTATCTAGAATTTTATTAACACTTTACCTACCAGGAGACTATTAAAGATTCTCAAAGACTGAATTACGTTAAAGAGTAGATTAAAAATAATTCCGAAAGAAAATATATTATTACATAGAAAAATTAATTAACAAATCCTTGGACATGAATTATAAACTTTTAAACAGTGACTCCTTAGACAACAATGTGTGGGCCTATTTTGACACCGCCCTTTAAAAAAGTACTTGAGTACTTCGTTTAGCTTCAGTATGTTTTTAAGAACGAAATCGATGACTCAAAGAATTCCTATTTTTTTGAGGGCCGGTCACCGGTAGGTAAAGCACAAACGTAACCAGAAGGTCGTGCGAAAGCAGTCAACGTACCCACGAAGATGAAATTTCGTCTAGATATTGCAAACGGGGGATAAATACAGGGTAGCCAAATGTGAATGGCGGGAACAACAGGGAGTCTCATCGGCGAGGAAGAGAAGTGGGGATATCCGGTCGCTATGGTTAGGTCTGATCGCCATCGTCGTAAGGAGTGATCTATGTTTTCAGGAAAGAACCAGATCTCGAATTGGAGGGTCTCCTGAAGAGGCATTACACGACCGTGGAGTTTTTTCAGGGCACCATGATGAATGCAGTGGATCTGGAACGCGTCAAGGTACCCCCACGCCCTAGACCACCCACTATAACACCCCACCAACCTCAAAGAACCCACCAATCAAATCGCTCCGCGCGTGGTCGCCCGCGCTTCTCATTTTCTTGCAGTATTTTAGGTTATATCGCGATTTTCCCTACAGGACGCGACCAATATACATAAACGATATATACGACACATGCGAAATTGGTCGCAGACAGCGGCAAACATAAGCATCAGCGTGTCATATTCATCGTCGTGCCGTGTCGTGTAAATTCACTGGAACAACCGCCATTTTGTCGTAGACTTACAACTTCGCCAAAACGTACATGCACACGTGCATACACACACGCACACACGTACTGGCGACTCGAATACTGTGAAGTTAGGCACATACTACCTCAACGTTGGGACATTATTATCTCTCTATTTTTCTCTCTCTCTCTCTCACACTCTCCCTTTTTCTCTCTCGTAACTACTCTGTTTTTATATTTCTCTTTCTTTTCCACTGCTCTGTTTCAAGGTCATCGTGGAACCGCGCGTGCCACGCCGCGGTCACCTAGTAGAACTAGTCGCGTTGGCGCGAAATACGAATTTCAATAGTGCATCATGTGATTATCGCAGTTCTTTCGAAGAGTAGATGACTGCGTGGCACCGTGTAGCGTTGTTTCATTGCAGTTTTCGGCTATGAGGCGTTCTTTTGAAGTGACCGATTCGGTTCGAGTGTGACAAATGGGAAAATTCTCTGGTGGAAGTAGAGTTAATATTTAATATTCCAATAGTATATTCCTGTCACTTCTAGTTTTCAAAAGATTTTATTTTGAAGATGAATTTGGTTGTTGGCTGCGAGAATATACAGACCAAATGTACCAAATATTTTTCAATTTATTATGGAAATTACGAGTTTGGCGATTCTGAAAGCCAAAATCTATAAGAATTCCGTAAGCTATTGAAACAATTAAGTTGGTGTCAATAATATTAAATAATGTTCACAAAAAAGTGATTTCTTAAAACTATAGTCGACTAGATAGAATACTTGTTGGTATATTAAAGTTCGTATCATTGGTACTCGCTATCTTCCTACAAAAAGAAAACAGTTAAAAATTAAGAATGATTAAAGATGACTTCAAACATCCGCGAACAATGTTATGTAACAATAGTGCAAACAACGTCAAACATCATTCCAACAGAACAGTAACAACCATCCGTTCACACACAGTCGCAATCACAGACATCAGTCACTTCGAAAGCTCACCCTCAAATTTTTGGGGTATGTATATAGTACAGTCATGAGTGTACATATTTCTCTCTTACATATGCATAGGTTCGCACATAGGTACGCGTGTGGGTACGTACATATGTACGGATCTTCCAACAGAAGTACAGCGAATTAATTACAAAGTAGAAAGCAAACGCCTGCGACTGCATGGTATGCTGGTAATGAGCTATGAGCCGACTCAGCGTGCAGTAGAGACTTACTTAGACCTGTTTACCATGTATACTTTTTCCCATGTCCTATGGCCTACGAGGGAGGCCGGCCCCCGATAGCCCTTAGAAATCTAACAGAATCGCGAATTTTACTGAAAAATTCAATCAGCACTGCGTCAAGGTGCCATTTCTCCCTTTCTCCCCCGAGAAGGGGGGAGCCGGGGTGATAAGGGATGTCCGGCGACCTTGACAATTTCTTCAAGGGCGCAGTCCGGTCAGTCAGAGGTGAACCTTTTTCATAAAATATACCATATCGGTGCCACTTAGGAAACCACCAGATCTCGAGCTAGAGGGACTGTTCAAGCGGCACTTCACCACCGTGGAGTTCTTTCGGGGGACTATCATGAACCCCATTGATCTGCAGCGAGTCAAGGTGAGCCTCAAGGACACAGATATCCAGAACCCCTTGTCCTGTCCACGAAGTAAGTGTACCGTACGAGACACCGACAGATATCTGTGTATCGTGCCGACCAACCCCGCAGGTCACCCGTCCTTCGTACGGTCGCTCGTGTGTACCCCCCTACCGCATTGTTCGCGTGGCCACGGCAGCCATGACAGTAGCTTTCAGGTGAAATTTCTTCCCCCCTGGTTGTGATGTCTCTCTAACAAATCCTGGGGGGATGCTGTGGGAGGAGGAATAAAAAATGGTGAAATTTGTTCAGGCTCATTTGTTGAATTTCTGTAACCATTTGTTATTGCAGCTTTACGTTTTAATCCTCTATAGCTCTGTGTAGCTTTGAAGTCACATACTATAGATATGTCAATATTTTTGATCTAACGCAATAGTCTAACGCAATGATACAAGAGTATCTTGTGCTTTTGTCACTCCTGTTTAACCACAGCGCATGGTTCAATGTTATGCATCGCTATTATCAATACTTATTGTACATGTCAGAGTAAATTCCATTTTTTTGTTAAACGGTGAAGTCATTGTTGATTTGTATCTAGAGGATGATATTTGCTGCTGTCGAGTTACAGCAATTTTGTTAGGTTCGTAATGAAACAAATATTTATTTAAAAACGGTTTAATTGGGTAAAATCCAAAATCTAATTCATTCATTGCTTATTGCAATATTGAAGTACTATATATTAAGAATATTCACTATTTCATAGTGATATAGGAGGTAAAAATTAAAGATTTACATAGATGTATGGTTTCCGAATTCGAGTTCAACGTATCAAAATTTATCAGGGGCACTCGGTTAAAATATCTCTTGAAATATTAGATTTCACAAAAACTAATTCTCTAGTTCAATATACTGTTTGTAAGTGTAGCCACAGGGAAAAATCGAGAAACAAATTTTTGCTGTATCTGTTCAATCTTATTATGAGATTCTTCAATTGTAAAATCTGGCTGTGAACATTGAAAACTGACGTCTTTTAAATTCATTAAAATATCTGAGAATTTATTATATTTTCTTACGATTTTCCAACTACTTCAAACAATCAGGCGAAAAAATGTTGCAAAAGTCACGTTTCATTCAGACTACTTGCAACATTAACAAAAAAAAATTACCTCAATGGAAAAGCAGTGTTCCACTTTTTCGAACGGCACCACATATTTTCGACTGTATAGCTCTACAGGTGACGTCAAGACGAATTTATTGACCTAACATGCTATGACCTCCACGTGACCTTGAACCGAATAATCGTCACGAACCCGTCACCATAATATTTGACCTAGTTCACTGGTACTCAGTACCAAAACTTGTATAAAATTTTTTTGAATTCATTCCTTCCATATAAAAGTAATTTTTGAGTTAACAATAAACAGAAACGTTAATTGGACAACAAAAAACTTTTTATTTTCACTTTTCTCACGTATTATTATTCTTATACTTTACTATATGAGATATGCATAAGAAAATTTCTTTCACTAACTTTCAGCATTAGTTTTTGTCAGATAGCCATAGGCAAGTAAAATTTTCAATTTCTACAGGAAAATTTGTCACATATCTCACGCAACGCGTTGTGTACGGTAATAATTTATAAAGATGGAAAGAGATCGATACGATTACATTCAGTAGATTTTTTTGGATCAGTGTATACGTTGAATTCGAAGAGACTGTCATAGCTGCTGCTGCGAACGATCGGTAGCCGGCCCGATTGCGCAAACAGAACGGACGCTGTTATTCCAGGATGGTTGTTGCTTGTGCGTTACCTTCTATGCACATTGAGGATGTCTCACGGAACCCCTTTGACGCATTTCCTATGCTGTCATACGCTTTCGTGTCTCATCAGTCCGAAACGAATCATTCGTGTCGAATCGATTACACGCGACCCATTGTGAGCGGTCGGGATCAAACGATTACGCTATTTGGTGCACCCGAAGATACCCAGGAGTGCCTCCGCAAGACGGGTTATTTCGCAACTGCCAAATCGACCAACTTTTGCTATCGATGTCAAGGACTTTGTCCAAAATTAAATTTTTAACGACACGCTCTTTCTCTATTTTCACGTATAAGTTGAACAGCTCAACAATTTAGCAGTATTAAAAAAAGAATATTTATTATGATTATGTTCAGTTTTTATTCATTAATGAAGTACAGTATTATATCTATATAATCATTTATTCTATCACAATTTTCTATATTTACAACGAATGATTAAGATAATGCACAAAAAAGAAATAAAACAACAAATAAAATGTGTAAAATTTGAAGGGACTTATATCACCACTTTGCTGGTTCTGAATTTGTTTAAGAAGTACAAACAAAAATCTTATTCATATATACAAGTACATTCCAAGATCTTTGAAAAAGTAATTTTTTAATAACCCTATATTGTTAGTATTTCATAACTTCATTGGTAACGAAACTAATTCTGACTATAGATCAAGACATCTACATTAATACAACAAATTTTCTGCAAAAAATTTTTTTACTTTCTTGTAAAATTGGACAAAGATGGCAAATGTCCCCTGCATGTTAAAAATAAATTAGAAACCATTGAAATGATGATACAAACCCTACTTGATTCGCATGTGCTACATCTGAGTGAATTTTGGACAAAACGTCCGTAACGTGCACTGCGAAAATCGATCGATTTGGCACAGTTTTAGTCAACTGCAGTCGCAAAACTTTGAGACCCGTCGCAGTGAGAAACACATTCCCAGTCTCTACCAACACGTGTCGACATAGATACACGTGTGTACGTATTCTGGTATGGTAACTCCGTGTTAAAGAACGCCCCTTATAGGTTGTTTGTACTTTTCGGATAGATCCATGCCTGCTGTCGATCCAGGTGGGTATGTGCTTGCTGAAGGACTAGTTTGAACGATTAGTCGTTCGTAGCAATTTTCCTTCGGTAGAGACCTAGAGTATTATGCGACAGTGAGCAATGGTCCCCTGTTATGTACAAGGTGCCCCTGAAAATCATGAGAATTCCTTTTACGAATATATAATGACTCAACAACGAAGACACAAACATCAAAGTTCCCCCACAAGGTTTCATATTTGTAACATAATCAAATAGTTAAATTGAAAAAACATTTGCTGCTGCACTTTTTAGTATAATAATAATAATTTGCCATGTACGTTCAGGAAAAATGGTGGGGTGAATTTAAACAATTTTGTAAGTTTCGTTTAAAAATTAATAACAGTTAAAATGTCGCAGCCATATTTGTAGAACAGATCCCACGGTAACTGCAATATCTATAATTTTATGGAACACAAAGAATACTTCCCTTAAATATCAAATAAAAGAGGAAATTGTTACATACATATACACATTTTCATCGACAAATTCCATATGTTTCACTAAAAGATAAGTTAGAGTAAACATGTGGCGAATTTTTCATAATTTTTCATGATATTTACGACATCTTCAATTTTATACTTGAAAAATTGCTTTTGGAAAAAAAGAAAAAGTGAAATTAATTATAAACATATTAAACGACACATATTCATAAACTCAATAAGGATCATTAAAGAATCAATGACATTAAAGTTGTGACAGTGAATTTTCTTAAAACAGCCTCACTGGTAACTACAAGATCTCCAATGTTATATGAAATTTAGAAAAAAAACATCTATTACAGAAAACAAAAAGAGAAATTCTTCTGTGATTTTCTTTCAACATGAATTAGTTGGTGTCTTTGATAACAAAATTTTGCTAACTTTCGCTCGAGAAGTTGCCAGTGAAATGATAGTTGCACCATTTCCGGTATACCCTGTACATACAAGGCGTCATTTAATAGAGGATGTGACAAGGAAACGAGAAAAATTCTGCCTGAAAAAATGAGTCGAAAGCCGAAGCGGTTCTAGTCAATCATTTTAGAAAAGAAATCTCGTGCAAAAAGAAGAACGTTATTTTTCGACTGATTTTTGCAAGTGGAATTCATTTTAGTTAAGTATTATAGACGCCTCGCGAAACCTGCGTTGAAACGTGTAAACGGTATGTTGTTTTGGCTGTTTACGTAGAACACTCTTTTTCGCATTAATTAAACGTAGGTCTGATTAGAAGACAGTTGATGGGCATGTTAGCAGAGCTTCGAGATTTTCCAGTTCCGCGTTTAGCTGGCGTTTGCCTATATAAGGAATGCCAATAGAACTCGCTTTTACATTTTGTTGTTGTTGGGAAGACATTCTGGCAGCGCTTGTCGCAGGAACCCATAAAAGAACAATAAAATGTTTTTTTACCTCCAATAAAGAAAAAATTATGAGGTTGAATCGTAATTTTTTAATTGACAGAGAAACGATTGTTTCTTGAAAGTTTTATATTTCCAGTGACATGCGTCGCCATTTTGTTTCTGCATACCCGCAAAGCCTACTAAAAACTGGCCTAGTAATAACGCTTTTTAACAAATCTTGACACGTAGCTCGTATTCCCCAGAATATTCGATTTTCGTCGAGTCTTTCATACATTAGCGTCATTACATTGAAACGTCATTGTTATTGCTCCGTTATATCGTTTAGAGTCGAATCTCCCGCCGTAATCGTGACGCCGTTTAGGGCAGACCAAGCTTCGAAAGTCCCGCCACAATTGGAAATTTGAAATGTACACTGTGCTGTCCCAAAATGTCTCGATGCTGATCAATTGAAATGTGTTTCCGATCGTTATCAGAGATATTATGATGTGCATGTAGTGTAAGCAAAATTGTGGGGTGGGGGGTATGGGGTGGTAGTCATCACTTCATTTGATTCATTTAAAAAATACGGACTCTAGTGTCATGGAAGATTGCAAAATTCAGTATTTTTTAACTCGCTACTAAACTTTCTAAAAATGGTTATTGCTAAAATAACTTATAAACAGGTTTCCGTAGAAAAGTCTGTATTTTATGAATAAATTAGAAATGACTCCAACGAGCTCCAAATTTGATTCGATACGTTACATGTTTGAAATTGCAAAGCGCGAGGTGCTAAGCGCGAGACGACAGTGTACTTTCATCAGTTTCAAAACGATTCTTCCGTCACTTTGTTTTCCGACATTTGCCCGAGAAAAACGATTTCGGTTTCGCCGCTGCTTTCTGACTCCCGTCCCGATCCAGACTACATTTTTTACACTCCGTTAATTAATTGTCGTGCGCGACACATGGAACAAAGGCTACTGATCGGTTTTAGGTCCACGAAGCGGACGCGTGTTTGGTGCTGGCGAACAAGTACTGTCAAGATCCAGACGCAGAGGACGCGGCGAACATCATGCGCGTCATCTCCATCAAGAACTACTCGGACGACATTCGCGTTATCATTCAATTAATGCAATATCACAACAAGGTATTATCAACAAGATTATATTATTATTATTCGGCTGTAGAAAATTTCACAAATTAATTCGTAGCTGCTCTTTGCCAGTTTGCCAAAAAGTTCAACCCTAGTTGCATTTACGGTTGGCCAACGGTGGCCAACGGTTGGGAGTTTGTTGGGGAATGGTGAGTGATTTTGCCGACAAATCCCCAATGTAGGGCCAACGACGAATACCCAACGTAGGGCCTACAGATATTATAGTCGGGGAATTAACGTGGCATGTACTTACTACACAACTGGGTCCTGGTTCAAGTCCGACGTTGGCATTATTTTAGTTTTTGCCTTTTTTCCCAAAATTTTACCGTGAAAATACATTTTTAATATGTATATTATTTATGATATACCATAAAAATAACTATTAAAGAGAAAATCAGAATGTGGGCTCTGTAGGTTCGTTTTATAGTACCGTTGGCTCTAGGTTGGGTGTGATCGTTGGCCCAAAGTTGGTCCTGACTGTTGGTCCAACTGCAAAAAAGAGCCACATCTCTAACGGTTGCCCAACACATACCGCCAACGGTGTCCCAACGAAACGCCAACCATAAATGCTACTGGGGTTGCCAAAAAGTTAAAGTCACCGCTTCCCCATTCTCCAATTCATTCTCATAACGCAAACATATATTTCCATCTTTCTTCCGTTTCATAAATAAATCTTTTAAAAGAATTCTTCACGGCGAAAAATGCCTTCCTCGCGTGACGTCGCACAAAGAAACCCGTCGTCCTCGAGGTTCTCCGCGCTCGAGCAAGTTTTATCAGCGCGAGGTAACTTTGTTGCAGGCCTACTTATTAAACATTCCATCATGGGACTGGAAACAGGGCGACGATGTAATCTGCCTCGCCGAGTTGAAGCTAGGTTTCATCGCGCAGTCCTGCCTGGCGCCGGGTTTCAGCACGATGATGGCGAACCTGTTCGCGATGCGCTCGTTCAAGACGGTCAGTAAAATGGCGGCCATCGATCCGCCCCCACTTCTCATCTATGCATGTGTGAACAATGTTTCTTTAGGGTTTTTTCATGGTCGAGCAGTTCACAGTGATCGCGTGCGATATTTTTCTTCCGACATTTTGAAACGTCGAGGACCTCGCTATGGTCCTCCCCATAGCGTCCCCCCCCCACCCAGGGATTTTGTCTCCGTTTCGTCTCGTTCCGAGAATTTTTCGAACGGTTTTTGATCTTTTTATGATGGGGTATTTCCGTACTTTTCCCGCGCAAATGGACGAGGCGCGGCCGTTCTCACTGTGGACAATGAAACGCGAGTACCGTACATGCATAGGAGCGCGTGTGATTTAGAAATGGTTGGTTGATTGGTACCAGTCGCCCAATATGCAGGCTTGGCAGAATGACTACCTACGTGGAACTGGAATGGAGATGTACACCGAAACACTGAGCCCTACCTTCATTGGAATGCCCTTTGCCAAAGCCACTGAGTAAGTCGGTTCATGACCAATCCAACAACAGCAACCTGTGGTTCTGGTTCAAGAGACTGACCCGTGATCCCGTTGTCTATCGTACCCTAACATCAAGTCCCAGTAAAAAAAAGACTGAACGCATTGTTTCATTGATAGGTTCAACCATAGGTTACCGATGTTGACGACACTTTCCTGAGACTTAGATCACATAGAACTAGGCATTTCTATAACGCCATCATTTTTGTGAAAGAGCAGATAGCTATGTACATTTAGGACACAAGAGCTTGTATGCTGAATGACTGGGGAACTGTTAGAGATAGAAGAATCGTGTAAGAGATAAATTGTACACTTTTGAACTACGGTTTGACTGCGTTAGTAGATTTGCAAGATGTCTGCTCAAGAGGTTACTTATTTATTTATCTATATCTGATCTCATAAACATCTTTCATGCCCGCGTAAACAACGGCGGAATCACCAAAGAGGGGTCTTAGTCTCTTGAATCAGAATAAAAATAAAAGGATGAAGCTTCGCCTCGCCTATGTCTCTCACTACGCTCCACTTTGCTATATACATTATATGGACTATATATGTATATCTGTATATATACATATATTATATATACATATATATCTATACTCGATATATGTATACTTCGTATATGTACATATAAAAATATTCACATCTACAATATATATAAAATATTATATAATATAATACCAAATAATATCATTATTCTATACGGAATATTTCCGTTTAATATTATATGTGTATTTGCCATAACATACAATTGCACGTATAGGTAGTGATATTACATATTATAATATTAATATTGAATTGTTACAGTATTATTAATATTCTATTAAGTCAATACAAGTGCCAGGTACAATATTATTTATTCAATATTAATATATCAGAGTTCTAATATTATTATATTAGTGGAGGGAATAAAATATAATTAACAGGGAGTATGCAATAACCTATACATGTGCAATTATTATATTGTATGGTATAATATAATATTATATGGCAAAACCCCAAACAATAATGATTATAATTGAATATTATATAATATTAAATACACGATATATACGTGTTTGTATGTACATATTTGTATATGTATATATACAATATGAACATGTCAATGATACTATACAGTACCGTATCTGTGCTCCACACATAATCGATGTAAGCCACCCCCTCATCGCTTTGGTAACGTCTCAGTAATTTCACAGAATTTCTTGCAAGTTTTTTTTCCATGTACCGTTCAAGTTCAATCGTACGTACATAAAATCGCGGATTGCACGGTCATGGACGAGTTTCGATATCTCGCTGGAGAACTCACACTCGACGGCCACCGAGCCTCTGTAAGCTTCGCCTCTGCCTACCGTTTGTCAGAGAATGTTTTCGAATTTGGTCACAACAATGGCGTCGGTTCACAATAATATCTTCATAGGAAATGCTTCGTCGGCGATTGCATGTGAAATTCATTATCTCAGTGTACATGGTGTTTTTAACAACCCTGTGCACCCCTACCATCGTTACATTAATCTAATATTTTACCTATAGAATTTTTATAAAAAATGTTTATTTTTCTGTCTAGTCATATTATGTTGCAATATAATCATTCTGCTCGATTTTTATTTTCATTCATTTCTTTTCAATATTTTATATATATTTAATATTTTATATATTATATTTTATATTATATTTTTACTATTATTTGTTTCTTTTATTGTTTATATTTTTAACATCACGTATATTTTTATTCTTAGTATTTACATTTATAAGTTTTGATTAATAGTAGTAAAAAATATTAGTAATTAAATATCCATAACGATGATGGAGTGATGTACACAGTTGTCTAGACACTATGTTACACCGATATATCGGGTATCAGAACAATGCATACAACGTGTATATGTATATGTTTACTGAAGTAACATGTCTTCATGTGCTGAAGGTTTCTATTAGTAATTGACAAATTACTAAACGGTCGAATGTCATTGCTCGTTGCCATGAAGAATAATGATCGACTCACGAAATCAGGCTGATCAACCAATACATAGTTTCTCATTTCATGAATTAATTTAATATTATCTAATTATTAAATTTTCATAAATTAATTAGCACACTCCGGGTGTTCGTAGATATTTAAATCCTTATAGATAAATTCTGATCATAACATCTCATTATTTATTTTCATATAATAACAGATTAATGTGAAAGTATGGATTTGGTTCTATTCTATTGATTTTGTGAAATTATTATGGAGTATAAATACACAAAGCCCCGCAGTTAACTAATTATGAATTATATTCCCAGTACATCATAAATTCCAAAAATTTGTCGAAAGATAACAATTTTTTTATAGAAAAACTGTTGCTGCTTTGCCAACCGTGTGTGACCTTCCTTAATTTTGGAATTTGTTCTCCCAATAACGATACTCATTTTTACAAAATTCGCCAGAAAACGAAAAGTAGTAAACATTTTCATGAAATATCTATTCTGGTGTATTAATGTATTTTCTGAGAAAAACTGCCATATTGAAAATTTTTGAGCACCTTCAGTCACTTCACTGTATACAAATGCTACTCGTATTTTATATATTTTTTTTATGTATATTCTGTGTGTTTTATATATTTTACAGTTTGTATTTTATATTATTTTGTCAAATAACCGCATAATATCACATTTTTAATAATTACATTTTCATTTATAATTACAATATATTTATGAACTGATAATTCGAATGAGATATCTGGTTAATCAAAGAACATTTGATCTGCTCTAAAGCCATGCTTCAAACGCGTCACCAGAAATCATTACATGATCATTTTTATCATTTTATGATTAAAAAGATTGTATACTAAAAAATAATTTAACATACTACCATTTTTAAATGGGTGTGTGGTTGAATGATTCATAGGACTGATAGGATTTAGATCTGGCGTGAGTACTAATTGCTCCGTATGGCACTTCTCTGGCTTCGTTAAGAGCGATTAGACCACACCCCACTTAGGGCACGCCTACCCAGTCCACGCCCACACCAGCTACGCCTAATCAGGGCACATCTTATTGAGAGTACGCCCGCTTAAGGCACAACCTATTCAGTATAGGTCCATTCAGGAAACGTTTGCTTAGGACAAGCCCACTTAGGGCACGCCTTTTCAGAGTACGCCACTCGTTACCGCGGCTCTGACGTCATTTATTCCGAAATTTACTCTTATAGGGAAATCGCTTGTAATCCGAACAAGGGTTCAAACATCTTGAAACATCTTCGAACATCTTCAACCAGGGCCGGATTAAAGTTTTTGAGGCCTGGGGCTAATAACCCAGCGGAGGCCCCCTTAACAGACAAACGTGGCAGGGTGGGGGGGAGGATAAGTAAACATTGAACATTATAAAGAAGAAAATGAAATATTTAATATTATAACAGGAAACATAAAACAAAATAAACTATGCAATATTATAAAAATAAGGCATTAATATTACAGTATTATAGCATTAAATTCAGTTGAAACACTTTCTTCTACATTTTGCCGTAGCGAACTCTTTTATTAGATGATCAAATTCTAGCGATCTAAATAATTCTGCTTTGATAGCCAACCTCCCTATAGAATTTAATCGACTATCAAGCATCGTTGATCGGTAAACATTTTTTATTCTCTTCAGTACCGAAAAAGATCTTTCTGCTTCACAATTTGCTATTGGCACTGTTAAAAATAATCTATACGCTATGTAAATATTTGGGAAAACATCAATCATATTACGATCTACTATCCAATTTAAAACAATTAGGGGACATATATTGTTTTGTTTATTTTTTTCCTGTCGATTAGAAAAAAAGCCTTCAGGTTGTAATTTTAATAATGGAATAAATTGCTTTAGTTCATAATCTGATGCATTTCTCTGTCTTTGCTGAAGCTCTCGCATTGATTGTATTAAGACGCCGTCGGATAGGACAAAAATGTAGGTCTTTAAGACTTACGACAGGATACGCTAGACAAAATTTAAAGTCTGTATGATGAGTAGAGCCCGTACCTGAAGGGTTAAAGTTTTTTTTAAGTATTTTGATTTAATATATTTAAAAAATTTGTATCTAGCAATTAAAAAAATCGGCATTATTGATTTGCGAGGCCCCCACAAAGACGAGGCCCGGGGCTATAGCCCCCCCTAGCCCCCCCCATTAATCCGGGTCTGCCTTCAACCATCTTCCAACATTTCCAAATATCACGTGGACTTAGTTATTAGATGAAAATCATCTTCAAAGGGCAAGCTAAAAAGAGACAGTCATGCAACAAATTCCCAGCACATTTTTCAATTCTTTCAATCGTCGTTTGCGAGCCTGCGAAAATGAGTGTTTATTCCACCGGTTCCCGAAACTGTACATATTGCGTGGTGGCAAATTGGATGGCCTTGAATTGTCCGTGGCTCAGATCAAAGATACACGACCCTTGAAATGCTCATCTTTAGATCAACGATACACTAACCTAAGTTATCTCCGCAACAGAGTCATCGAAGGTAATTTATTTCAACGAGACGGAAACGTCAGGAAGAAACATTGAACATTCTTTAAACAATCGACGTGCACCGCCAAACTCTATCATCCGAAATATTTTGCAATTCGAAAAAATGTTTCCCATGGAAATTGTGCAGGTTTATAGGTCACAGTGTACAACAACGATCATTTTATTTCACATCATTATATGCTGTACTAGTTTCATTTTTATATTAGTCATTTTGTAAAATTCAACGATCTGTACTCTTCAAGGTCGACGAAGGTCACGTACATAAGCAGTATACATAAATTTAATAAATTATTAAACAAACAGAACAAAATTTACATATGCAAAGAAAATAAAATTATAAACATTTCAGTACTATTATAACTGTTATTATACATTGACCTATATAAAAATTCACAATTTTTATGGACAATATTTTTAAGAAAATCAAATTGCTATATTTTGGATGAAAATGTTAGAGAGCACAACTTATAGCAGGCATGGACAATGTCGAGAGTATCGAAGCCACGCCCACTTATGAAGAAGTAACGTAATGCCAGAGGAAATTGAGAGTGCTCCCGGGGCCCGAGAACGCTTCCGGGGCCAAACAGCGCTCTTTGCCCATGCTTGCAGAAATGTTTCCGATTTGTCGTTGGCGCGACCATACGGAGGAACCATGCCAATTTCATTGAATACGACCGCCAGTGTTGAAAGGTTTGATGATGTACGGCCCGATTGGTTGGTGTTTCAGTCGCCGGATACTCAGGCGTGGCAGAATGATTACCTGCAGGGCACGGGCTGCGAGATGTACACGGAAACACTCTCCCCGTCCTTTACCGGGATGACATTTCCCCAAGCCAGCGAGTAAGTCCTCGCTGTCATTGGTTGCCACACTTGCCAATTTTTCAATAACATCGTATTGACAGTTTTTGACAATGTACACACTGACATGCAGACATATATACCCGGAAACACTGTGCAGGAACGTTTGGACGGTTTTCTCTCCTTAACGTAGCGCGACTCGGGCTAAACAAAACGTTACCGAGCAGTATATACTGTTCCTTATTGGCTGGTCGCTGGGCACCTAACACGTGACGTAGTAGGGAACTATTGGAGATATGTGGTGGTGGGGATGAAAGCGAGACGCTAAGGAGGGAATAGTGTACATTACAACAGTGACACAGGTTGGAAGTTGCGGACCAGTTGAATCATTTTTGTTATAAAGAAAGTGTCAATTCTAATTCTTCAATAATGAACTCTTAATCTTTATATTATTTTCAAATTTCGATATATTCATTTTTGAACATACTCGCGTAGATTTTATTACGTAGTTTAGTTACATTTTTTAAAATGCATATTATAATACAAATATTATAATGATGACTGTGATTATATTGGAAAAATATGTTGCAATATTACATTAAATACAATATTTAGATAAAAGATTATATATTTAATGTAATATTAAGTGATATTGAATATGAAGTACATTAAATATAATATAAAATGTCATGATTACGATCAATTGATATGAATGTGGTTCTAGTTTAAATTAAAAGACTTTTCAGCACTTGCATACAATGTACTGTAAATACATCTGATATATATAAATATCAATATTCAAATGTAAACATTGTATAAAACGTACAGTATATGAAATCAAGTATTGAAGTATTTATTGTTAAAAATGGTTGTATACTTTTGACCTGTGCTGCATCACAGATTTGAACAGACCACGTGACACAAACCAAAATACACAAGGGGAACACGAAAGATTATTTTTTGTCTCTGTCAACGTAAATACTACTTGGGACCAGCACACGTTTTATCGATTTTTTTTTTAGTTTTTTCTGAATTTCTCACATCGTTATGAGGCGTGTACATACACCCGTGCCTCAGTTTTTTTCTTTTACTCCTTTTTGAACGTTCCTTCTCTTACCAGACTCTATTGTTAGTTAGAGTAGTTTTGGATTCTTTTTTATACTTTTGGTAATTTTGGTACTTTGGTATTTTGAATGTACTATGAGATTTTTCTATTACACATTATTATCGACGTTTTACTAGTGACGTTTGTTTTCAGTTTTTTAACGATCTCTTTGCTTTTTCAGTCGACTCTGCTGGGTTATTATACCAATATTTTTTTGCTACATAGAAGTAGATATACCGGGACGCATGCAGATCTCAACGTTGTAAAATTTGAAGATTGTTTGTTAGCAAATTTGACAAAATTGGATTTCAACAAATCTAATAAAATTATAAAAAAATTTCGAATATTTTAATAAGTCTAAATTGATAATTCGATTTCAATAAAAATTGACCCAAATTAAAAAACAGTTTCTAATAAACATTGTAAATTTAATCGAATTGAGAGGTAGTATTGAAGTAATAAAATTAAAAAATAATCTCAAAAATAATGTGTGACATACAAAATAAATTTAATAAAATTGACAAATGGCTTGTGTAATGATTGGATTAAATATATTAAAATGTAAAAATAGCTTGTAATAATTGAAATTTTAATAAAATTGAAAAACAGTTCTTAATGAGTTTAATAGAATTGGAAATTAGTTTCTCACAATGCAATAAATTTAAAAAAATAAAATCGGCGGTTCCTGAGGACATTTGTAAAAATTGGTTTTTTTAAAGAGTTATTAACGAAGGATACGGACCAATTCGGCTCGGCGCGGCAAATTTCATTAACAATGAGTGCAGTCTTGGCGTAGGGCCGCGGTAAAGCAGTGACCAAGAGAAGGAGCAGAAATATTTTAATTACAATTCACTTATGTAGCCGTAAATGCAGTTACTCTGTTTCGAAATATCTATTACTGAGCCATTCGGAGACGAACTGCACAGGCAAAAAACAGGAAATGCGAACGACCGCTGTAAGTTTAGAATTTGGGGTAATCAAATGTCAAAACATCGCCTGTTCTTCTTCTAGAAAATCACAGTGTACATTGTGTACATTTTGCTGGGTAAAATGACCTTTTTTTGTTTACGTACCAATCTGCAGGAAAGCCGGAACATCTAGTTGCCATAAATTCTAGTCTTACAACAGTCCCTCTCGTGTTCCGTTTTTTGTTTGACCGCCTCGTCGTTCGATATTCGTAATCCCCTCTCTACAATCTTCAGAAAAAGCTTCCGTAAAGTCAGTGTTGTTCGAACCGCGGTAGAGGGAGCATCTTTAAAGACGTGTCAAATCAAAGTTGGAGTCGTCTATATAGTTTGTTTCCGAATGGCCAAGTGACGTTAATGAGTTTTAATTAAATCCATTATTGCGCTCCTTCCCTTGTTCACTGCTTTACCACGGCGTGACCCAACGCTACGTTCAGGAAAACCTGTCGCCGAGCTGGACTCTCCTCGCCATCGCGTGTAAGTAAAATTAATGGATAATGTTGACTACTCTTTTCCTTGCGTAGCCAGAAGTTTTTGTCTTTCTGCTTTAAATTTTTACCTTCTTCCTATGTTATTTAGTAGATTCATAAATGGTTAACGCCGCCATGTTCTGTGTGTAGTGACGGTTACGCGCCGGCAAGTCTGTTGATCACGTACATGCATGTTCACAACATAGCGGCGCTAATTTGTCTAAAGCGCTGGAAATTGCTCATCTTTAAACGTTTATAATTATTTAGTACATCCTGCGGGATGTAAACTTGGATTTCTCATATCTTCTCGTCTGTACCGGATAACATAGGAAGAAGGTACAAATTTACAATAGATAGTCAAATATTTCTGGCCTTTTGAAGGAAAAGTTTACCATAATGTTTAATTTGATAACATTGAAAAATAGTTTGGAAATAATTGTATCGCCAAGATAATATTACTGGACGAACACAAGAACAATTTAAAAATAATTGGATTATTAAAATTACGATAATACATGTACAATAAAACTGGATTGCACCTCCATTTAATTAGCAACAAATTAAAAGTGATCGATGAAATCTGCATGCCTCCTCCAAAAACGTGTCATGTATTTTTGTACCGACGTCTTTACGGCATTGTGCAACACCGGACAAAGATAAATTTTGGGGGCGGAATTTTCGTACGTGGTTCAGCGTGTTCCTTTTTTCGATTTTTTCCAAAATAAAATTCAACAAGGATACTCGGCCAACGAATTTCCTTTCCGTTTTCTCCTCGTCATCGTCAGTGTTCGTCGCCTACTATCGACGAAAAGTGTTCATTGTACACGCATGCCTGCTGCTCTTTACATAATGTGAAATTTTAATTACAACCAGTTATGAAATTACACCAATTATAAAAATAATATGGAAATATTGTTAGGTGAGTTTGCTGTCGCGAGTAATTATGCTATAATTGCATCGTTTTATTTCTATCCGGATAAAATTTCTTTGCCATTGGATAAATTAACGATAATTTATATTCGTATAGAAATTTGATTTCTTCTTTTTTTTATAGGCTTTTTCTAATAAAGATTTTTGGGATAGCGTGATTTTAGATTTTTGTAATTGTCGGGTTAAGTCGCTACATATTAATAAAACATTTATATTTATTTATTATAACATATGAAATCATCTTTCACTGTCGGAATAATTAAATATTCAAGGCCCATGTTTTGATTTATTCAAATATTTTTATAGATTTTCGGATGTTAATTAAACTAGACGTTATTAGAAACGTATCAAAACTTAACCTAATAATTATAAATACAAGTACTTAAGCATTATTCGTGTTAATCAATGTTGAGTTCAGCACTGATTCAATTTTCGTTTTTTATCTGTCACTATGCGCGTTTAAATATTCGGAAAACTCGATTTCAAGAATTTTATTTTCATCATATAATAACGTAATAAGCTGATATAATTCATTAAGTAATGATTAATTAGAACCGAATGACCGTTTTTGGAGTCCTTGGAGACGTCTGTTTTGCTACTTTAACATAGACGCCCTCTTCGACTTGATTTCTGCACCGTAATTATTGCATGCACTACTATATCTGTCAATGCTGGGCATTACCAAGTTTTGAATTTTTTAAACAAACAAATCTTCAAAAAAATACGACAACAACAATAAACTCGAAAGTTCTACTAACAATCAAACAACTGTATACAGTGAGTATCAAGAGAAAGTTTAAACAAAAAGGGCAATTTGCAACATCAGAACACTAGAAGACAGCAATGAAACTTATGGCTAGTTTACGAACATTTTTCTTGACTCTCGTGCGAGCGAATCGCATGAAACACAAAGCAAAATGGTGACCGTAAACAGCCATGTGTTTCATAATTTTTTCAAAATTTTCGACCTGCTACGTACCTCGAAAATTGCGTTAGTTTAAGAATCGAAATGATGAAATTTTGAACTTTCTTTTGATGAAAAAAAAAATGTTAAACATCTCAGAAGTCAACGCTGAGTAGTTGACGAGTGTAAAGTGTTTGGATAAGTTGCGAGTCCAGAAGTTTTTTTAGACAGATTCCCGAAGATCGTTGCAGCTCGAACGAATCTATTTGTTTCTTCTGAATTTGACTGGCGAGCGAAAAAGTATTCGTTATCTACCGCATTGGCGCAAGCTATTTTGACCATTGAATTATGCAAGCGCACCGTTCTTTCATTCTGGATTACCCAGCACTGCTATTTAATTACGTAGGGGTAGATCGTTTCTTCGATTAAATTGCACTGTTCAACACACGCTTCAATTTCTACCTTCCGGAGATATCTCTGAAAGATTTCCGTTTGCTAAATTAAAGTCTGTCAATTTTTTCCAAATTCTAATGTTCAATTTTTCAGGAAATCGATTTTGGAAACAAAATGCCAACTTTGAGCGCAATTTATGTGTTCGCAATAACGGTTATGCAGTTCTAATTTATATTGCAATATTCTTTGAACTCTCTTAAATAAAATATAATTTAACATGATATTATTATTACGGAAATGAAACTGTGATACCTGTTATCGTCGGATTTTAAAGTGTTTCTTTGTGCTTTAACAAAATTTACAGATTTTTAAATAATGAAGATTGTTATAAGCAATCCTGTTAACCTGTAATAAAAAAGTATTTAACATGTCTTTATACTAAGAAACTAGTCAGAAAATATAAAATCCTCAACAATTTGTTTTATTTCACAAGTTCTACCATATTTCAAAAATATTTCCATACTAACATCGCAACATTAAATTGTATTATCATACTCAGGAGAGTTCACAGAATGTTATATTGCAAATTACAACTTCGTAGCTATTACTGTTCAAGCATAAAACGTGTTCAAAATTGAGTCTGCGTCTTCGAAATTGATTTTCTCCAAAATTGCACATCGGAATTGGGAAAAGTTTCCGAATTTGTGTTCAGCACTTGGAGATCGGCCAGATGCGTCTATTAAATGGTAGAAATTCGAGAAGACGTAAAAATTTGTTGTACAGTACTATTTATTGATTTTCGACACGTTGGATAGTGGCCACCATTCAGTAGGACTCCTTGCTCGTTAGCCCTCTTTATTAATTATTATATATGCCTGCAGCTGTCGCCGCGTTCTCTTTTGGAAATGATTCA
The DNA here is from genome assembly GCA_028455615.1 of Lasioglossum zephyrum. NCBI lineage: Eukaryota > Metazoa > Arthropoda > Insecta > Hymenoptera > Halictidae > Lasioglossum > Lasioglossum zephyrum. Next base: position 8,329,281 of record CM052325.1, on the reverse strand, counting down.
CAGATTTTGTTAGTGTGTCGATCTTTTCCCTCGGATTCTGAACTGGCGTAGGACTAGCGTTAGCATAGCACCAAATTTCGATTATCTTCAGCATGAACGGAATTATTGGGCACTGACGATTCTGTTATGCAAAATCTCCCGCTTCGCTACTCCCACAAATATCCTCTATGCATGTTGTTAACTGTTATGTGAAGTGAAAAATTTTTGATATACTTGTAGTCACGCCTCCATTTTGTATAACTAATTCTTCTTGTTTGCGAAGGAACTCAATTCAGTAACGGATTTTTTTTTTGTTTGACTCGTATTACGAACTAGAATATTTTAAAGAATATTTTGAATATATAAATATCTATACAATAGGTATTTATTTTATATTATTATGATATACTAAAATCATAGTAAATGTAAATATGAAGGGGAAAAATGTTTTTAAACACAAAATACTGCAATTTTTTGAAAACTGAGTTCCTTCATCAATTTTAACGGAATCCTTCTTAGTGAAAGATTGTAGACAGATTGTGAATCTATACCTCTTTAAATGTTTTTGGTATTGCGCACGCTTTAATTAATTATAATAGTCTGTATGATTCGATCAAAGTTTGTCAGTGGAACAGACAAGCCTGTTTTGAAAGATATTAATATTAACATCTTCTTAAAAATAAAGATATCGACATGCTATTTTTTTTGTTCTAAAAAACAAAGAATAAATGATATTTTTCTAAATAATATAATTTTATTAGCATGAAGTTTTATTACAACTGGTTTGTTATTACAAGAATATTATAAATATATTTTTAATGACCGTTACAAATCAGTACGAAAACAAAGTTACAAAACAGTTTTTTTGTCATACTATTTGCCACTGAAACTGTGTCGAGTCACACAGACATGCATGGACAAACGAATTCATTTGATGTTATGTATGTATACGTATGTATGTTACACTTGATTGTAAGAAATTACGTAATAGAAAGGAACGAACATACTCGCTTTTGGTTTCGGACGTATTACAGACAGTATACGCTCTCGTAATTCACAGATCACGATCCCATAGCTTATTAATACAAAATCGAACCAATTTACATAATAATTAGCTCATAATTATTATTAATTATTATATTAATTATCGTCGAAACTTACACGCTTTCGAGTCAACAGCTATCGTTACGAACTTCGGATGTGATAGAATAGAATCCAACTCGACGATTTCAATAACCTTCAAGTATTTTTTCCGATGCAAGTAAATGCTGGATACTTATGAAACTGTCTTAAATTCAACTGTCCTTGTTATAGTGAATCATAATTCTATGATGTACTGGTCGATGCAGTTTTTAATTCTTTGCAAAAATGTATAGTCCAGATCATTCGTGGGATGGGTCCTGTTCTATATACAGTCAATGTAAAAAGTATTCGTACACCCCTTTCGAACATAGAACTTTTTTTAGTCAATGTCTAAATAATTGAAAAAAAATATTTTAATGAAAACTTAGAATAAAAATCTTTCGAAAAAAATCATTTTTAATGGGTGTACGAGTACTTTTTACACTGACTGTGGTTGCCCGAAACTGTTATTTAATATTTGTCGAGCACTCGCTTCAAACACGTAAGAATTTCCGAATAAATGTCCTTTCATTCGTGAATGTGAGTAACGATGTTGAAGCAACATGCTGCCACGTAGTGCCGAATACTATGCGATCACTCGTCCTAGGTTGTGCTTCACGAAACTGAAGCTGTTGCTGCTGGCGATCGAGATAAAGGGCGAAGGAGGTGGTGACAGCAAGATCTCGATCAATCCACGTGGTGCCAAGATCGTTGCAAATACTCAGGGATTCTTCATTGCTCAATCTGCTGACGAAGTGAAGCGGTGAGAACTCAAATTTCCGTCTTCTTTAAATTTACGTAACAATTAAATTTGATAATTTCATTTATTACAATATATAAGTATTAAATTAAATCATTTAATTTAACGTTGAATTGAAATACTGATTTTAATCATTTTCACTTTAACTTTCAATTGCAATATTAAAAAATGATATAATTTAGCATTGAACTGACATATTGACTTTAATAATTTCATTTAATATTATATTTAAATATTAAATGTAATCGTTTAACTTAATGTTGAATTGAAATATTGATTTTAATCATTTTCACTTTAACTTTCAATTGCAATATTAAAAATGATGTAATTTAGCATTGAACTGGCATATTGACTTTAATAATTTAATTTAATTTAATATTATATTTAAATATTAAATGTTTAACTTAACGTTGAATTGAAATAATAGCCACGAACTCGAATGATAATGTTAAACTTAACATTGTCGGTAATAATCTAATTTAATATTGAATTAAAATATTTAATAGCTATATTTAGTATTTAAACCTTGATCTTTCTCGACGTTACCAACTATTCTGCTCTGTTAGTCTCTCGATAAAAACATTCGATAATTCCGTAATTTGTTCACGCATGTTAACGGAGTACAAAAATAACGCGAACTCGGAAACATAGACTTGGATTAAAGTTGCCGTTGCATTTCAGGGAACACCTTGAACAAGTAATTAATAATCATTAGCTTGATTGATGAAAACATTTAATTAACAATATTCAAGTTGCACATATTATTGAAAAAAATGCAAGTTATATTAAGTTGTGGACGAGAATTGTGGATTAATTATTGATTGTCTGTTCGCAGGGCGTGGTTTTATTGCAAAGCATGCCACGAGGATATAAAAGACGAAACTCTGATCAAGAAATGCAAGTGCAAAAATTGTAAGTTTTTCTAGTCTAGTGACACCCCTTAACAGTTTCAATTTTCAATCTCTCGTTCAGTTTCTACCGGGTCTGTAAACTAATTGACCTCCAGCTCTTTCGGGAATACTTAACCAAATATAATAAGTATATATAAATACATATATGTATTCACGTACATATGTATACATATACATATGTGTACTCTGTGTATATATGCATATACATATACATATATATCAGAACCCTTAAGAATCGATATTCTAGCCTCCGAGAGTAACGTGATGTTGCGGGCGGTTTACCACTTTGCGTTTTCGGGAACGAACTCTGATTTACCCTTCTCTCTCTCTCTCGCCCTACCCACCCCCAAAAACCCTGACGTCCTTACGCTACGGGAAGCCGTAGCGGTAAATAACTGCTACGATTAACGAAGTGACATGGTTATGACCATCCTGTTGTGATATATTGTGATCTAGTGGGGCAGCAGCAGCGCTCTTGGGGCCGGGACTTAGGTAACGTCTCACACTCGTTCGCTTAGTCTTTAACTACCGTCGCTAACTATTCTCTCCTTAAAAACTTTTGTTCTTGTGTATATCTCTTCTTCTCTCTCGTTGCTCTTTTTCTGTTCAGTTACACACGTTTCGAATCCCATCCACTTGAAACACTGAACGATCTTTCTAGCTGTCTATATATATACTATATAATATCTGTCAATTTATGGTGGATCGTTCACGAACCTCCATTTTGTTTTCAATTCCAGCCTTCAACCCTTTCTGGTTTCTCTATTTCTGACCTTTTCTATCTGTCTATATCTATCTCTGTCTCTTTGCATATTTCTATCTCTCTGTGTCTTACTTATGTGTACATACAATATGCCTCGATTTTTTAACCATTTTATCTTGCATACATGTATGCGAAACAACCGTTACGACCATCAGTCATTGCGTTGATGATATATCACGATGATTGTGGATCACGGCACCATTGATTTTCATTGAGCGACATTTTTCGAGGCGTCCGCGCCGTCATTGACTCGGCACTTTCGTTCTTCATGCTCTCCCGTGATTATTTGACATATAGACATTCATTGGGACAATCAAACTCGGTCACTGTCCAATATGATCACATTTCTGGTCACTGACCGAACTATCAACCTCTGATACCTGATTCGTATATCCCATCATTAAATACTGCGATCAGTATGTGGTTATTGGCCAGAATAATCAGAGCTTGGTCACAAAGTAGAACCATCAAACCCTTAGTCACTGACCACAGCATTCTGATCCCTGGTCACTGACTAGAACGATCAGGGTTTGGTCACTGACCAGTACAATCAAGGTTTAGTAATTGATCCTAACTATTAAACTGAATACGTGTAGTCAGATCAGCAATGATCCTAGCTTGATTATTAACAGAAATGATCAAATTTTGGTCAGAGACTAGTACGATCATAGATTAGCCATCCATTAAAATTAGTAATTGAAGATTAGTTGTTGACCAAGATATTTAAAAGTTGATCACTAAGCAGAATGATAAGGAGTTAAGGAGTTTGGTCACTGACCATAACGATCAAAGATTGACCACTGACCAGAGATATTCAAATCTAGAATTTTCATGAACGGAGGAGTGATCCTAGCCAAGTCTGAGAAAAATCGAATATCTATCGACGTGAAGAACGAAGTGCCACATGAATACATGACACCTGACATGTAATAAATCCAAAATAGTTCAGTCAGTTGGCGCATGTCCACCTGGCCAATCAAGAACTTAGCCTGCACTCTAGTGTGTGCCCTTCTCGCTCGTCTTGCATGCCTACTTAGATATCTCGATCCGGGTATTTTTGATGCCTCGACGGCATGAGAGCTTCGTACTATCTTTCTCTATCTTTCTATCTACCTCCGTCTCTATTTCTCTCTATCTCTCTCTCTCCCTATCTCTGTCTCTCTATCTCTGTTTTTCTTACTCTATTTCTCTCACCAGTTTCTGTGGCTGTCTAAAAATCAACCCAAAGAATACCTTTCTTCGATCGCGTGAGAACTCTCAGCGTGTTAGCTGTCATTGATGAGACTTCCGCCGGTCCGATCGACCGCGAATCGATATCCGCGAGTCTTCTGCAACCCGCCCCCCGCTCTAGCTCCGCCCATACGCGTTCGGTTCCCGCGTGACCGCACCACTTCAACGGTAAGAGGAGCTATAATTCGGTTCCGGAACGAGCGAGGGCGCCGCGACAGACCTTCCGCGGGGGCCCACGGTCCACCGCCCATGTTACACAACATCTACATACACATCCATGCATACAGTTCACCCGAACCCAGTTCATCGATAGATAAAACGCTGCCGCGTCCCATCACGACAGTCTTAAACCCTGGGCAGTCAAAGTTACCCTTCTCCCCCTCCTCGGAAAAAGGCTTCGCGGCGCGCGTTTAGCTCTCGGCTACTTAGCGGACACCCGGCAGCTTCACTTACGAGCTTCCAGGTCAATGTGGCTGCGCTCAGCGTAGTTAGTGACGAGCATCTCATTGCTATACGCTTGTCCGAGACTAACCTCCATTGGGAAAGCCCTTAACGCAACTAACCTTGACCTAGAGCAACGATTAGGTCACCTGCTAACTCGAATTTTAAAAAAAAAAGTTCGATCTTGTAATTGGAAAGCCTGATGGATCCCACGATTTGCAGTGTCTTTTACCTTATCTCTAAGATATCCCCCGACTCTCCAGTCCCGGTTAGATACTACCTCCTATGTGTTTATTTACAAACGTGTGTCCGGGCCGACCGCTCGATTTTTCCAGATGTGGGGATGATGATGATGCAGACCGGCATGGTGAAAGGGAACACTGCCTACAGCAGTTACCTGGACGGTACGCGTTTTTACGCCTCCCTATCCTGTTCATCCCGTTGAGTTTCCTATCTTCGAGTTACTCTCTGAATCTCGTCGGAATAATAATTTAATTAACTAAAACACTCTCTTTGAGTTTGTAGTTGGTAGAACTAATATTGTTTGAAACGTTTAAAAATTGAATTACCGTAATTGTAATTTATTATTCCGACTAGGTCTCTCTGTTTGAGTCAAAGTGTGCGATTAGGCATGCATAGTTTGGCCAATCGGGTCCGAAAACAGTAGAAAGTAGTTTAAATAGGTCGAATTCTCGCGTGAAACCGTCTAATCGTGTATTCCTGCGATAATTAACGGCGTGGGAGGAGCTTACTGATGCACGTGACCGGTCCCGTGACTTCAGCGTGGATACGTCACGTCACGTGACTGACCACCTGACTCCCCGGCGTCTACACGTAGCGTCACGTGACGTAGAGGTAACTTCACGACACCTAAACGTATGCGCACTGCGATAGGGAGGGGGTCGACTGGTACACGTGATAGCCCACGTGATCGTTCACGTGTGACCATTCACGTGACATTCAGTACTTAAGCCTCGCGAAGGTTCTCAGTCCCGGTTGGCCAAGCTATCAATTCTGGTTTGTTGCATACTGTGTATCTGTGTTCGTATTCGACAGTTCGGTATTCGACAGCGATTGACTCAAGCAGAGGTTGATTAGTTTCACGTTTCGAACGAGGTAAGGTAACATAAGTGGCGCAAACAGGTGCAAATCGAAGTTTAGCATTTGTATTCCGTATTCACCTGCACTTACTTCACAGTAACTTTGAACTTTTCTGCTCTTTGACATTGTTCAGTTCGTGACTGTTCTCGTTGGGCTTACGCTAGAGCTGAAGTTGCCGAGCATCGTTCTCCGATTAATCGAGACCGAGACGAATGTGAACGGTTGGACGATAGCGGATTGTTTGTACTTTGTAATTTTTTTATTTTCAATGCCTGTGTTACTGGAAAAACATGAAAAATGTTTCGATTTCACTGCAAACTAGAGTTTCAATTGGATTTCTCACCGAAACAGAACTAGTAAAAATATTTGATATATGCATTAAAATAATTTCAATTTAGCAATTTATGTCTTTTGGAAATCAAATATGTGCTATTTAAGCAATTGAGAACTTGTTTAACAAAATGTAATACTAATTCATTTTTCCATAGAACTGCTTTACTTTTTACAAAATCGTTTTTGTGTCGCTTCATTAATTTTGTCTTTTGTCTCAATTTCATTATATCGACAATTTTTTGTAAGAAATTACAACACTAGCGTTTTAAACAAATGAAAATTCGGAATATTTCAAATTTCTATAATTGTTGAGAACAAATGGATTACAACTAATACTAATAATAATATGAACTAAATTATGTAAACATGGTATAAATAGATTTTTAAATGTAAACCGTAATTACATTAACTGCTTACATATTCAAAAATAGAACTTTTTAATCATTCTTTTCTGTAACATAAATCTCGTCGAAAATGAACAAATTATTTGGTAGAAATATTTTTTAAACTCGCTGTACACCTACAGTGTGCGAGGGATTATTTGTCATTATTTTCATTGAAGAAATCATTCATCGATATTGGCGATACGAAGGAAAAACAAGTTGCAAAATTCGTTCTAATCTAAATTTGAAGTTGAATAAATTTATTTTCATTTTTAAGAAAATTAAATTTGGATTTTACTTGTGATTTCAAAAATTCAAGTGTTAGTTAAATCTTTCTTATTACTTATTAAATCTCAAAATTTACCCAAACTGTTCACAAATATATTCTTTAAAACAAAAATGGTTTCAAATAAAATTCTCTAGTTTCTTTATTTCATACATACGTTTATACACTGTGTTCATGCAATTAAAGTTTTCGTATTAAAAAGATTAAAATGGTTCAAAGAATTGACTTGGACAAGGATCAAATATCCTATAAATAAATATAGAAACTACAAAAATGCTACACATACGTTACATTACGTGCAAAATCAACAAATAATATTTAAATTACAAATTTGCTGATTAGAGTGAAGTTTGCTGTCAGATTTCCGCGAAAAAATGGCAAATACTTTTCTTGCTGCTGATTGGGGTATTAAAACAAGTAATGGTCACTTCTAGTGGTGATTCTCCACATTATTTATAACGATAAAAATTGCTGGTAAACTTTTTATTACATCATCGTGATCAGCTTATCGGTAGGATAAAAAGATGTAAAGGAAACATCTGTTGAAAATGCATCGTTTTCTTCTAAATACATACAATCAAAGTTTCGCTTAAGTTTGAAGGTGCTCAACCAACAGTTTCAGAGTGCCATAAGTCGATAAGAGAAGGAGTGCATTACCACTTTAACTTTATCGCTTACTGACAGATCTCTTGCAACACTGTAAACGCAGAGCAGAGTTGAGAACCCTCAAAATCCGATGTAGCCATGACTGTATAGTTTTGAAAAACGTTGTATTTCTATCAAATAGTTCCTGAATTATTTGTCATGCTTTGAACAAGCTGAGCACAATGACGCAATAAGAAAAGCAACAACAGTCCTTATAGTTATAAACAATTTCACGCAATGTGGGGAACTAGCTGTAAAATGAATGCCTGTTACTTTGGCATCATTCGACAGACATCTCGTTTCAGTTACCACTCGAAAGACCGGCGCGTCGCTTCCGCAGAAACGCATTTTCCGCTACGCACGTAATTCAAATCGTATATTCTGTGTCTACACGTTCATGGCTGTTACGTTTCACTAATTAAACAAACTTGCTCGTTCCAGGCTTGGCAATAATTGAACGTTGTTTCGTTGTGCTAACACCAAAGCCCCATTGACTCATTTCTCCCGCGTGTTGGTCCGAGAGCGTTATTCCATCCGCCGATAAATCGGTTGACCGACGAATCCGTTGTTAATGGCGATCAGTGTTTTCTGTTTAACTGTGTGCTCCGTTTGGAGAACTGATGAACAGTTTGATAGGCTTGTTTAGCGTAGAGGAGTGTGATTCTCACGAGTAGGTTTACCTTGACGCTGGTGGGGCCAAGGTATGTGCTACAATTTTCACAATGCTAAAATAAACAAAAGAATTGACAAGATGTTTGATATACTCGGCGAACATCTCGGTTAGCCACCATGTTTTTCGGAAGATTAAAAAGCAACGAAAATCTTTACTGAAAGGATTCTATTTTGATCCAGAACTGCTCTTACAAAGGATAAGGGGCAAAGTTGTACAATTTTATGGGATTCTGTGAAGAATCGCTATCGCTATCTATATTAGTATCTTCTATCTGTGAAGGGTTTTGGTAGGTAAGGCAGCTTTGTGGTGATCCTCGTTCCGACTCGTGCCCTTAACAATCTAATATGGCCGATTTTATGCATGCGTGGGAAAGATTCCCAAATTTCAAACCATCCAGGCAATGTTGATAACAAATCCTGAAAGTTTGAAGTCTACACCAATGATGATGATCGATGCCCAGGGTTTATCAAACATGCCGGCCAAATAAACTCCGTTTCCCCCCTCCACACGTCACATACACCCACATCATTCATCAATATCACCATGTGTGTTGTTCTTAACATTAATTTTGGGGGAAAGGCGACCTTTGGATTACAGTAACCGCATACGCGGTGGAAAATCGTTTCTTTGTGTGCTCCGCCCTCGTAGACCAAAACAATTAACCAATATCACCGGTGTTAACAGCGATATCAACTCTTTCGACCGTCGCGCTGCAGTGAGAGATGTAAAATGATTTCTTTAATAAATTTATATTAAAAACGTCAACGTAACGCCTGCCATCGCGTGAAATTTAGCAGATTGAAAATTGTTTGTGATTTTTGGATGTTTCGTGGGGATCGTTGGGTTTGTAGAAAATTGGCTGGAAATTTGTTGGAGTTTGAAATTACTGCAGTGTATAACTGGTCGATGGAGACTGGATCTGCAGATAGACCCTCTCCACCTGTTGCCACCTCCTGCATCTAGGTTGACATTATTTTGGTATGACAACTAACAGCTCTGGTTCTCCTCCCTTCGGGCAGTGGCCACATTCCGGAAAGGCGTGCGAGCTGTTCAGATGGTTGGAAGAGCAAGTATGTATCCCCGCGTGTAGATCAGATTCCACGTGTAACACCCTTTGTTTTCCTTTTTTCATTCGTGTATCCCGGAGGACTAGCCGAAAAAATCAGAACATAAAGTGGGACCTTTAATTCGACGCCGTCTTTGGAAAGCCGTGTGTTACAACAAACACCAATGCTTGAAAAAAAGACACACTCGATTTGAAGGTCGTGCGTATTTATTTTGCCTTCTTTCATCGTTTCGTCGAGACAAATTGCTCGTGACACAGGCGTGGGCATAATCTGAACTTTTTATTCGACCATAATATAGTGTTTTTAATATTTATATAGTATTGATAAATAAATAACTTTAGGTTGGCCTCATTTGATTTTTAAAATAAATTATCGAGGTTTCTTGTTATTCTATTGTCTTTTACTTAATTTTGGATTTTAATTGCTGTTCTCATTGATTAGTTTCCAAATTATTCCTGATAAGTGTTTGGGTAATTTTAGAGCCAAATTTTACATTTTACTAGTTTTCAAATATAATGTTTGTTTCAAATAAAATTGAAGATAAAGTATTTGAGAAATGTGAAACTAAACATAAATTATTCAGATGTATCTTAATATACACAAAAAATAATTGTGTAATTTGATGTTGTTTTATTTGGATGGATTAACTCGAAGAGAAAATGAGAACATAAGATATATACATATTTTTTTAGGTTGATTTTTAAAAATAAAATTAATATAAATACATTAAAGTAATGACACATAATTTATTGTTTTTAATTTTACTTTTAAATGAAATTTGCCCAAGCCTGGTATGAAATTGATGTTGTTACTTGTAAAATGTTGTGAACAGTTGCAAACTGTTGTTTCGTCGGTATTTTAGAGAAGATCGTATCTTGAAAGCTGTACCGGAAGTGGATGAATAAACTCGATACAGACTAGCTTCTATTAAATCGAAGATTACACGAAAGAATATTGAGCGACGCTTTAGGTCGTTGACAAACTTGCAATTCTTTTTATTTATATAATTTCCAAACTTGCAATTTCGAAAGAAGAGTTCGTATTCAAGTTCTTATGCTGGAATTATGTTGTTATTTTAAATAGTAATCTTTTTATCCAACAAAAGTTTTCACTAATTTTTACATTTAATTAATAACGAAGTTTATCGAAATTCTTGTTCGTATAATGTTTAATTAAAATGAATCAAACTTTGAAGTTTATGTTGCATCCATCACTCATTTCTCTAAATAAATTATTTTATTAAAATTAATTTAATTTGTGTCTCAATTTTAATATTAAATTTCAATATTTGTTTAAAAATTTCAAATAACAATTACTAGTGTTTCTATTTTAGTTTTACTAAATTTCGAATTCTATTAAGGTATCAAATAAGCTGTATAAACTCGAATATCATCAAGGTAAGATCAGTAGGGCTGAAAATCGTTTGTGGATGACCGGAAGCGTCTCTTATGTGAACCGCCTGACATTAAATTTTGAAATTCGTCACGAACGATTTTTTTTAGAATATTATTGTTTAATAATAAGTACTCTTTTAAATTTGTACTCGAGATTAGATCTGCGTACAGAGCATAGATATACATATTTGTGATGCTAGTCGGTGTAACTTCGTTTAAATTGATATGTACAGGGTGTCCCACTTAACGCGATCACCTTGAACATCTTACCTATTATTAACAAAATCAGAAAGGGGAAAATATAATAAAAGGAAAGCATGATTAGATTCGAAGAAGAAAAGTATTTTTTTCAAGGTCACGTATTTCAAAATTTCGAGGTCATTGTTGTTTTTTTAAACGAAGCCTAAAAGCCATTTTATGTTGTTCCGTTAAAAAAAAAACGTTAGCGACCCAGAATTTTCAAAATGTGACTTTGAGAAAAATTGTTTGTTTCACGCATTGTTTTCTCCTTCAGACCTAATAATGTTTTTCTCTGATATTGTTTGATATTGTCGATGATAGTTGAGATTTTTGGGTTACAGTCAGGTGGGACACCCAACATATACATATTATAACCACACGATTGATTTCAGAGTAGACTGTACCTACTATTAGTGTTTTGAGATATCCTATTGGTGTGATGTTTTTCCATTTCTTTTCCTTTATTTTCTTGCATAAAGAGACTCTACACATATTTCTGTCAATGTCGTCTGGAATGTAACTCCATTTTTCATGGAGGTCTGTGTCTTTTTTGATCGATGGTTATCGCGCGGGTTGCGAGCGCCCTTTTCAATCTTGATCTTGCATCGGTGTTCGATATACATATATATATATATATATCTAATTTATTATCGACGTATTCTTTAGAGTACATATTTATATAATATTTAGAGTTAGTAAACGTACTTATTTGCGTGGTTTTTTACTCGTCTTGTAACTAAATCAACGACCATAATGAAGATGCTCTATCATGATCCGGTACTCGCTACGAATCCTCCAATCTCTATTTTTCCGTGTATAATTCTAACACGTTGTAAAGTACAAAATTTTCAAATTTTCATTTAAAAATTCTTGATTTAAAGTTTATACTATTTAAATTTTATTTCAGTTAAGTGCTTGTGTATAGTCTGTTTTATCTGGAATTTAATTATACTTCATTTTATCATTTCGATTACGAAATTTCCGTTCACCGTGTATAGAGTCCGTCACGTGACCCATGTGTGTGTACACGGTAGCAAGAAAGCAATTATTATCCGTGCTGGTTCCCATGAAATCATCTGTGGATTTTAAACGACTGTAAGATTGTTTATAACGATGAATATTAAATTGCGTTTACATACGCGTATTCTATTTCGCAAGGAGGTAAAAGGCTTTCTTTGAAACCTGCAATATTTAAATGCTGAATGTCGTTGAGGACACTGCGGTCAGTGATCTAGAGAGGCAGAATCGATGGTTAGTAACATAACGCAGCGTAATTCGTAGTCAGTGACCTAGTGACAGTAGCAGAGTGTGTGGTCAGTGACCCATGCAGGGAAGACGGCAGAATCCATGACCAGTGACCTAGTGACCGTAGCAAGACCTACAGTCAGTGACCCATACAGAAAAGTGGATAGACTTCACGATCAATGACCTAGTGAGGACGGCATCTCTGATTTATGATCTAACGAGGACACTCGGATCTGCAGTTAGCATAGGTTTAGAAGATGAAGTATAGAATCGTTGACTTAGCAGAGACAAAAGAATTTATAGCAGAATCTAGCGACTTATTGAGGGCGATAGATCATTGACCCTGTGATTGTAATTTTTCAGCGAAATTTCAAGAATTTCTTTTTACCATAAAAAATTATTTATCACTATTACAAAACATTTCTGGCAGTTATTTGATCACAGATGTTTCCTTAATAGCTCTAACACGGATTTGCTTTCCTAGCAACTGGTACAGTCGAACAGAAAAATGTACATCAACTGTTCTACCCGCATCTAGCTACTTTTTTTTGTCTTACTCATTCGTAGTTCACCTGTGACCCACATACACGTGTCCCTGTGTGATCGTGAATACCTGTGACACGTACGCGCATACACTTTGTCACTTTCTCGCCACATGCATTGCCAAACATACATGGTCACACATAGATACACATCTATATACGCGTACAAACACGCGCGCGCACATTTACAACGTATACCAAATGTCAACGACAATTAACCCTTTTAACTAACTTTCTATGTGTCTATCTGTTCGAACTTTCTTCTCTTCGCCCTCTACTACCACATAGGTGAAGACTTCTCGTATCCAAGTAAGTCTACCACGGAGCGGGTGTATCGTAACAATAATAATAATAATCATAATAATAATAATAACGTAACTGTGTAATATATATTATGCGTAATATATAATACATCACACTGCCGCTAGATTTTTGCGATAATGAGAAGACGCATATATTATAGATCACAGAACGTAGGTTACTATGTGGCCATCATCAATTACAGAGCAACGCTGTATTATTTTGTGCGATACTGCTGAAAGAAGAGTTCTTCCACACCTATGCACACCTATTCTTTTTTTAACTTGATTTATTTCCACCGTCTCTTCCGCTGAACCGCCAGTTGTCTTGCGAGGGGAAATTTGTTCGACATCGTGATCCAAAAGACGATCAAACGCCTGTCAAAAATATTTTAAAATTATATTATACTTTTTGTATTAAACCAGTACCCTTAATTGTTCATCATACCACGGCATCAAAAATTTCGTTGCGACCTAACGTATTTAAGTTGTTAGAGGGATTGCAAATGGTCAATTATTTCTACTAAAAACCTTGTTAATAGTTGACCTTAAACAAAATCTAAAAATATTAAGCAAAAGATGTTTGCTGTCCCTTTTCTTCTAACATAACACATTTTTATTCACGTAATTGTTTCATGGAAAATAACGGCCACATTTAAGCCGCCAGGTACTAAGAAGCTAGGAAAAGTATCCAAAGAAAATGTACCCAAACATTTTAGCCGCCCCTGCCCCTCTAGGCGTTCGACGGTTTTCGGATTTATTCCGCGATTTCCCCTCGAGGATACAAAACTGTACGATACCGTTGCATGTGATAGGACATTAGACCTCGTAGAATCCTCGGGAAAAGTTGATGAGATACTTTAGCAGGCTAACAGCCACCTCGAGTGACTTCTTTACAGTCCCTTAAACCGAGACTATACGTTCGGTTGACAAACTCTTTTGTTTGCTAATAACGAGTTTTTACATCAACCCTCTACTCCAGCCCCTTCTTCTATCACGCTGTCAAGGAGTCCCTCTGTTGACCCTGCTTCTGACACACAGTAGAACTCTATGATCTTCCGAGCACTCTTTCGATTCTCCCAATGTGTCGCACAAGTTTATTATGTACGAGACGTGCACTTGCAATGTCGAGTAAATATCCACACCGTAACAGTTACTGCTGCATGATGAACGTCTAGGTACTAGTACTTTTGTCAGAGGCGAGGGCGTGTCACCTGCAATTATTTTACACGAACAAGGTTAGCAAAGTCTTTGGAGACATTGGTCCTCGCCTCTAGAGACTTCAGCATGATTATGGCTGTGCACGCCGCTTGACAGTGGGGACGCATCATCTGGCGTTCCGTTAGGCTACGTTTGTACAACGCGGAGGAGGCTCGCGGTTCTAAAATCCTTAGGAACGTATGTATAACCTCGGCGATCTCCAGACTCGTCCGCGTTGCCACGAGCAGCACTGGGATCGGTAGCGTTCGACATAGTGTTTGTACGAGTACGCATTAGTGTCTAGACTTTTGTAGACCAAGAGGCGGTCCGGCCTCGATTCTCTACCTTACTTGAGTCGAAATTGACGACAACCCCGTTCAATAACAGCAGGAAGTCCTAGACACCTTAGATGAAGCTGGACAAAGAAAGGTCGCGACCTTATCCAACTTGCTGGGACCAAACCACTGATAAGGTATAGAGATCGATCTGTCGCCCAATGTATTTTTCTGCTGCTCACTGAGGACCAAGTATTCTCAGAAAGACGTTTGATTTAAGCAACTATCGAGAGACACCATGTGGCGACTGATCTACTGATCTTATTCCTAGTTTGTGGTTTAACAGAGGAAGATCTAAATTATAAAAATCATTAAATGTAGGATATTGTTTGAATTCTTGGGTGACTAACTTGTAATTTGAGTTTTGGGGATCATTGATAGTGAATTATGGTGGGTGAGAGCATCGAGGACTGGAACGCAGCTTCGTAGACTGTTGAGACGTATAGCACTGGCCAGTGGCAGTTTAAAGTAGCGATTAAGCCTTAGCCGACTAGTTAGGGTAGCTAACATGTGTAGTGGTTTGTTACAGACGACCACCATCCTCCCCCCACATTCACTCCGCCAGAACTGCCCAAGATGGTTCACGTGAGAGGTACAGGTACACCTCAATCAAAACCATGCTACAATCTCGCAAGCTGACCTTCCTTGTTTCGATAATTCACCACGATGTACATTGTGACCAATTATAACGCGCCACTGACGACGCCGGACTCGTTTAGCTGCTTTATCGATTGATAGAGTCCGTGACAAAAATGTGGCACACCGTGTTATATTCATATTTAGTAAATATATTCACACTTCTAAAGAATATGCAAAAATGACAGCTTGTAAGTTTGACTGGGGTAGTGTTTTGTGAAAATGTTAGCTACAGATTTTTTTACTGTTGATACTGAAAGGGTGAACAAAATCTTCAAGGGGTGAAAAGAATATTTAATGGAATATCTTGGAAATAATTAGAGTTAAAAAGAATAATTCACACAGCAAAATTGTGTGTTTTATATGTATAAGGAATTTAACGGTGTAATCTGATTTTGGACATTGATTGTTTAAATATTTTATGTATTCTTGAATATTTGAGTATGTGTAGTTTGAGTAGTTTGTGGATTCTTCTACTCGAATATTCACTTCTCTGTTCATTTACAAGTTGTCGATCGAGATAAAGGAAACAGTCATTTAAGAGAAAAAATTATAAAAATATATCAGGTGTGCTATTTTTTTGTCGTGTGAAATTACAAAGTTAATTAGAGTTGGGCAATGTTTAATACATATAGAATTAATGATTAATCGTTGAAACATTTGAATATCAAATGTTACTAACGATGAAGTTTCCAAATTAACTGGTCTTCAATGAAATTATAGTTACCTGAAATAAGTATTTAATCATCGATTAAAATAATAATTAAATCGATTATGTTATTGTCAATTCGATTAATAATTACATTAATGTTTTAACTCTCAATTGAGATTAATGATTGAATTAATTATTTAACCGTCAATTAGAAATTTTTTGAATAATTTGATCATTATTTGGGTATATAATAATTTATTAAAATTATACACGTTTGGTTTACTGACCAAAATTATTATGTATCAACTTGTTTATTTATTTTCGTTAAATTGTATCCTAGAATTCGACCATGATGTCATTTTTTTGTTTCAATCATTACGTCATTATTTTAAATTAAAATAAATTTTAATTGGATTGAAGATTTTAATCCATCATTGCTCAACTCAGTTAACGATCCATTTACACTCGATTGCTAATCACAACAACCGAGATTTTTTCGACATCGGTTGATCTCGGTTCTTTTAGAATTTCAAATTTGTTTATTTTTTTAACAGTGCTGGGTTTAGAAGTTTGTTTTCAAATTTTTAAAAACACTACACAAGCGTATTGGTTGAAATTGATCAGTGAGTTTATTTACATTCCATGATTTCCCATGAAATTACATTTATGGCTTTAGTAACTGCAAAATAGAAGCTTTGCAGCTTTGTAACTTATCACTGTAACATATCTGGTATTTTCTGTATTAAGTATTTTGAGTAGGCCTACTATTTAATCGCTTGTTAATTATTATTGCGATATAATGTAATAGCTAAATTAGTGGTGAAAAATTGTTACTAAAAATTCGAGGTTTCAGTAAGTATGATATACGGATATCTACAATAATTTATACTTCGATCTTTCTTATACTTTACTACCATGTTTTCTTATCATTTGATAGTGAATTAATTAGCAATAATTTTACCAACGCTGCAATATGCATTCACTCTTCTACGTTGTCTTTTAGATTCGCACTTTGAATCGAAAAAAGATTATTTCAATTCTGTAGAGTTAAGTTACTGTAGAAGAACAAATATTAACTTCATTCAGAATGACTTTCGGATTCGTATTTATTAGTTTGTACAGTGATAGTTTCTCATTGATTATTAAAACGCAACAAGAAGTTCGTGGGACAGTGATGTTACATAATGATTTCAATTAACTAGTTATATTCCAACTAAGCTATTTAAATATTGAAAAAATCCAGCACTGTCCAAGTCAATCGCGAAGTGTCTTTTAATAGCATAAAATTTAGAAAATTAGGCGAAACATTAGTAAGAAACATAAATTTTATTATCATTATATTTGTTGACTACTTTATCCGGTCTCGACGAGTGCATGCAGCTAAAGTAGACACATTATATAGTTTATACGTTCAGTTATCGATTCTATTGATTTACCTATACGTTGTGGACCCTTCGTTCAGTTTGTTCTTTTCGTTTGTACAGTAACTGGTAGAAATTGTTTTTTTCATTTCGATAGAATCACTAACCATCATATCGTTTTCTTTTTGATTATTAACAATCTATTTTTTCACGTTATTATACAATTCATCGATAGCATTAGCACTTAGAGATCACCATAGAAGTCGCCATAAAATCTCGTAGCTCACGTCATCATCGATGTCGTTTATACAGGGTGTCCCAGCTAACTATAACACGTTCAATATTTCGCTCGCCATTGACGATATCACAAAATGTCAGGAAAAAAACATTGTGGCAAGCAAAGTATTTTTTTCAAAGTCTTTAAATCGAAATTAATTATAACATAATTCATGAGCACTAACAAACGATGAATTATATAAAATATGAGAAGATTTATAGAAAATACAAGAAAAAAACTCTTTCACTAAAAAGTATTAAAAATCTGTTGATCTTGAAAATTATCTTGAAACGTTTAAAAGTATAATCTCGAAGAAATTTCTTGTTCGCCACAATAATAATTTTTTGCACTGTCAATGATAAGAGAGATATCAGAGGTGCTACAGTCAGGTGGTACATGCTGCATAAAGTTGTAGAATTCATTATTAATTATTAATTAATTCATCTTAGACGAGTGGTCACACTAACTCATCGAGTAGCCTTAGAAATTCCGGCTACTCGAGGGATTAATTGAATAAGCGATAATTGGTCCTTACGATTGGTAACGTTGCTGGGAAAGAAATTCTAATTAAAACGTTTAATTGTCTCCGTCACTAATTACGAGAACCGAAATTTATTGTGGTGTTCGTCTGCGTAAGTAGTGTAGCGAGAACGAGTCAAGATCAGTGTTTCTCACTCCACGACTTAAAAAAGTATTTTGCAAAGAACAGATAATTGCAAAATAGATCATGAGAAAATTATAAAATTAAAACATTTCACTTTTTTATTTTCCAACCCCTCGGAGGACAGGTATACTTTTCAAAACACTATAATTTATACACTTTTGAAAAGAAGTTTATGAAATTGATGGAACTTGAATTATTCCTGGATTGAGTCAATTGAGGGCTAATATCAAATTAATGGTTTGAGGAATGCTGTTTCGATGCAAACGTTTCCAGTGATTCAGTATTTTCTATTTTCTGTGTCCTGAAGTATATACATATACATATATTTTATGCAGGGTGAGGCAGAACTATGTCCGCCTTGAATATTTCCATTATTTATACGACAAACTGTTATACACTAAGCTTGCACGGTATAGAGGTTAATATTTTTCTTTTTATATTCGCAATTTCAAGATGATCTTTATTTTTTTAAAATGAAGTGCTGGTTTTTTAATCCTGAAATGATAATCGACGTTCGGACAACTTTAGGATCAAGGTCAAATATGGTAGCCAAATAAATTTTCTTAGATTGCAGAAGATATTGAAAGTGGTGACGTAAATCATTTTGTTTATATTTTTACAAATAACGCGAATATTCAAGACGGACACAGTTGTTGTCTAACCCTGTACAATCATTATATGAATATGTATGTATAATGTACATACATTTGATTTAGGATGTTTAGAGTACGATTTTTCAGTATACATATATATAAATTTATTTTTCTCGATGTGTGTCACTTGTACGTGTTCTATAAGTATACATTATACATATAATATACATTGATCGGTTATATTACATAATCGTACGTTCTTTGTGTCATTTTATATATTATCGATTGCAGAAGGATAATATATACTATAGTTCGTAGAGAGCACGGTAGCATTCGACACATTTATTATTACAATTTCTTTCCATGGTAACACTAGACAGGGCACATTTCCATATATTCTATTTTCATACGAATTTCTCGTGTTTCTTTATCACCTTTTTTTATCGATCGATTATTTGTACTTACGTATAGGTGGTGTTTCATCCGATTATCGTGACAGGTGCCTAACCGCTTCATAACTGTCCGCTGCGGACGCTTAGCGCGCGCGTCAAGGATGGCCGACGTGGTTAACTTTCCGCGAACTATGCCGGCTCCAATTATGCATTTATATTACACTTATTATATTACGCTTATAAAATTTTAATAACAATACATAGTGCTTTGAGTATTCATGAAATACTTTATCCACCTTGGGAGGAAATTAAAGTTATTATAAATTGTAATTGTGTAATTGTTACTTGATCTAAAACTTGGTATAGTTCGAAATATTAACACACTATTATACTTGATTAATTTGTAATAATTATAGAAAATAAAATTGCTTGAAAAAAATAAAATGAAATATTGCAACGTAGAATGGAAATAAATATTTTCATGAAGTCTAGATGTATTTTTAGAGAACGCATATTTGACGACGAAATGTTACGTATTCTGTATATTTCACTTATTATATTACGCTTATAAAATTTTAATAACAATACATAATGCTTTGAGTATTCATAAAATACTTTATCCACCTTGGGAGGAAATTAAAGTTATTATAAATTGTAATTTTTATTTGATTATTGCATAAAACTTGGTATAGTTCGAGATATTAACACACTATTATACTTGATTAATTTATAATAATTATAGAAAATAAAATTGCTTGAAAAAAAATAAAATGAAATATTTGCAACGTAGAATGGAAATAAATATTTTCATGAAGCCTAGATGTATTTTTGGAGAACACATAATTCGACGACTACGCTAGCAACGTTGGCCATCCGAAAACATTATGGCGGCACGTGCAAGGGATAAAGTATGCGTGCCTGTAAGCATGGGGCTGTAGGCTCTTGCTGATAACAAGTATAATACGCTATAAAGGGGGGAGTTAGGTCACGATCAGTGTGACACTCTGTCTTAACCATTGTTGCTTTGTCTATTAGCGGCGCCGGGCCACGTGTCCAGATATCGATTAATACTGGTCTATTAATTGTAGGTGAAGTCAGTCGTGATCGAGACGACCCTAACGGTGAGTTTCGAACGAACCTAATTTCACCTATCCTACATCACACTCTATCATCAATGTTGCACTGTACAACGGACAGAGTGACTAAACAATGATTTTCAAATCTGCACCATCGAGACGTTAATTTACAATCAACCCCGAAAGTATTGTCCATAGAGGACGGTTGTAGGTGAAGTTTGTTTTCTTTTTAATGGAAACGTATATTTTTAGTGCACTTCTGTACGCAACATTTAAAAAAAAGTATCATGACTGAAAAACCATTATCTCAGAATATATTTGGATATCGCCACTTCTAAATTAATGGTTTATAGACACAAATTGTTTAATACTTTTTTGTAAAGAATTGCACACCGTATCAACTAATGCATTCAGAGATATATGTTACCTTTACAGAAACAAACTTGACCTTCAAATGTCCTCTATGATACCAACTATCAAAAAGCCACCAAGCTCAATTTATACAACCCTCGAAACCGTTTGATTTTTCTTTGAAATATTTATCTATAGCATCGACAGTTTCGGAAATATTCCAGCACCCCGGCTTCAGTGACTTACTCTGTGTATTTACCTATGTTTATAAGCACGAATGTGATTATGTCGTTTTGAATATGTCGCTTGCTTTCAACGGTAGAAAAAACATGTCATAGGAAAGCATTGTTTGACCATAATAGGCAAATATTAAGGTAGATAAGAAATGTACAGGGCTTATCACCTAAGTGTGCCACCTAAATTACTTATAAACTATTGGGTATATGAAAAATGATTGAAACGAAAGTTGTACGGTCTTGAAATCTTCTGGCAACTACGAGATACAAATGTACCCTTCACAATTAACAAATTCGAGATGACTGTTATATCTCGATAAAAGAAGTAAAATATAAAACACTAATTAATGCATTGTGTGCTAGCCTTACAACCATACAAGTTTCGATGCAACCATTTTTTCATATACCAAATAGTTTACATATAATTTAAGTATCATATATAGCTGAATCGCCTAAAATTGAAATGTCAAAAACTATGATCTTCTGAACATTTCTTCAGTTATTTTAATATTTACGGTTTCAAACCAAACAGTATTATCCTTCGACGTCTTTTTCTATCGTTAAGGGTAAAAGAGATATATTCAAGGTCAGGAAGTTATGAAGTTTATTTTATAATTGTATATTGATGCAATTTATTGTTGTTTTGCAGCCATGAGGAACCATCGGAACTCCGTCGGGATGACCATGATGAACTCAACGAAGCAGGTAAACAAGGTGAAACCAAACGTGAACCGAGCGCCGAACGATACCTTGACAAGTCCGAATCAACCGTACAATCAAAGGTACCTAATTAATGTTAAACACTCGATTCGATGTATCGCGAATTTCAAGTGTGCGTGTTCCACGAGATAGACACGATTAATTATGCAGAAATAATGTTGTACAAAAGTTGGTGCAGCTGAGGCCCATTTTGCGTGTAGATCTCACCGCATCAGTGACTTAACACTTACCTGGAGTAGATCACAAAAATCCACATATGTACTTGTCAAATGTCAAATATTTTTCAATTTTAATAACTATTAACGATTTCGATCGAAGCACAATTTCACGTGACTGGTGGGTTTCTTTGTAAGTCGACAGCTCGTAATTTCATATGAAAAAGGTACATTCGCGGCTGTAAATTATTAGTTCATGAGACATCTTGAATTTGGAAATGGCCTAACCCGTCACATTAACATCAAATCATTTTCTGAACTAATGGTTTTCAGCTATAAGTGGTTTAGTACTTTTTTTGTAGATAATTACAAGCTGCATCGACAAGTGTATTCAAAAATATACAATTTTAAAAAAGGCGGAGTTGATGAACGTATGTGAAAACGAAGAAGAATATGTATGTAGAATTTTGTGATCAACTGTACATATACATACGTATGTATATGTCCACGCGTCATTGATGAAACCAGTAATTGTCCATCGCTTTCGTCGAACATCCAGTGAATAATTCACTAATTATGGCTTTCAGGTCTTTGATGGGTAAATTCGTTGAGCTTTAACAATTTTTTCTGTATTAATCACAAAAGTTATAGAGAGGTCTTTTGTATAAAAAACGCCGTGACATATACGATATATTTTGTAACATTATAAACATTTGAAAATAACGATCATAAGGCCTGAAAATTGCCATATCGCATTACATGGTTAAGTGTTACAGTATAATACATCTCATATCTTAAAACCACTAATCGTGCGATCGAATATTAATAGAAAGTAATATTTGGAAACGTAACAATACACGAATTCACCTTTGGGATCGGTAATACAGAGCTCCACTTATCTGAATTCTTATATTTTAAATTGGTTTTTTAAAAGTATGGCGTAGGACCTATTGTAGGTCTGAGTTAGGTCTTTTCTTGTTAAGGATGATGGAAAAATGCGTTTGCACACACCCTTATAGGGGGTAGTGTGGGGTTCAGGGCATCAGATGATCGGATCCCCCACTATCCCACTAAAAAATCACCCAGGACTTATGCCCTTCCCTCCCACAACTACAGGCTCGTATATGGAGTGGCCGAGGTTGATCCTAGCCGCTTGATGTACGAACTATTTCCACACCTGTTCTTGTCTATTCAGCCTGTGTTAGGTCTGGATTAGATAGAACATGCGTGGAGCGAATACAGGTGGTGCACCCCCGCTGAATGCGAAAAGCGGGCCAGCGGGGGTGAGTAGTCCTGTTAAATAGGGACGAGGGAAAGGTCCTTCCCAAAGGCCCTGGGCGGTGGAGGTTTAGTCGGTGTGGCGTTAGACTACGTAACGGTAATGATAATCTCCCTAATTACACCCGAGGGGGGAGCCGAGTCCGACTCACCTCCCCAACCATCACCGTAGGGGAGGAAGTCCGTAATAGGAATCCCCCACCGCCCTTAAAAAAGGCCTGGATTAGATCTAAGTCTACTGTAGTAAGTCCTACGCCCTACTGAAGTAGGATACTATAACACATAAGTGCTGTTAATTTGGTTAATCGAGATTCTACTGTAAAGATAGTTGCACAAGTCTTGAAACGTTCTTCGACATCCTGTCACTCTTCTCTGTCTTCGATTATGATACTTGTCTGCAATAGCTGCACGATTAGAACTGTCCAAGCTCTCGATTACACAATGATATTTCTTGTAAGCTGCACAAACAAAATACGGTTATTCAAACTGCAAGTGATCTAACTTTTAGTAAAACACACATCCTTCTCTAATCTCTTCGAGAAATGATCTACGCGATACTTCTGCATCGTATTACTTTGAATAACCTCATAGATATCTCCACAGCATTCACGTCTACAGATCTCTTCTACGGAATATACAAACTTTAAACGAGGAACCTCTGAACGAACAAGTTTGCACATTATCGAATGCACTGAAGTTTATTTCATAGATCCTCTTCCGACGATCTGTTTTAATTAGCATGTTACTTTAATTCTACGTACAGTGGCGGACAAAAGTTAGGGGCAAAGGTGGAGGCTTATGAGTCACACTACTATAGTAGTGTACAGGTTCCCCTACTATCAGCATCCTATTTTACCCAACCTCTCTGTATATTCCACTGGAGTTTGGTGGGGAGGAACCAGGAGTAGGGAGCCTAGCTAAACTATTGTATGAATCTTTCTTGACGAAGTAATACCATCTTCAAATTTTTAGATCTTTTGTTAACAACCTTACAATGTCAACCGATTCTCCATGCAAAACGATTAAAAAAAATTAATTGGGGTATGTTAAAAAGTTGAGAGTTTTGTTCAGTTTTCTCAGTAAAAGATGCATTACTGAAAAGAGTGTTCTTCGCCCTTCAAAATGGGTTAAGATAATTTATTGTCACTTGAATCTAGACAGGACAATAACAAAGAAATCAATTAGAGATTACAAGAACTTTTGTCCGCGACAGTAAGTACACGAACCATCTAACTCAACGGTTTTCATTCGAGAACTTCCATGCGATCCAGAATCATTCCCACGACAATCGGACTTTGATTTTTTTCATAGTCAGTTCATCTTTAGAATACTCATTATCGTTCATGTTTTACCGAAACTGGCCGCTTTAATTTTCCTACCGAATTTCGACTCTGTGTCTCAGCCGGAAAGCGTAGTTACAGGCAAAAATCATCTGTGATCGTGAATCGTCGAAAAAAGTCGGTTTTCAATTTTCCATTTGCGATACAAACAAAATTTGGGTACAATTCTTATGTTTGATGATCTCATTGTTTTTATTGTCACGTGCGTTCACCGTAGACCGAAATTTCGACGTGAATCAAAATGAAGCCCAAGGTTCCGTGCGAATATAAATCCAACGTTGCAAAATCCTTCTGATTCCAGATCGCAAGAGGAGTCCGCATACCCTGGCTACCATCTCGCCTACGAAGTCAAAAAACTCATGTATGCTTCTTTCGTTAACATTGTCTTACGTTGTGCGGGTGTTCATTCTCGGAAATATCGGATTTTCAATGCTGCTTGCACGCTTGCTATAAAATTGCATGTGGATAACGGCTAATTTTTTTTTATACAAACCTGCCATTATTTTCCAATAACCGTTTCACCTTGAAACTGACCTCGAGGTGCGCGAATCATTGATCCACAGGTTTCTAACTGATTTTTCGAAAGTTTTACTGATAAAAATCACTTATTCGTTTCGTGATTTTCTGGTTGTGTACTGAACTTTAAAGTAGCATGTGGTGAAAGGAATTTGTTATGGTTGAGAAGGCAGTGGATTAATCATTGGGGCACCTAATTGTATAATTATTCACAGCTTTGCACGTATTGTTATCTTTCTTTGCATGGAGAGCTCTAAAAGTTAGAATGTGAAATATTTGTCGAATTATGTTAATAGAAGTATCTAATATAAAAGTAAACTACTATCGAAAATCTGACAAAGTGGAGGATTGTTTTTGCAAGTTTTATTGATACAATGTTTACCGTGTAATGTATCTGGTAATATAAGATAATAATTATAATTTATCTTATAATATTATCAATCATTGTTTCCATGTGAAGAGAATTATGCTTCTGATAAATAAAAAAGTAATCTTTCTGGAAAACACTGGGGAGGGGAAGGGATCCCATTTTGTGGGTTTGTTATAGTGCTGAGTGCTATAGTCTTTATTTGGTAGAGATTTGTTTATTGTTTTTCCAAATCTGGTATAACAGGTAAATATGTTTCTTCTGCATAGAATATAAACGATATATGCTACTGGAAATGTTTGTTGTTAAAATGGTCCAACTGATTATAAGTGTGAGTGTAAGTTTTACTAATTGGTACATAAATACAGTTTTGTAATAAATAATTGATTTAATTATCTGAACGGATCTCATAATATCCGAGGTTGAAATAACATTTTGGTTAATGCTAGAATTAAAATAGATTAATAAATGTTTCTAGTAGTTTAGTAGGGACTTTTCATACATATTACGTATACTACTGTAGGGATATACCCATTCAAGGTTAATGTGAAGGTCGCGTCAAAGCAACGAATTTTTTCATTTCTGCAAAATGTTCACTTATGTTTTAAATCAAATCATTTCCATATCGTTACTCGCCATATTTTCATTTTCATGCTGTTGTGCTCTCTGTAAAGATGCAATCAACAATTTATTACAGCGTAACCTTCGCGTGACCTTGACATTCAGATCATTTATATTGTATAACTAGTGAAGAAAAGAGTAGCGTAAAGAAGCTGGTTGTTAGCTGATAGTTTATTGTTAGTTTGGGGCATATTGAATGCAAGATGTAATTACCCAAAACTTGTGGTCCTATACAAACGTACCTTTATGTTTAGGTTAGAAACTATACTAGTTACAGTATTGTCCAACTCAGACATTCAATATGTACCCACCTAATATCTTCGATGTTAAATGTTGGAATACGATAGAGAACGCGTCGATTAAGATTGGTGAGACTGTGGAACTGATTTTAGGCCAACGAGCAGAGCATCAGGGGGCACGAACGTGAACAACAACGGCGGCCTGCAGGTCGGAATCGCTGACGACCAGGCGAAGGACTTCGACTTCGAGAAAACCGAAATGAAATACGACTCGACGGGCATGTTCCACTGGAGCCCGTCCCGCAACCTCGAAGACTGTATACTGGATCGGAACCAGGCAGCCATGACGGTCCTCAACGGGCACGTCGTCGTCTGCCTATTCGCCGATCCCGACTCGCCCCTCATCGGACTGAGAAACCTTGTCATGCCATTACGAGCTTCCAATTTCCATTACCACGAGCTTAAACACGTAGTGATAGTTGGGTCTGTGGACTACATCCGCCGCGAGTGGAAAATGTTGCAGAATCTACCAAAGATATCAGTGCTAAACGTAAACAACGTTTTTACCTTCAGTCGTCCAAGCGCCATCACTGCCGCTAAAAGTCTACTTTGAAACTGGAATCTTTCCTTTCACGCTGCTCAAAATTCTCTCTCTGTCTATCTGTCTCTCTCTCTATCTCTCCATTGTCCATTTTCTTTTTTCTTTCAGTAAAAGTTGACCAGGGTTGAACAGCTTCGCTGGACTGCATCATGTAGATTCCGGAAAATTAACTAATATAGTTTCTCGATAACCTTCAGATTATGTGTTGTCAAGATCAACTATCTAAATGAACATATTTACTAACTACGATTATTCGAAGGGGCACATGTAAAATTGAAAAGAATTTTTTCTCATGGTTATTATTTTTTAACAAAGTTTCAAGGACATTAGTATCCTTTTTAAATGGAGTTTCTGAAGAAAATGACATCACTTGATCATTGTAGTCGAAACGTTTGTAGAAACATATTTTTGTTCGATAACTGTGTAAAACACTACTATATTTTATGTTTCATTGTTTTTTTAATAATTGTATCAAGATGTGCAGTCCAGTGATCATTTCCATCTTGTTTCTGTCACTTCTTGAGATACGGGAGAACTTTGTTTATAGTTTTGAAAGGTATCGAGGGCGTTGTTAGTGTCGCTAATAGCATACAGATGTCTTATAAGGAGTCCTAATCTAGACCCTGAAATTCCTCAGTAATTGTTTGCTATTTGAGATACTAGCCTAGCTGAATTTAATTTTCTCAGTCAGATAGCAAAGACTGCTGACCCTTATTCAAATCTGGTTTTCTGTGAGTGTAGAGACTAGAATCCTAATCCTTTTGTATATTAATCAGGCGACCGACAAAAAATTTAGAGACTTCTTTTTTCTTATCTTTGCTTTTTATAAACACAGTACTCTTACATTTCTGGAAGTACAGAGATGATCGATAAGTTATCGTCTCACCCTGGATGTCTGCTTTCATTGAAACGGATCATAGTATCATCAAAGGATAGCAATTCTTAAGATGAAACCCACTCTAGTTCATTCCAAGAACTGCTATTCGATGACTAATAAATTGAAAATGTAACACTCTCAATTCAGAAATCGAAAGTACTTTCCTTTCATAATGTTCTTTGAGAAGTCACACAAGTATTACACAGAATATTTTCCTGAAATATTGGAAACCAAGATTTGCAATAATTTGAATCGTTTGGCGTAATGTCTAAACGGTAGTAGGAGTAACATTCATTCCCCTGCGTAAAATTTAGTAAAAAATGTGTACTATAATAATGCTTCTGTGTTTTAAGATTATACCAAGGTCCGTCCAATATTCCATAAATTGTTAAGTTCAATTAAAACCATGAATCAAGCAACTTCATTTGATAGTTTATCACGTGTACATGCGAATGAAATGGAACTTGAAATAATCTTATATCAGAAGTGTATAATGCTTAAAATTTAAACTGTTTTCCTAAATAGTCGTAGTATCTCACAAATCCAGTAGATCAGGAATTAATTCCAGTTGTACTTCTCCTTAGACAGCCTGTGTATATAATCTAGAAAATTCTACCCTCTTCTCCTTCACATAGGGTGTCATCAAACTGGCGATGTAATAAAACATTAATTGAAAATATGGAACATAATATTAAAATATTGTTATTAGCAATGATTACATTTTTAAAAAAATACCAACTTTTGGAATTGATAAAGATCGCATTCTTTCTCTCAAATTATTTTTAATAATTTACTACAATAATATTCCAAATTGTTTTAGCTATAATTTCGACAAGTAGAGTGCAGAAAATATGGCTGAAACGTTTAATTTATTATAATTACGGCGTCTTAACACAGGACTGAAAATAGTTTTATTTGTAGGCAAAGGAAAAATATTGTTCTAAATTTTCAATTAATTTCCGTATATAACATAATCGGATCGACAGCAGATGATGATTCTGAGTGAACACTTCCCCTTATCCATTTAGGATATCCACTAGTCTCCATCTCCGATCATCATTTGTACTTGATCAGATAACATTTCTCAAATTATACCTCTAAATTGGTGACATCCTGTTCTGGGTGTTCTATTTAATTGGAACTTGCGAAATAATTGGATGACTATAAAAAATATTAAAGAACTACTATCACAAGTTGCTTGGTATACACCTGGACATTGCGTGGTGCAAATAATTTTTGGTACTGAAAGTTTGAAAGGTATTTCAAGATCAACATTTTGTGCAGCCAATGGTACAATATTCTGTATAAAAAAATTCAGTTGACCTTGAAAGTTCCTTTAAATTTCATACAAAATCTTGCAATAAAATATGTCACTGTAAACCAAACAACAATAGTATACAGAACACCATCTGTTTTTTTAGTTAAAAAGAACACCCAGTGGTAACCTTTCAAAAGAGTCAGAAATAAAAGTTATGGCCTATATTATGAATGACACATGGTTCTTACAGGGTTCACCATTAAGCAGAGCAGATTTACGCGCCGTGAATGTGAATCTGTGCGATATGTGTTGCATCCTGTCGGCTAAAGTGCCTAGCAATGATGACCCCACCCTCGCCGACAAGGAGGCTATCCTCGCGTCCCTTAATATCAAGGCCATGACCTTTGATGATACGATTGGAGTACTCAGCCAAGGTAGGCACAGCGTTCCGCTGCTCTTCGTGGAGAGGATATAGTGCAGTCTTGAAAGTACAATGAATACCTTGACAAATTTAGCACATGGAGTAACAACATTAGAGTATCTTGATTGACACATGCATTGATAATACTAGTGTCGCTTACTAGTATCGCTTTCTAGTATGAACACACCACACACAATGTCCAGTTACAATTCTTTGATTCGCGAGAAAACTCTTAGACTAGTGTTATAATTATAAAAATGCATCGCTGTAATTGGTACACCGACACTTGTAACTCTATACTAAAGCAACGCCTTACACGATACGCTGCATTCATACGCTGCACGCATTAGTACTTATTGAGAAGCACTCGTCCTACCTTCACCTCTAACAATAACGAAAGCACAGTTAAATAAGAGAAATTATAAGACACTGACATAATTGACAGCTAACATAGTCTCTAGTCAGCTTAAAATCACACTACATCTTGCCCGCAATAAGTAATGTCTAAAAACATCGAGCTTTGGTTTGGTTACGTTTCACGGTTCAAACTTTCCCCAACATGTAATTAAACATTAAGTGGCAATTGCAGCAAATAATGAGCAAGGTAATTTAACCGCAGTTGGCAGCCCGATCGTTTTACAGCGACGAGGATCCGTTTATGGAGCTAACGTGCCAATGATAACAGGTATCGAAGCTTCTTTCAATGTAGGGATCAGCAATAATCTTGATGCATCGAATTGGTTTCTCTTCCCTAGAACTTGTAAATGATAGCAACGTGCAGTTCCTTGACCAGGACGACGACGACGATCCGGACACGGAACTCTACCTCACCCAACCCTTCGCCTGCGGTACTGCCTTTGCCGTCAGTGTGTTAGACTCGTTAATGTCAACGGTTAGTAGTCGTTTGAGGATCAATCCTTAATTAGTGAGGCTTCGTGCAAGGTTTCATTGTCGTGCATGTTTTTATTGCAGACGTATTTTAACCAAAATGCGCTGACTTTGATCCGGTCGCTGATCACTGGTGGAGCAACGCCTGAACTAGAATTAATACTGGCTGAAGGAGCAGGTTTAAGAGGTGGTTATAGGTAAGTTATAACAAACATTGACGCTTTGTCCTAGGAACAATGCTTACTATGTTTATGTTGGCTTGGAACTAATCATGTTCATTATTTACAGCACGGCTGATAGCCTGGCCAACAGAGATAGGTGTCGAGTTGGCCAGATTGCACTGTACGATGGGCCCCTGGCTCAGTATGGCGAAGGAGGCAAGTACGGTGACCTCTTTGTCGCAGCATTAAAGTCGTATGGAATGCTGTGCATTGGTCTGTACAGGTACAGGTACCGGACTTTTTTCCTTCTCTCGATGGTATTTATTGGATTACTGTACACATGATACATTTATCTTACGTCTCTAAAAGATGTCTCATCTGGCTGCTGCGATTGTTACACTGCCGTTAATTATCTTTTTACTGTACCATTCTCGTACTTACTATGTGATTTATGATTTTTTGCCGCATACTTTTACATTTTCCGTTTTTGCATCATGAAAAAAAAAAAAGAAACGTCAACCGTAAGTTGCCTTCATCCAACAAATACCTATCATTTTTTACAATTCTCTGTCTCTCTTTCTCTCTCTCTTTCTCTTTCTCTCTCTCTCTCTCTCTCTCTCTTTCTCTTTCTCTCTCTCTCTTTCTCTCTCTTTCTATCTCACCTCCACTCTCTTCTCTCTAGCTCTTCTCTCTAGCTCTCTCCTTTCTCTTTCTCTCTCTCTCTCTCTCTCAATTTTTATCTTTCTATTTCTCTTTGGTGTCATCTATTTGTTTAGTGCTTAGTTACTGTTTGCCTACGTTTAATTTAGTTTAGTTTAGTTCTGATATTAAACATGGTGTGTTTAGTTCAAATCGTACATCTTGCTTGACGTCCTTCTCGTCGTTCAGGGAATAACAGTGGGTTTGAATTTTTAGGTTTCGGGACACGAGCTCATCGTGCGATGCCTCATCCAAGCGATACGTCATCACAAATCCCCCGGATGATTTTACGTTACTACCAACAGACCAGGTAAATACGTTCCTGAGACTAAGGGTGGGCGGGCACCCTAAAATTTCGGTTATCAGATTTCCTCCGTTCAGTTGGATTTTTATGTCTTGGATCAGGTCGGGATCCAAAAATTTATATTGTTCGGAAACCCAAATGTCATAGACTAATTTTCAAGTTCCGAACCCGAATTTCCGGGTATCTGCCCGTCCGTAATAGCCGCCCAGTGGTAATTCTGTTAATTAGGAAATAGAATTATGTAGTGATATGACGATTGGATTATAAAATTGGTATCGCTCTGTCGGCAGGTTTTCGTGTTAATGCAGTTCGATCCGGGTCTCGAGTACAAGCCAAGCAGAGGTGCTAGAGGAAAGGACGATGCCTCCTGACTGTTGCTGTGTAGCGCCCTCACCGATGGACCTTATTCCTACATCTAATCGTACAAAGGAAGCCACCATCATGCCGTCCGTCATCCCTACGGATCCATCATACCTTCGTTGGCTGGCGTATTGGTACGACATAGCGTGTCCTCAACGAATATTATCGCAGACCCCGTCCATAGAGCAAGTCATCGCAACACGTCCGTTGTTTCGCTGGTCATACAGCGTTGCCAGCAATGGTTTCCTCGACTATCTCGCAGCCGGATCAGTTTCCCTTTAAATAGTGTGTCCGCAGTAATTCTTCGTTTGTTCTTAATTACACTTGTACCGCTGTGTGAGATTCATTTTCTACAATTTCTGCGTTGAGACGTGGTCGTAGCAAAGATGGAGGCGAACATCGTGACAAGCTGATTCAACCAGGAGATGGAGATGGCGAGCAAGAGGAAGAACAGGATAAGAAGCAAGAAGAGGAAGAAGGGAAACGGGAAGCGGCATGGTGAACTATGGTCCGAGGGTAGCTACACGTTACACTATACAAATATCTCAGTAAGATACAAAGTGTATCGTCTTCCCTGGAAGGCAATATATGGACTGAACGGCTTACCGTCAAGAGTAACAAACTGTGTGATTAAATCCCCCCTCCCCATCCCTTCAGAAGTACAGAAAAATAGGAGAAGAGAGAGAGAGAGAGAGAGAAAACTGTAACCCTAAAGAACAATGTGAAGCAAGCAGCTTAAGAAAAGTTCACGCGCTTGAGAACATCATCAAGGCTGATCGCTGAGGAATTGTAATCGCCTTCGCGACTTAACTGTATACCATCGCTGTAGGTCATTCAGGATATGTAAATAGGCACAGAAGAGATGCATCGCTGTACCACAGTATACTGTAAAAAAAAGTCGAGAACAAAGAGAATCGCAGAGGAGAAGCCAAAGAAACATGGGACTTTATCGAGATCAACCTCATCGAGACAACTTTTTGTCCTTAAACATAGAAACATTGTTCACTTCACCGGACAGAAGCGTGTGTTCGTCTCTCATATCGTGATTTTGTACCTTGCCTTGTCTGCAATAGTACATATGCATATATGTACATGTATATGTATACATGCATGTGCAGAGTGGCCCATAACGTTGCAGCAAACTGTATTTCTCTGCTCAGAGCTGGAAAATTATTGGTTAAAAATATTTACGCATGGTTTAATAAGTTTTGTTGCATAGAGAAAAGAACCTTACAATGATTTGAAAATTAAAATTGCAACATTTTATCTAGCAGTACTTTCGACATTATTACTTAAAAGGAAACGATTATATTTCATTAAGATATAAGGTGGTCACTAAACAGTTTATTAGATCTTTGGTGATTAAAGTATTAATTAATTCTACTTTATGATAAGGGCTTTGAATATAGTTCGTTATGTTTCTTAATATGATTGTTATTGTGGTTTCGTCATCAGAATTTTCACCATTTTGTCATTCAACAAGACTGGTTCGATTTATTAAACCTTGAGCACTGTTTTGGACGTCAGTGTCTGAAAAGAAAGTGATTAAAAATGCATGAATTGATTTACAAACTTGTACTGTACAGAAAACCAAAATTTAACAAACAAGTGAAAAATACTGGGTTACAAAGTTTTTATTTTAGAATTATCGAGGCTGTAAATGGTTTTGTAAAAAAATTATTGAATAATGTAATCTTGTTATGCCATAAGGCAATACGAACAAAGTAGTTACTTTTAGTGTTACACTTTTCTGAATAATCTTACAAAAAATACAAAAAAAAACACAACAGATGTTACATTGAAGGAACATAAGGATTAGGTACCATGATTCTGTTTCGGTGCAGTTGCTACGCGAAAGCAACAAAATCATTGGGTAATATTAATTTTTTGTTGTGCAATACTACTTAAGGCGAGAATATTCGATAAAGATATGCAACTGAAAAGTGATAAGTTACGAAGTTGCGGTATTTTTTTTCAGCTTGAGTAGGGTTGTGAAGCTTTGCTTTAGCAAAAGGGCCGCCCTGTGTAAATAGTAATAGATGAGTTGTAAACGATGTGCCGAGACCCACAAAATAATAGAGTGCGTGTGAACAAGAGTGCGGGGCTTCGTGTAAACCTTTTCCTCGTGTCTCGCGTCGTACGCGAACAAAAAAAAAAAAGAAACGAGAAGAGAAAAATCTCAATCAAGCACTTTGTACAGGTTCTATACATAAACGTATATATATGTATTTATACGGACGCGTGTGTACATATATCTATACATGGCCAGGCGACATCTATGCATACATATATGCACGCATGAAGAAGAAGACGATGAAGAAACCAAAAACGAAAAAAAAAATCGAGAAAAACACCCTTTTCCACACGGTTTTGATTATAAATCGACTATATATGAATTGTAGGTATATATGCACATATGTGTGTATACATAGACACTCTCTCTTTTATATATTTTTGTGAAACTCACATATGTGTGTATACGAATGTACATATATACATACATTCATACACCCACGCAGATATGTATGTATGCATGTGTGTCGGCACGTGTGTGTATACATACATGAACGTGTATATACATAGAAGGATGAATGGAGTAAATATACTTAATTAAGGACACCGATACACCTGTACACGAGATAAATCCTGATCAACTGTTTTCAACCCCCTACCCAAATTTTTTCCTACATTTTCGTTCGTTCTCGATTCTTTCCAATTTTTTTTGGCTCCTCCCAGTCCTTGTCCTAGGAACGCGCGCGCGCGAGCGCACGACACTTTGCGATACGCACACACAATCATATGAGACACAGATCTTTGCGAGGATCCTCGGGGGCTGATGGCTAGGGGTGGGTTCGAGCGACTCGCGAACCGAAATGAATCCGACAAAGAATTAATCGTGATTTTCGGAAATCGGAAACATTTGACGGTGATGCAAGAGCGGAACAATGAACAGTCTTAAGAGGATTGGGTTGTATAATGACCAAACTGAGTTTTCTTTGGTGAATTTTGGCTTAACGTTTGGTGAGTTTATTCTTGAAAGATCGCGTTTCGAAATTCCGCAAGAAAAGTCGATCTTCCCATACCGCCAGGTTGGATAACGTAAGTCACATTCTCGAGGAATATTTTGTTTTTGAATAAGGATGCAAGAATGATTCATTTGAACGTTTTTGAGTACACTCTACGAACATGGTACTTTGAAATGTCGTGAAAAAAAATCCATACCACCAGGTTGTCTTCTCTCAAAGGGTTGATCGAACAAGAAATGACGCGAACTATAAGTCTGAGAATCGTTAAAGCAGTCTGACGTTGTTATTTGTACCAAGCGTCTCTGTCACATAATTTTTCTTGTATTTCTAAATCTGAACAAAAGTTCCTTTCATTTTCCACTGTGATATAAACGGAATTTCTAACGAAATCAGAGACAAAAATTGTAGTCAGACCTCGAGATACAGAACCTTGCAAAAAAATAATTGCAACCAAATTAAGGTTCATGGAGAACCCCATTTTGTCCCACAAGCTGCAGCAAAGTGTTTGTCGGCAATCTACTAATCCCGTGAACGATATATTTCTAACTTGGTACAAAGGACTAAGTTGACCTTCATACTGAGTATCCATTGACCCTATCGCAGCCATCAGCAGCCCTAAAACTGACACGTTCCCACAACGACGGAGCTTATGAGCGTAAGGAAAGCAACCCCGGAGCAAAAAAAAAAAGAGACAAAAGCAGTCGCATCAAATAGAGATCGACAGTAAAACAAGGGAACCGGAAGGGGGAAGGTGAGGGGGTGGACGAGTCGCGTGTGGCCGAGCGAAACTCCAAGCACGGGACAGTGTCGAGTGAACCGGAAGTGAACCGGAAGAAGCATCGAAAGCAATCGTCGTAGCATTCTCGAAGAAGAAGAAGAGGAGGAAGAGAAGAAGAAAAGAAGAGAAGAAGAAGAAGTAGCTGTGGTAGACGCTGCCGTGTAACGCGATAAATGAGTCGCCGCCGCCATCGCTGCTGTTTACAATATTCATGTGCACTATTCACTGCCACTGCAGTTCGTGTTTTATCGTTGTATATAACTTTCTATGTACGGGCTCGACCGAAAAATGAGACGAAACAGAGGGGGGCGGGGGGCGGGAGAGGCTCCGTCTTGCACAAAACGCTTCTTCGAGTTCGCCCCCACCCCCACGATGGCCACCATAGAAATGGCCAGCAAAAAAACGGACCTCTCTCGGAAGCGGCGCCCGCGAGTTTTATACAGACTGAATTCTAATCGCGATCGATTGTAAACAATAGCCACCATAGAGGACTTTTTCATACATCCGCGACCGGGCGAGGAGTCTGCTCTGATCGCGCACCGATCGTAGCTGAGTTTTTCCTTGTTGTGGCCGATTTTTCGAGTTGCTAGCACACAAGCCTGACCTGATCGAGCCAGAGACGTTCCGAAAGGAAATTGGTAACTAGACGTTCGATTTCCGTGCGGTCCTGGATGCTCGTAGTATTGCTGGGTTATTCGAGTGTTGACGATACGTAGGGATATGTGCATCGAGGCTGAATTTTTCCGGATGCATCGGCAAACATTGGAAATATTTATTTGCGGTGCGCCAACTCTCTTCTATGTTTCAGAGCTTCTCATCGAAATGGTTTCGACGGTTCGTTTGTATTTACTTCGAAGATATTTTCAGAATTTTGGAAAAGTTTCGTTGGGGGCTAGGTATATACGTGTGATTGTTGTAATATTGTTATTCGAAATCTGTGCGAGTTTCTGGTCAAAATTAATATGGCGTATTTCACGTGAAATTAGGAAAGGAAATTTTCAATTTTTAATCAAAATCGTACGGGTGTAGTATACGGAAAACTAGGGGGAGTTTTAGTCGCCACTTTGCCGAATTCGAATTTGTTTACGAACCATAAGCCTTTCAATATTTGTCTGTTTTCACGAAGACTGAGTTTGTACTTTTGCTAATGTGTCACCAACGATCGATCTTTCCAATCCATATAAGAGTTTCCAATCAAAATTAAATATCGTACGGGTTAGTAGACAGAAAATTAGGGAGGGGATTTAGTCGTCACTTTGCTCAATTCGGATCTGCATGTCTGCCATTTTGTTCTCGAACGAACAATTATATAACCAAGTGATCGTGATGCAATTTTTACGACTCCAATGAAATTTTTCGAAACTTCATCCATCGCGCAACCCTAAGGCCGTTTGTCCACGGAGCGTGGCGTACACGTAGCGCACGCGTATTTGTATGCGTAGCGTACGATTCGATTATTACGACGATGACGCTTCGTGGACACGCGTCAATTATTTTACATTGGTTGCAGCACTGAAACGTACGGCAATCGATATTTTGTCGCGTACGCCACGTGTACGCGACGCTCCGTGGACAAACGGCCTAACCGAAGCAATAAAGTATCTTCTCATTTCAAACTCTGAAATATTAGAAAACACGGGCGATGCTAAAGTTGTAGATTTTCGTTGCCCATTACCTTCTCCAACGAGGAATCATAGTTGAAAATGGTGAACGGTCGTAGCTGCGTGTGTCGTGCACATGTGTATAAAGTAATTTCTCGGTACCTAACTGTTAAGTCAATTAATTGAACTGTTACGTTGCATTGTGTACATTATCGCAAAAAATTACAAGCAAACGTTCTCCATTCGTGATTCGAAGATCGTATCGAATGATACTAATCGTTTTTACAATACGAAGCTTCTAGCCGATGCTCAACTTTATTGTCGAGCCGCAATGTCAAATAAATATTTCGAGACTTAATTTCTATTCACACTGTACAGAGAAAAAGAAGTGCAATGTTTTGTTAAGCTTGAACGAAATTGCATTACAAACGAATTCTTTGTCCAGCACTGCTACCGCACTGGAACACAAACAATCGAAAGAAACCGGAAGCAGATCATGAGCGACGATGGAAATCGAGACTCGTTTCCGGTGACGGAGCACTTGTTCGAGACGTTTACTTTTCAATTATCAGATTCTCATTTCTGATTAATCTTCAAGCAATTTTCTAATAGAGGACAATTTTCCTTAGCGTCGCGTGATCCGGTACGCAGCGAGACGCTATCCTATTCCTACTGGCTGGCGGTTCGCTGACGTCACTAACAGTAGCGCTATTGTAGAAAGTTTATGGTGGTGGGGATAGACACGTGACGCTAACGGAGAATCACGTGTTAAGTGTCTCGTTTTGCAAAAATATTCGGGAGCCATTCCGGTGAGACGTTAGAGAGATTCGGCACACTTTCGGACTTTTTTTAGTTAATTCATTGACTTTTTAACAATTCGTAAAGGGATATTAATGCCGACCTAATTTTTTTTTATTTACTACAGTTGCATAGCTCGCTGATTTTTAACAAACTCTTTATACACTTCTGTTAATTATTATCTAATACATTGTGTAAATTCTTTATATAGATAGATCAAACGTCCCATAACCTAACTTTGTTATTCATACAAATTTCAGTTTGAAATTCGAGAGCATATTTCGCAACGATCGTGTTTTGAAATTCTAAAAAAAAAGTCAGTTTGTCCATTGCCATTCGTTATTATTTCCTCTTCAGTTTAAAAGAAGTCCGATGTTTTCCATTCACGCGTGTAAATTCTTTATATAGTTACACCAAACGTCGCCTAACCTAACTTTCTTATTCATACAAATTTCAGTTTGAAATTCGCGAGTATATTTCGCAATGATCGTGTTTTGAAATTCTACAAAGAAAAGTCAGTTTGTTCATCTCCATTCGGTATTATTTCCTCTTCAGTTTAAAAGAAGTCCGATGTTTTCCATTCACGCGTCCCTGGATTCAGTGATGCGAACCCCGGATTAACATGTTTTCACGGAAATAACTTAATGTATCGCAAATAAAACGAGACAATTAGTGCAAAACGTTACAGTTGTCTAAAGACAAGTTGAGTTTCTTCTTGAAAACGACGAATTTATCTGCAACGATCTCTAGAAAGCAACTAGCACGTATTGTATCTTTTCTGCAAAAGTCATCGTCCCGGAAACGGTTCTTAGTTCGAAACTCGCCGAAAACCCGTCGGAGCCTTGCGTTGCACTGTGAACGATCTTCGGAGCTTTGCTCGCATTTAAGATAGAAAATTTTCCGTTTTATGGCGGGGCCACGGGAGGAGGAGAGGCATGAATGTTCCTAAATCTCCGGCGTGTCTCCCCGTGGTCGGTGTTCTTTCGTTTCTCTGGTGAATCGAACGATATTTCGAACGATACTTCCATGCGATTTCGAGCGATTTTCGGCGATTTCCAGCGATTTCGAGCGGTTGCTTTCGCTCTCTGGACGGTAAACTCGTGCCTAGCTGCTCGCGAGACTACAAATTACTCGTGCACTATCTC
Source organism: Lasioglossum zephyrum (assembly GCA_028455615.1). NCBI lineage: Eukaryota > Metazoa > Arthropoda > Insecta > Hymenoptera > Halictidae > Lasioglossum > Lasioglossum zephyrum. The sequence goes on along the minus strand of CM052325.1, from coordinate 8,289,941 downwards.
TCTATCTTAAATAATTACAGTCGCGCACCGTTTCGATCGATATCATTCACCCCCGTAATCGTAATCTCTCTCGCCGCGCCTTTAACGGCGCGTTCGTGTGCGTGCATGTGGACCGTGTGTGTATCCAAACGATATATACATATATACATACATATATACGCTCTCGATATACATATATATACCTGTACATGTATATATGTGTACATATATGTATATAAATATATATGTATGTATATATATTTATATATGTATGTATTTACTAAACGCTACATATATGTAACGACGAAGAAACCCACGCAGAAAAAAAAACGAAAACACTGAAACATGTAATTCAAAGTATATATATACATATATACATATATAATATATATATATAAATATATATATATACGAGCACGATGAAATGGTGTGTATATATATGTATATATATGTATACATACATATATATGTGTATATGAGAATTATAAGACACTGTATAAAGAGAAGAAAATGTGAAAAAAAAATGAGATGAAGATGAAAATTAAGGCGCGCTGAGCGTTCGCCACCTTCGATGCCTCATTGACCTCATCTAATGCTTTTTTATCTGTACATTTACAATTTGTGTACCAATGAGGAACGTTGTTTAATCATGTTGTTGATGTTATTGTTAAAGAATGAGATTCAATATTGTACATAACTATATATTCATTATAATTGATGATATAAATAATTATATACATAAAACTTAAATAACAGAGCCCCCTTATGCCTCACACTTCAACGAGCGGATTCACGTCATTTTTTAAATAAAAAAGAGGTACTTTATAAAACATGGCTCGAGATTTTCAATTCCATGCGCGGTTGCCACTTCTTCGTATTCCCAATCATTCCAATGTAACGAGTGTAGGTAAGTGAGAACGCTGTTTCGTAGATCGAGTGGCGACGCCTGTGACGTCATTTGCCCAGAAGAGCTGACAATTTGGACTGCCACGACCATCGGGAGCACCGAACAGACTAAATTGATTCGTTTAAATTTTCGTTTAACGTCAATTTAAATTTTCTTTTGAACTAGTCTGTGTATTGCATTTAAATTTTTGCAAAATAATATAGTTTTGAGAATTTTATGGTTATTGACAACTTCCAAAATTTCATTTACGAGTCATGTTGTACTTTGAGGAATCTGTATACAATATGAAAGACGGTTTTTTTCACTTTTGAAAATGTAAAATTTATCTTTAATTAAATTTATAGTCAGCTATAAGAGTATGAAGTACATTTGAATATATTAAATTAAATTAATAAGATAATTAGATTTAATGAAAAATAGGTAACAAACCATTTTTCTCGAGATTTACAGTAAGTAGAATCAGATCGCCATAGTCAGCCGCGCTCTACTGCTGCTGCCTAATCCCACTCCTGTGCTCCCACATTTTCAATATTTACTATCTCAGAAACAAAATTAATGACTTGAGTACAAAATATTAATTTTTTAACTACAGTTTCTCCATCTTTACACGTAGCAAGGTAATTTCTCGTCGTCCCAGTGATTCCATTATTCTTTTTCCAGAAATTTAGTTCGACGATGATTATTAATTCAGCGTGTGAATTAGCGTAAAGTGTTCGTCCTTCTTTAGATGCGGAAAGGTCGGATTAATAGACACACGTGAGGACGGTTAATGGAATAAAGGGTGTCTGCCGATGAATTCAAGTAAGACTAACTACCAATGAAGAGTTCAGAATAAAAAAATGTGAATAAAAAAAAATTTTCGATTATAGAATATTAATCAATAATATTTTCTTTTTTGTTCCATATGCTTATAGAAAATGTGTAGCTATTTATCACATTAGTGCATATGATATGCAGTTTAATTTTATCTATTTTAATCGGTATACCTAAGTGAAAATGATCACCAATGTACATAAAAAAATTACTGTAACACTGATTATTCACATTTTCAAAAATTATTACATCCTCTATAAACATAAGTATATAAGTCGATTTTGCGAATGATTTGTGGGAAACAAATGGGATGAAAAAAAATTCTCCACACTTTGTGGTTCGGAATAAAATAAACGAGAAATAGTAAACATATAAGATATAAAATAAAGTGAACTATAAAATGGTAAAGATACAAAATATGGTATAAAATAAACTAAAAATACTAAGGATATAAAATAGAAAATAGCAAGGATATAAATTATACGAGTACAAAATAAAGGATATAAAATGTGAAATGAAGTAAACTAAAAATAGTAAGAATATAGAATATGAAATGAAGTAAACTAAAAATAGTAAGAATATAGAATATGAAATGAAATAAAATAAAAATAATAAGGATATAAAATATAAGAGTACAAAATAAAGGATATAAAATGTGAAATGAAACAAACTGAAAATAGTAAGAATGTAGAATATGAAATAAAGTAAACTAAAAATACTAAGAATATAGAACATGAAATGAAATAAACTAAAAATAGTAAGGACGTAAATAACACTAATTCGGAATAAAAGGAGGGTTAAATATAAAAGATGTATGCAATTATGTAGGTAAATCAGATTAATCGCAGCGAATCACGGGTCTACGGTCGTTTCGCGTGACCGATTTAGCCAGCGCGCCGCTAAGGGTGTTTGAACGTGGTCGTCACGTTTCACACGTGACCGTCTCATAACGGCATGGAAGCTCGTGTTAACGACGCTCCGTCATATCTATTTAATAATCAGAACGAGACTCGTGCAGCGCACTGTCTGATCGTAATCTCGAAGCGTTATCTAGCACACTGGTCCACGGTGGTTCGTGTGCGTGTGTCCTCTATCAATCACACACGACCCGGTGTCAATAAGGAGCCATCAGATCCGTTTATGCAGGACGAGTCTCGTGTCTAATATTAGCCCCAATCAGAGCCAATCAAGAAGAAAATAGCGCCACACGAGTACGCGCCATTATTTATCGCGTTCGTAACGTACACGTGACGGGTACCATCGGCCGATATATAAAGGTATCTTGATCTTGATCAGAACTCCAGACTGGCCAGACCTTTTCTGTGGCGCGTTCGCTGCTCAGGATCCTCCACCATTTCGTCATCCTTCTTCAACTTTATCGCCTGCAATCGCATCGTTTTTACTGTGTGGAACAAATAAAATCGCAGAATCCGATCAGAAGGATTCGAAAAGTGCGCCAAATCTAATAAACGCGGGAAATTTGAAAGTACATTCTGAAGATCGCGAGATCTCGAGTACCATTTCATTGTATATTATATTATTTTGTGTCTGTCGTTGGCTTTTACATCGATCTTCCAGTGTGGAGCTCGTAGAATCACGGAACTTCTTCAACGTTTGAAAAGCACGGCAAAACAGAAGTGCGCAACGAGAGACTTGAAAGGCAGTTCGAAAATCCCGCCGAGACTGGAGAACGCGGGAGAGATTTGAAAGTGTATTCACAGAAATATTTGACTTAAAAATTAAATTCGACGATCAATTTCGGAATCTGCCACGTAGAATTTGAAGTCCCTCATACTCTGAAAAGTTTGAATCAGAGATATCATCGAAGAGCTCAAGATGCGCAACCCGAGCACCGATCAAATCCTGAAGGACGAGGAGTGTTTCGAGATAATCCGGAAGAAACTGCATCGCGACGCTATGGAGGACTTTTCTCTCATCACTTACGAGGTGGTGCCGATCGACGAGGTGAACGGCTTCATGGGTCAATACTTCACTTTGAGGGCTACAGTGGCTTGCCCGCAGTCGCCATTGGAGACGAAGAGCATCAATTTCTTCACGAAGCTGCCGCCGCCGTTGTCGAGCCCCCAGTACGACTTCATGAGGGAGTATGGTAGCTTCAAGAAGGAGGTTGACCTGTACACAACAGTCTTTCCGGAAGTGCTGGACGGCCTCGATAAAAGGCTCATCCCGGAGTGCTTTTTGGGATTGGAGAACGACGTGATCGTCCTGGAGGACATGGCGCACAGCGGCTACGGGATGACGAACAAGCTGAAGCCGTTCGACTTCGAGCACTGCAAGATCCTGATGAAGACGGTGGCCAAGTTCCACGCGAAATCGCTCATCTTCGAAGAGGTATACCAGAAGAATCTGCACGACGAGTTCTCGCATTGTATGCAGGAGACTCTCTGGCCACTGAAGGACGGACGAGCCAAGGCCATGTTCGACGCCGCCGTCAAAGGTGTTGTTTCCACCATTGATATGATACCTGAGCTGGCAGACGAGCAAAAAGCCAAGTTCAAGGCCAAAGTTGAAGAGCTGTGCGCTGACCATGCAGGGAAACTCCTGCCCTCGACGAGACACAAGAACGTGCTATGCCACGGGGACTTGTGGGCGAATAATATCTTGTTCAAGTATGACGAAAACGAGAAGCCTGTCGAGTGTTGTCTGATTGACTTTCAGCTAGCTAGGTAAGAAAGAATCTTTTGAATTTTCATGCTTGTTAGGGATTTCTGAACTTCTAATCTTGGGATTGTCACTTTTCAGATACAACCCACCAGCACACGATGTTCTATGCTTCCTCCAGTTCACAACGAATAGCAAACTCCGCGAGGATCACTGCGACGAGCTCTTCAGGGTCTACCACGACACGGTGGCTGAAGTACTGAAGGAAGCAAACTTGGACATTGAGAAGTTGCTACCGTGGGACGAGTTCATCCAATCCATCGACGACTTGAGGCTAATGTGCATCACCCACGGTGTCCTCAACATCCCCATCATGCTTCTGGAACCTGAAGCAGCCAGCAAATATTTTTGCAAAGAGCCAGAGCTGTTGGAGAGCGTACTCTATGTCGATAGAACGCCGTTGATCCGGGAACAACTGAGAGACGTCCCCAGCTATAGAGAGAGGCTGATGGATGCTCTTCTAGAGCTACATGATCACGTAGCCGGCTAAAGGTCACTGTACCACCGGGTGCATTCAATTTTAATAACGGATTTTCAGTCTTCTTCACTTTGCTGACTTGAAAAGTGAGCGATGAGCACAGCGTGCCGGGAGATGGTCTCAGGTAGTCTCAGAAGTACGAGGAATATGATCAATCATGGTTCGAATGATTCACAACTGGGAAATAGCACACATTTTTCAGGAATGAAACCTGGAGGTCACATTCATCTTCCTTTTTGTTGGCAAGAATTTTTTGGTCTTTGTTTCTTGTGTGGACTAATGCATATCGATTAGATGATGAAAAATTTTGAATTTGCTTGTAAAATGGTCTCAGTGAGACCTGCCGCAGCTTCTTTCCTTTTTGATCTTTCTTTGTTTCGAAAACGGGATTATTCTTTTTCATGTCTATATTAATAGTGTTCAGGATGTACTTGCATGGATTAATTGATCGGAACTGTTGGGAAATGGGTTATTAAGATTGAGAGTTGCTGCACCGAGTATGTATTAGACGACGAGAAATTTTCTAAAGTGGTTTTAACGAGAGAATTTAGAAATAATTCACACGATGTGTTATTATATTAGTTGAAGTATTATTTAGAAATAATTTCGTATCGTTCTCAATGCTTTTCAACTTTATATATCGATTATTTTGTATTCTTTAGAAATACTTTTCATACGTATTTTACCTTTGTTATCATATCTGGCGTTAATAAAAGTATTATTTACGAATAAATTCATGCTTCATCTGCAACTATCATAGAATCATGAAATAACCATTATTATATATAAAATCATTGACTGTCATAAAATAAAATATCGTTCAGAAGTATTTGTTACTATTTACGAAACATTTCGAGAGAAACAGTACAACAACTAACATAATAAAAGCGTAGAAAAATTTCAATGGGTTACGTTTATGAAAGACGTTCATGAAAAACGTTTATGTTTAATTGACTGGTTACATTATACAAGTGCAAAACTATCGAAATATTCTTAATGGAAAAAAAACAAACTGCGACAATATAACCTTAATGTTGAAAAGGATAAGTTATCAACATTGGATGTATAATAGTGCACCTCGAAAATTTGTATCGCGTCTTCTCAAAAATACAACACTGCGCAATCTTCTAATTGTTATTATATCAAGTAGAGTGTGGATTTGATGCATTTATGAGAACGCTAAGCTGGAGAAACAGAAAACAATGAAAATATTCGAAAAACTTAAAAAGAGTGTAACACTATTTTCAATTTAACAAATTTATTCAAACGGAAATTTTGATGAAATTTTGATGAAATTTAAATATGTTATAGATGTCGATATTTTAAACAACTTTTTTCTTTTCCAATATAGGGAGGTCGCTTTTAGGTTACGAGATATTCGCAAAAAACTATTGCCGCGGCTGAGCAGCAATAATAAATATATATAAAATTTTTAATAATATAAAATATTTAAATTGTATAGAATTTATAATAAAATATTTAAATTTATATAAAATTTGAGGGATTATATATAAATTTGTAATAAAACATTTAAATTGTATAGAATTATAAAATACAATTATACTATACAATTTAAATATTTTATTACAAATTTATTTAAAATTCCTCAAATTTTATATAAATTTAAATAATTTTTTACGTTGCCACCGAGCGTGCTAGAATACGGAAAATTCAATACAGTATTAGCAACAGTTTTTTATGAATATCTCGAAAACTAAAACAGGCTCCCTATATTGGAAAAGGAAAAAGTTGTTGAAAATGTGTTGCTGCATAACATATTTATCAAAATCGGAGTATGGTCACCCTTTCGCAATAATTACCTCAATTAAAAAATTGTTATTCGATAACTTGTATATTCTTGCAAATTTTCCT
>CM052325.1:8230556-8270401 GCA_028455615.1 Lasioglossum zephyrum | reverse complement strand
TCGCTCATTTGCATGCGAATAGGTGAAATGAAAATGGTAATGTGGTTACGTGACCACACAAAAGTGGGTCCCAAAAGTACATTGGATGATAGGTCTATCCTTATACCCCGACGATGATTTAACTGCTCGATCTGACACTTTTTAGAATGTTAGGCACCCTTGACCCTTGGAAGAGCCGAAGAAAATTAAACAGATGATTAATGCAAAGAGCGAGTGCCGCGGTTTAAATAAATCTTCTGCACATGGAGGCGAGTAGAAGCACAGCCCTATTGACTGTCTCGGGGCTGGGTGTTTACGGGTTCGCTCGGTTTTAGTCACCCCCGTAACAATAAAAGACCCCTTCGAACGGCCGCGCAATCTCGCTTTCCCTGACAGTCATGGTTATCTCTGGTATTGTTTAGTCGTGCCCTTGTTCAGTTGGCTGAACTTAAGCAGCATGTGTTAGGACACTCTTGTGCGCGCCGGTTACACTGTCGACTCTGACGCTAACGGAGTCGATGTAAAAATCTTGTTAACTCTTTTTGCTCGAGTCTGTTTGCAGCTACCCTCGCTGCGGGTGGGGAGTGAGGGTCCCTGTCTTCTAATTGGTCGATGTCCTTTCGCGAACTCACCCCTTGAATATGGTGGTGGTTCGAAGTAACCGCACGGTCCCTCATTTGGTGGACCCGGTGTGTGTTGTAAACCTGGGCCAGGTACGATGTAGTAAACCTTGGCCCGCCTCGTTACGTTTATTGCTAGTGCAATTGGGGAGATGGCAGACTTGGCGTAGGTCGAGGTCTGCCATCCAGATGTTTTTTAAGCAATAAAACATCTGTTTAAGCAATAAAACATCTGTTTCGTCTTGGGACGGAACAGGTATCAATAGATTTCCACATCACCCATGAGGTACTATTGCTAATGCGTTTTTTTTTTGTCAGTGGTATCCCCTGTAGGCCTATTCCACTGCGTCGCATTATCATTTTGGAAATAGTTATTAATTATTATAGATAAATAGATAGATACTTGGAAGTTCATACACCAATTTCCTTCTCTTTCCACTCTCACCTATCGCCTAATTGCAGCCTATTTCAGTCAATTCCAGCGGGACCTACTGTTTTTATGGTGGGTTCCGAACCACCCTTTGGCACCACAGTATTTAAATAGCACATGGAATATTTCCAGAGGTGCCGGCGGTGGGATCGAACCCGCGACCACAGCATCCGCAGCCGCGCGCCCTATTAATTAATTATTATGCATTCTCAAAATTTTACTGACAATTAGCAACACGGGCATTGGCTACTAATATCGCGTTTGCCATGCCAAATGGTGGCGACCAGTTTCTAAGAATATTAACATCGTTATGTTTTTCTTCACGTTTTATTCGTAGGACATAGGTTCGTCGAAATAAATAGAACAATGGATCTTTTGCAAATCTTGTGTATTAAATATCATAACACTGTCTCGCTCAATGCCTGACAGATTGATAGCGTGCACGGCACACCCGTGCACGCGAAACGACATTCTCCTCGCGATCTGTAACGGAAATTCGAAGTACAAAAGCGGCGAAACGGTATCTGTGTCTGTCTGTCTGTATCTCGTTTTCCATATAAGAACAATTTTCGAAAAGTGGTGTTTGTTCTTCCGGATTCTCCGTTCAAATCATCGTACGATACTGATACGAACGATTATCGTGGTGGACAACCGAAAAGAACGAACGAGTACAGAAAAATAGTGAAACACGGATGATGCTTGGCGAAAACTTCAAATTTTCATAAAACTATGGGCTTCGATTTTCATTGAAACCACCTGCTCATCGGTCGCGTATCCTTAAATCCCGCTAGAGGAAAGAACCAAGGCACTGAATTCCGTTCTGAGCGTTCTGAGTCCCTAGACATGTGTCCCTAGATGATCAAAAAACAGATCAAAGAATTATATAGAGAGTCTTTCAAATATTGCAAATTAATTACTTTATTCAACTTCAAAAGATACGTTCTTGGGAATTACATTTTTTACAAAATTAATAATGTATTTCTTCGAAGTAAGTTGATCATCTTATTTTAATACGTATTGACAAGTTCGTCTTGACAGGCAAAATTTAATATTGACTTTTAACCAATTTTCATGTATAAGTTATTATATTTGACGAAAATTTGATGAGACACATGTTTATTGTTGATCTTCGTTATTCGCGACTCGCACGCCATCAAACTCCTCGTTTCAACGCTAGAACTACCTGACCATACGAGTCTCTTAGCTAAAAAATTTTAATTTCACTATTATTGCAATTTCACACCTCTCAAATTAAAGATTATAAAAGAAACCAATGCGTCATAATAAAAATCTTGCAAACATCTGGACAAATGCAGTCTTATTATTCAGCTAGGTAGTTCTAGGTTTAATCTATATAAGAATCGATCTTAATTAGTTTTGTACTATTTCGCAATCTTAGAATTTTCGTTTACATTCCAACAATTCTATTGTTTTGCTTTGTATTATTATTGTCAATGAGCAACAGTCGGCGGTTTTCTAATAGAATGTAAAGTAAATAGTGTCGGCTGGTGAACAGTTTCACCTTTTTCGTCCATGAAATTCGTGTTTAAACTTCCCCGGTGTCGAATAGCGTTCGAATTTCGCGCGCTGACGCACATGTCGCGTCACGTGGGTCTCGCTACACTCCTTACAGACTAGCAAGCATGCATCCCGGTATTATCACACCTACGCGCCATTCTGCCTCTTATTACTCTTAATTAGTAACCATTTTTGTACGTTTTTTTGCTTTTGTGCAGCAAGGCACTAGGAACAGATCGGTGGCTCCGGTCGTTCGTGTCACGTGATTCGATGTTGCGTCACCATCTTGGAATGTTCATCACTTCAAAGAAATAATGTTCCATAATTTTAAACATAGTTGATTAGTATTTATTTCGTTGCCGGAAATCTTATTTTTGACAGTGAATTTAATGGATGTTAATGGACATTTCAGTCAGAATTTTTAATGGAAATTCTTTTTAAAACATTGAGGTCTACGAAGTGATTAATAATAATCTTGCTTAGCTCGAGTTGTATGCCCGAAACATCATTTCTATTTATGACTGAATGACACAGCAACGGATTAAAGTCTATTAGGATGCAACAATCGTAGATCATCATTATAATTAATTTTGTGGATGGTATTACATGGCCGGAATAACTAATTAAAGAATACAAATATATCCTTAAGGCATTCAATTTTAACATTGTAACCTACGTCAAATGATGACAATAACAAATACTGTGTTCAAGTTAATAAAAGCTACTTCTTGGACGTCACCCATATGTCTAAATTAAATTATGACTGTTCAATTAATCACGTCTATCAGGCTGAGTCAAATCTACTTCGACTTTTAATTTACCATCTGTTTTGCAGTTGCTTCAGAATATTTTTATTTTGCAGGAAGTGGAACATCATTTTCAATAATTTTCTAACCAATTCCGCTTATTCGTTCGTGACTCGACCTACAATAATTTATATAAAAATCGCGATTTATTGTCATATTTTGATCACACAATCCAAGCAGACGCAAATCGTTCAACGCTCGTCCGCCGGAACCTCTTATCTTACAAATCGTTCTCTTGTCACAGTAAATCGAACGAACGCACACACGTCTAAAGCCGAAAACTCAAACGGTTCCAGCTCTTAGGTAAAAACGACGCTTAAGTATAATTTACATATCTATAATCGTATCGCGTGTACGTAAGCAACTAGAGAAAAAAAAGAAAAACAAAGAAAAAAACCGTCCCGCAGTTGTCTATGAATTCGATGGAAAAAAGCGTTTGTCGTTCGTGCGCACGGCCGTCGCACCGCGAATAAATAATAAAAATGAGGAGAGAGAGAAGAGACAGAGAGAGAGATAGAGAAAGAGAGAAATAGGAGGCCCAGGCGTCAGGGCCTATGCCCCTGCCGTTACTCGTCATAAGATTTCGCACGACCCACAGTCACGTGGATCCGGGTACTCCGAGCCACGATGTGTCGTTGACTTTGCTCGGTAAATCGCTCGAACGTATAATCGCGCACGCTGACGATCATTAACATCCCGTAGCTCTTATTCGATTCTAGTCTTGTCCAATTAGTGAAAATTATCGCGAGGATTTGATATATTCAACCGGTCAGTGACCACTAAACGAATACACGTAGGTCAGTGACCACTGATGACCATGTTAGGACGTCAGGCATTGATCAGTGACCATATTGATCACTATATTGTATGCTTTCTGGATAAATTTTTACCAAATGTCATCAGATAAAATTTTACAAAAAAGAACATTAGCATAAAAATAAAGTTAAAATTACGATTAAATTAAGAATGTGCGATACTTGCGCGAAGACAATATGCCTTCGTCTAATCGAAAATACAGAATGTTTGGCGCCACATCTTTTTTTATGACTCCATATTTAGACTTATCCGTTCGTTTTATTCCAACCCCTTGCCCTGTAAATCATACTTTGTTGTACAGTTTGGTAGCAGAAAAAACTTTGACAAATTTACCGTGATGTTGGAAACTGTATGTTTAAACGTGTACAAAATTGTGTAAAATCTCGTAGAGTTCAAAATCTGCTGGATTTTAAGAAAATTTTCGTTCACAGCGAAACGGTACAGTTCGTTGAATGATCGTTGCTTGGTAATGCGCCTCAAACATTTGTAACATTGAAATGTCCAGATCAAGCAAAGTCAGAGCAAGGGGTTAACACTCGCTATCATCGATCGACGTCGCCGTACTCTGATGACCACACTGCACGCGCGACGTTAATGACTCTCAGCGCGCCTACACGTGGCGTACGGCATTGTATGGCGCGACGTCAGCAGCGACGACTCTGACGTAGATAGGCGAAGATTGTTCATGCTTTCTAACGTATACACATCGCATTCTATGACGATGCAGAACTCGAGTACACGAGTCGTCGGAGGGGGGAGGGGGGAGAAATGATGGCGAAGTCTTCTCGAAAAGAGTTCGTGCACGCGCGTTTTCAAAAAAATTTTGTAAACAATCTTCATAAAAATATGATTTTTGAAACTGCAATCTACCGTTTGCATGTACTTTGATACTTCTTTTAAGGCAGTCGCTAGTATTGCGAATTTTCTTATTCTGCAAATAAAAAATTAAACAACTGAATAATATAAAATTTTTTTAAAATATCTCGTCGTCTCTCTATTCAGCTCGTGAAAAGTTGAATTCTCAATTATAAATTTCGTCGTCAATCAAAACATGTGTGATCCTGTCCATTTCTTATAAAAACAAACGTGTGTACAATGTACAGTACAAAAGAAGGCCACACGAATCTTTGAAACATCGTTACGAGTGCCCAGTCTATTAAAAATGTTAGAAAAATATTTTTTATCAAAGTTCCTTTTGTGGGAGGCCAGTCTCATAAAATCCTAACGAAAGCGCAACGTTCGTTCCAGCAGTCTCTAGTACACGAACTCGTTTCGGTACAACTGTGGATTGTTTTTCAAAAGAAGCGACCTGAGGCACATCAACCCTTAGGACAATGTTTTCGAAAAGTTTGACAATTGAATTTCTAATATTTTGTAGAGAATGAACTTTTCCGATCGACCAGTCAAATTAAAAATAAAATTCCATCGATCTATAAGATTATGACAGTCATAACTGTTGTCTGCTCTACTACAGTAACCCCGTAGCATAAGCTAAAAGTGTCTCATGCAGGCTAGGTAGCTGTTACAACTATCGGTGTACCTAAGGTATCTACTTTCAAAAAACATACTACGATTCTACAATCTGAGAGAATATGTGGCTGAGGGACAAGACAATGAGAAACTGAGAGTGTGCTACAGGCTCGTGTCTACGCGACGTCACAGACGAGGTATAGCAGTAGACCAATCACGCACACCTTAGAGTTGTTATCATCTCGACGTTGCCAGTAATTCACGACTATAAAAAATTTATATATTATTCGTTCTGCAGAAATTCGGACTATAGAGAGTTAATTAGGAATGATCATATAAAAAAAGCAAGATATCACTTCAACATTTTTGATGTGACAACAGTTAGTATCTGAACCCGGCAACGCTGTATCTCAGCGGCCGTTGAATTTGGGTAGATGGCGCGAGGTGTTGAGCAACGTCGGTAATGTAGATCGCGCGCGCGCGAGAGGTAATGGTCTAGTGCTGTGCCTGGCTTGTGGCGACGTCTTCGTCGTCGGTGTAGTCGTCGTGCTACCGATACGAAAAGAGAAGCAGCGAGACGAAGCTGGTAGTTCGGAGCTCGCGTGGCCGCGTAACTCGTCCTGGATGCTTCAGCGGCGACGGCGGCCTCACCGTCCTGGAGACCGTCGGCCATATTGGGCGACGGGGCAGCTCGCTTGGAGCGCGGTCGGTGTCGAGCCCGCCGGCATCTATGGTACGCACTGAGCGATTATTCCGTCGCACCGCAGCTCCTTCGAACCCGGCGCTTCATTTCGTCTCGAGGATCTCCTGGATGCTGACGTAGGTGCCGGTCAGGAATCCGAGCACGCCGAACGCGATGATCGCCAGGTTCTTCCAGAGCCTCCAGTACCAGGTGCCGAGACCGTTCTCTTGATCCCAGACGGTGACCAGCTCGATCACCGACGGAAACATCAGTCCCAGTGTCGACAGGCATACCGCGCCGACCAGCGAGATGAATGGGCCCAAGTTCGGTATGGCGATCGCCACACCGACCGTGAACACCACGAAGCATATACGGATCACGTACTCCGCCGCCAGCTTCCGTGAACCGAAGTACTGCTTCAGGTTGTTCCAGATGATCTCCATCGGCACATAGAACTGCAGGCCGTATGTCAAGAAGATCGCCACCGCGATCATCAGCTTTGTGGATTGAGCCAGGATCTCGCTCTCGTTCAAGTTCAACGTGATCGACGCCATCGTATTCTCCCCGTAGCGCCAATACCCGAAGAAACCTACCGTGCTGTACAACAACACCACGAAGAACATGCCAGTGTTCAGTACGCCTGGGCAGCCGATGAAGTGGGTCGGGGTTTTCATGTTGTTCTCGAGGGGCATCACCTGGAACGCACGGAGTTATCATGGTTAGAGTATAGTTGTAGATAAGAGTGAATTGATATTCTTTAAGTAGGGTTATTATTCTTAAGCCCTGATATAAAGCGAAAGCGACATATCATCCGGCTATTTGCTTAATTTATAACGATTGTGTCTTCAAGATCGGGGATTATTTGATCCGCCTACCTTGATGAACACATTTATACTTTTCTTTGTAAGAGAGATTAAACGAGTATCAATAAAGCGATTAGGTTCAACGTTCGTCTCGTGTTTAGCTATGTTATATCTTTGCACGTTGGAATTTCTGATTCGACACCTAGCGGCTCTTTTCCAGTGAAGAGAATTCAATGAAGTCTTATCGCATGATCGAAATACTAAACGCGATTCAACCGGTACGTATATGATCAAACCGATCAGGTATCGGTTCGAATACAAATGGCGTGTCCGTTTTATTTAGTATGCGAATGATGCTAGATATCATTACAGTAGGATGAATACTATCAAAATCAACTGGAATATACAAGTGTTTCAATGATAGAACACGGTAACTATCCTATCACTAAGAGACTTCTGATATCCACAAAACTGCATCAATAAAAAAAGGATAGTTGTAAAGGTCTGGGTTAGGTTTTGACGATGACTATACTTACCACACCGATGCCTTCGAGTGCGAAGATGGCCGTGCCGAAGAACAGAGGTAGCTGAGACCAGCTCGAAAAATTCGGCACATCGCTGATAGTGGGCAGGTCGCTGAAGATGTAATAGAACGTGATCCCCATTCCCGTGGCGATCAGAATGTTGGCAACCATGGAGAACGGTGCCAGGTACTTCAGGTTCCTCACCAGGGAGAAAATAATCAACAGGGGTAGCAGAGCGGCCATGTATAGCCTAACATCTCGATCTGAGTCTGTATAAAAGTCGGCCACCTCTTTCACATTCGTTGAGATGAACACTATGTAGACGCAACAGCAGCCTATCAGATCAATCACCAAGAACGAATTGATCGTTGCTCTGAAAAGTGATAATGTGGAATTTATTAAACATTCAGTATCCATAATTGGTAATCCCTATTTGTCAAAGAGAAGGGGGGAGCGAACGTAACAGAGTTTCTCTAAGGAGCATTCTTCACGTAAGACTTCGCTATTACGTATGCAAAGCTGACTGAAAGAGGGAAGCCATTTTTGGCATCGGTCGCCGACCACAGAACTGACGCCCACTGCCGGGCACTGCTAGAATTGGTGGAGATAAGTCGCTATAATAAGTCAAACCTATGCGCAATACTATTAACAATCCTTCAGCTCCTGTTATCTCAATTACTTTAACCTCCAAAACTAATTGAACAATTTTAACGACAAAAGTCTAGAATTTGTAAAGAAATAGAAATATTGAAAACTGTGGTGTGGTTCAAGTTGATATTGTTCAAATCTGATTGTAACCTTTGAAAAACCTTCCAACCACGTCTCTATACACCCCCACAAGAAGAACTTCAAGAGGAAAGTGATACTCACTTGGCTAGGCGAGCGTATTTCTGCACAGGTTCTGGGCCAACAAGAAATGCAGCTTCGGCAACATCCGCGAATCCTAGGCTGGGTGTCTGTGTCCGCCTGCAGAGGTTGTGGGCGCACTTAACGAGGATGTGCACGCAGTAGGTGCACACCGCGCCTATGAAAAAGGTAGCAAACAGGCCGAATAGAAGTCCAGCATTGCGGAAGGCCATTGGCATGGCCAGGATTCCTGTCCCTAAGCTACCCTTCAGCAGATGAATCAGTGTATCCATATCCGATGTAGGGTGAGCCAGCTTCCGGTGCTCGAAGGGATTGTAGAGCGCCGCTTCCTCATCGTTAGGCCGCTCCACGAGCGGCAACGTCGAGCCGTTCGTGACGGTAATCGGTACGTCATTTTTCTCGCACTTGTATCTGCAAAACCGATGTCGTTAGCGATGTGTTCTTGTCAGCGGTGGTAGAGGGTTGCTGCGGGGTAAGAGCGCGCGGGGACCATATGGGGGTCGCTCAGTGTTGTGGGTCTGTGACACGGTGTGCCGCGGTTTGTAACCTAGTGTGACTCGTTTTGCGAAAGAGGAAATGTGGAAGACACTTGGAATCCCGTTAGATGGCCACTCCAATCGGTCGTTGCTAGCTTTGAACGATGATCATAACACCACATGTCCACGACACGTTAGCACTAGCTTAGAATGATGGGAGTAGAGTGGACAGCTATTATGACTATCAGTGTATTTCACTTTTCTTCTTTTGGGAAGATGTGGTGGAGCTTTGAAGTAATGGCGTCGGGGGTGGACTGTGAATGAGTTGTTTCTTTCGGAGAACTGACTGCTAGGTTGGATGATCATGACAGTCGGGGGTAGTTGGCAATTGTCGGGTAGAGGATACCCTAATTCTGATGATCCTTGTATCGTTGGGGCATAGTCTTCAAGTCAAGTACTATTGTTAGTGGTGGGCACCTAACTTTATCAGGCTAGGAGGATATTGTAAATTGTGTTTCCTGATATTTTAGCTATTGGACACAATGTACAGGATGGGTCATCTAAGGCAAGACAATTTCCTTCAGTTTTAGAGAGGTAGGACTAAATGTTTGAAATCGAGGTTAATTAATGAAGTAGTGGACAAAATTGCAATTTAATAAAATTTGTTTTTTCACCAGTTTTTGGGTCGGAGTTTTGAAAAGAGTCTTCCTGAAGAAGGAAGGAATGATTGTCATTCACTTAGATTTTAAACAGTTATATATAAAACAAAGGACAAATTTGGAAATAGCGAAAGTGACTTTGTCAAACAATTTTACCTTTCTCTGAAACTATGGAAGTCATTCAAATATTCTGTCTTTGGTAATTGAAATTGTCTTGGGTGATTTGGGGTATGTGTTAAACCGTTTCAGTTATTTTTTAGGTTATGTAAGGTTGTCCGTACACGATTGGTACTGAAATACTAATTCGTTGAAGGGTTTTTTGATGGCCTCTGTCACAAGCATGTTAAGTCACATGTGCTTTTAATGCCTCATTCATGGTGCTAGCTGGATTGCCTTTTTCGCGATGCATGCATGCCATTGGAGGGAGATG
This sequence comes from Lasioglossum zephyrum, assembly GCA_028455615.1. Classification (NCBI taxonomy): domain Eukaryota; kingdom Metazoa; phylum Arthropoda; class Insecta; order Hymenoptera; family Halictidae; genus Lasioglossum; species Lasioglossum zephyrum. Next base: position 8,260,321 of record CM052325.1, on the reverse strand, counting down.
GGGAACAGGGAGGATCGAAGTATTTTGATTTTTCTGACGATCTAGATCTAGAGCAGGGGTGGGCACAGTAGGGGCCTCTCCTGGTGGAGAACACTGGGCGCTATGGTGAGGACGGTCTTGTCTCAATTGAGACAAAAATGCCCACTCCTGATCTAGAGCAATGGGAGCTTTTGAAGCTTGCGCAGCAGTGTAGGCGGATTTTTAAAAGCATCGCTTTCTTCTGTTTCAACAACAAATTTCTAATAATAATCTGTTTTGAATGAAAAATTATCAGAGTGGAATATCTTGTTTGTTTTTAATAAAAAAATTTCGTAATCATTTTTTCATTTGTTACAAGGGATTAATGTAAATATGTACTAGGTCAATAATTGTTAAATGATAAGCACCACAAACAAACAAGTAGAATTAAAAATACAAATTAATTCTTGCCAGCTACTACTACGTTAATCGAATTAGAAAATAATTTTATAAAAGTTATCTTTATCAGAAATGATTTTTAAAAATTGGCAGTACTTGACAAAGAACAAAGCACTATTAATAATAACTTTCTGAAAGTGTCTACGAGAAATGATTTACGAAACACTGGATTGGCATTAAAGATCCACAATTTATCAATCATCGTAGAGTGTCAAGAGTTGGCAAAGGCAGCAGAGGAAGAATGAAGTCCGCCTACGCCGCTGCACGTGCGCTTATGAATTAAACGTTACTCCGAGCGAGCACGATGCACGATAAGGCTGTGATCCACGCGTTTTGATCAAGCGAAAGCTGGACACTTATTACAGGCAGAAACCTAGTGGGGATGGAGTTGGCAGTGAGTGATGCGAGATCTCTCATCGTTGACAGCGAGGATTTATCAACGTTATTTAATTGTCACGGAAAACAAAAAACATTTCGTTTTATTTTATGTACCTCAATAATTTTATTTGAGAAACAGAGCTCAGAGTATACGTGGAATAAAATTTCTCCGTACAAGGCCTCATTAAGACAATAGAAACTCATGAAAAAATTTTCATTAGACGATTCTTTGTAAAATACTGAACAAACATATTTTGGTAAGATGATTATATGAATAGAATAATGAAATTGAATATGAAATAAATTGAAATTTTCGAAACCAATTTACTCGAAAAATGAGCCTAGTATTCAAAAACTTTGTTTCGCATTTTCAATTAATTTTCACTCGAGGAATCGGCTAATATACAATTTCTTCTGTTAAATCGAGGAAACACGAGTTTTTGGTAGTAGACATTTTCATCGATTCAGCCTTCGATTTCTTCCCTGTTATCCAGCTCCCGGTCATGAGCAAGCATGCTGAGGGAACGTCGAGAAAAATCGCAACAAGCGAACACTCGATCGACCTCGAATTTTCCAACGCGATGCTTTCGATCCTACGTGCGCCGGTTTTCGTCGAGTCAGTACAATTACGTTTCTCGATCACGAAAAAAGTGCATGGGCGCGACGTGTTTCGCGAGCCGACGATTCGCATTTGGCAGAGACCAGTTCCGTCAAGAGCAGAATTAGAAATTCGAACTTCCGGGATAATTTCTGGCAAAATTCTCCACGGAATCCACCGGGCCTCGGTTATTTTAATTCCTCACGAGGTGTTCGCTCACGTGACGCGGGACCTCAGGAACAATTGAACTGATTGTCAACCACTTTTGGAATATTTTCAAAATCATCAAAATATTCCAACGATACGAGGAAAAATAATTTATATTAATGTTGTAACTTGGGTGAAATACTTTTTTCTAATTTGGAGTACAAGTGTTCATTGAATTATAGGCTTCTAAGAAAATTGAATTGAAATACAGGGCAATGAGAGGTAATTTAATGACGATATTAATTATATGAGCAAGTCCTTTTGACATCTTTACAAGAGAAAAGTGAATTAAACGTATATTGCTCTCTGGGGTACTGCGCCCTGGCTCCTTTGGGAGCTGCAAAACCACGCCCTCTGACTATACAGAAATTGAGTGTACTCTAGTCCAACTCTACTCCAGCATTATCCTCGCTGGGAAAACAAATATATGTTTATCAAGACTGTGACAAAGTTTTCAATAATTCAATTCCTTCACGCAATTACTCTATGAGGCACTGGTCTGGTTCCGTGGAGGTCGAGAGCAATTAAGTCACGCCTACTTGGGGACTTGCATTGTAATTGGAATATGTTGGTACATATATGAAGCAGTGTGTCAGGGGGTGTGTTCAATAGATATTTACCAGATTTAGGGAATATAAAATGATTATTGTCACGCCCATGCACCGTCGTTCACCATTATGTACCGATGTTCGGCACCTAACTATAGGGACCCTAGCATCCTTATAAATACTGTAAGGCCCTAGCTCCCTAGTACTATAGGAACCCGTGGGATCCTAGGGACTTCGTTGATTTGTTGAGTCTCCAGTGTGTTGTGTATGTGTATGTTCGTGTGGTTGTGTTCGAATGGGGGTGGGGGGCAAATAGGTCGACGATCAATAGTGTGATAAAAAATCGTTAAAAAGTTAGGTGTGTAGGCATATAGGTACCCATTTAGGTGCGGTAGTTCTCTCCGTAGTCGTGCGAAGCTTTCTGTCGAGAAAGCTCCGTCATAGAGTCTGTGTGTGTCACGTGACACGTGACAATAGTTCACGCGCCGCGATCAGGCTTAGAGGCCGCTGCAACCACCGCACTGCATCACCGCGACGGCCAGCGCCACGACGCAGTACGACGACTAACAAGCCTTCGTTTTTCATTTTGCACTTCTCGCCGAACGTGTATTTTTTTTTGTTTTGTTTTAACATACATATAGATGTATACACATATGCATATAATTCGTATCGAATTCGAACCATCTACGTTTTTACTCATAATGACCAATTTGGTTTTCTGGTATTTTTACACATTTTTTTTTTGAAGCTTTGCCTCGATTTTGGTTTGTTTGAAAAAAATCGTACGTTGTCCAAACAAATTTTTGTCGCAATACTAAAACGGAATTTCGAGAACGTGCGTCGGCGTTTGCGTCACGGTTACGTCCGATCAGAGGTTCTCGCACGATTTTTTTTTTGGTTTTGGAATTTTGTTTCGTGAAATGAGATCCGGACCGTTTTTTTTTTGTTTTGTCTAAACCCGCGATTGTCCATCGGAGACTGTTTGACATATTTTTTTTGCGTCACTTTCATGTTATTCGCAGAGCACTTTCATAGAGCCCGAATCTATGCCCGCAGTTTATACGCAAGTCTGGAATCATATAAATGCACATATTATATGGTAAAGACAATTGTCATCTTTATATCCTTCAAAACGATAGCAGTCCGCCCGCGCACACCGCTTGCCCTCAGGGGCGTAGCATCCTCAACCAATGACGAAGAAACCGTCGCGGGACTCCCCCTTCTTACACCTTTTTTTTCTCTTGAATATCCCAAATGTCAAACACTATAGTTTCATACAAAAATATTCTTGCTTTTGTTAGAAATACGGTTTTCCCCCCATAACGTCGCGTTTATATCCCCACTGTGCTGCGGTGTGCTGATGGCGCCCTTTTGTGTCTCGCATTAGATCTTTACTTTACATATGTTAATCCTGTTTCTCTAGTTAGTAATTCTCTCGATTCTGTCGCGAAATAGGTTTTCACCTCGTTAATGTCGCGTCGTTTCCTCTCCTCCAACTCTCACTGGACTGATGGACTTTGACTACTGTTTTACCGACTTCAGTTAAATTTCTTTTCATATCTCTGCTCTATTAATTAACACTGAGTAATCTGAATTTGGCTTCTAGGCACATTTTTTTCTAATTTGGCAACCAAGAACTAAATCATGTGGATGTGGGCGAATAGAATTTGAATTGACATATAAGATGAAAAAGTACGTGAGTAATTCAATAACAGTTTAATAAAATTATATAACTAATTTGATGAAGTATTATAAATAATTTCATAAAATTGTCAAATGTAAATATAACAACAAAAGAATAAAATGCAATATCATAAATTATAATGAAAAATTGAAGTAAATCCTAACAGGAAAGAAAAGAAACATTTTTTCCACGTTTTCAAACACGGTCGCCACACTAATTACCGGCGGCTTATAGAAAATTCGCGGAAACAAATTAACATACTGCACACGTTTTCCAGAACGGTAATTAACCTTGCCAACTAATTACTTCGACGCGAAATTACCGAGTCGATTACACGGTTGGCGATCATGCAGATGATCGAGCAACAGGTGTTCCGCGGTTCGATGCGCGCCTAATTAGCAATTAGCAATTAACCGGCCGAACATGGGGTTTCGTTGAACGGCGCGTTTAAAGGAAACCGAACTCGCAATTACAATTAACTTGGCACAATGCTGTTATCCCGTGAAAAATGAATTCTTACGTAACTAGAGGTAACTAGACGTCGCGTCGGAGAAGACAAAATGGCGCACGAATTGTCTCTAGTACAGGCCGGAACATGGTAAATTTGACAACACTGTCTCAGTCAGATTCTAAGTGACCTGAAGTTGGTCGCATTACATCAGGGCCGTCTCTATATGCCACTGCGCATGTGCAGTTGATCGGACTGATGCTCTGTCTGTATGCGGTGTTGCCACATCTCCTGTTCCGGCCTGTACCAGATACATGGAAGAACACAAATTGGTTGGAAGTGGATAACTTGATTCGAAAATCGATTCGGAAGAGAAAAAAAAATGATTAAAAGGTGCAGCAAGGGGGAATTCCATTTTCTGCGCAAATTCCATCGAGTTTTCTCGGCTTCGCGACGTTGCCGCTAAATCGACGATCGAGAGAATCGCTTGTTTGTGCGGGAAATCGATAGTCTTAGGTGCATGGTTCATCTATATTGTATCCTCTCATGTCAATTTGCTTGCCTGCAGCGCTGCCACCTTTGACAGACAGTAGCAGATACCATGTTTTTGGTATCTTTCACTTTTATTCTTCAAAGGACTACCTGTTTTCAATGTATTTCAATTATGTCTTTCAGTTGAAAATAGACGACACTGCCTGCTCTAAATGTACACGATTTTTAATTTTTATTCTTATAATCTTGAAAGCATTTATCACGAGACCGCTTACGAAGAGTCGCACCTGCTTGCATTCAAAATGGTGGGCTCTGACGAATAGCAAGTTGTGTCTTACAAATATTTATCAAAATTTATTTATGGAAATAAGAGGACAACTTTTTAAAAATATATTCTTAGATTTTCGTTCAAATCCATCACTACATGTGCAAGAGAATTTAATTAACTTATTCACTTTGGCATTGAAGAATCCATTTTACTGCTATAGTTGGATTTCGATAGAAATTCGTAACAGTTAACGATTGGACATTTCTATCGTAGTATATGAGACTCATATCTGTCATAGTCAGCGTCTCTGATGCTGTCACGTGAGGAATGTTTGTAAAATGCGCGACAGTAAGCGAAACGGAAGCCGACTGTAGATTAAAATGGATTGCGAAGTTTGCGCGACGAAGAAGTCGCTGAAGCCATTCTAGCTTTCCGGGAATTTTGTGGTATTATAGTCGCGATTCACATACGCAATCTCGAACTATAATTGAAATCAACGCGAATACGTTCATTTATTTGGAGAAATGTATGGAGCTACGAAGTCACGCCCACTTTTGGAATTTTAATATATCATATATAAAGACAATGACAATTTGGCATGGCTATAGATTGCTCTCTTGGAAATTCACTCGGCTTCATTCGAATCGGGAGTTATAAAAAGAGAAAGGAAGATAAAATAATAAATGTAAAAGTATATTGTGCAATACTAAATTAAACTTAGGCAAAGATTACAAACATACCTCTATGTGGGATACTTAATATAAGAAAATAACAATAAACAGTTGTCTATCAGAGCTTGGACAAATTTTTTTCCGGGTTGTTTGAAACGAGACATGTGTACAAATTGTCCAGTGGAGCATTCTCATTCTGTAAGAGTTGCGAGCAACGAAGCCACGCCCAGATAAGCCACGCCCACATTTGTAAATAGAAAGCATATTATAGCTTTCTACATAAAGAGAACAATGGGCTTGTGAAAAGTAAGAATATAATCTCTATAGTGTATATGTAGACAGAGTGTCTTATGGAGCACTGTTCTGGCTCCTTAGAAGTTGGGAGCATCGAAACCACGCCCACTTGGGACACTTAAAGGCAAGGAAGTCGCGCCCCTTCACATAAAGGGAATAACGAAAGTGTATTATTATAATGTGTATGTAATAAATTGTGGATTGTATGCAAATTGCCATTTTCCATGGAACATTTCAAAAATTAATGTAATGAATTCAAGTGTAAACATTTTGTTAGTAACTATCTCAAGTACATTCGGATGTTTTATAAGTACAATTCTTCATTTCGTGGGCGTGACATGATTAAAAAGGGGCGGAGCAAACAGGGTCTGAAACTATACAGTCGGAGCGTGAATAAAGACAGTGAACAAAATGGAAGCACAAACTAGCAAATGGAATCGTCACGATTCAGCGGTCAATCGTCAAGCATCTTTGGTGGCAGCTACGCTACGAATTCTACGTCAGCGGTCAGGCGATATGCGTGATTGTATTAGTAGTGATTTATGTATAATATAATAATAAAAAATATATATATGTATGTTTACAAACAATACATATACTCATGTAATAAAATAGATAACAGAGCATATAAAATGAGAGAATACACATATATACGATGGAATGCACAATATATGATCCTCGGGTTATCACTCACGTTTGCTTGAGCACGGAGCATTTGAGATTTGGCAAGAAAGCAATGGTGATGATTGGTCGTGGTAGCAGATTGTGAATTGCTCAACTATCGTTGAACTGTTCGTTCGCGTCGGGTTCGCTAAACCATGTGTCGCACTTACTTGACAAGAACCATGTCTGAAAGTTCTGTTTTCACACCGTGCTTCTTTGGGTCGTATTCCGCTATCATCGGGCGCATTGGTGTTCTCTGTAACAAAGAAAAAACGTATTATTATATAATGTTTGCCGTAATACATGTAGTTCAAATGAAAGTGTACAACATACAATTTTGTTCTATTTACTAATCAAAAATATGGCTTTCTTTCACAAATGAAATTTCTCGGAAATTTATAATTGGTGGATAAAATGGTTTTCAGATTTGTATGGCCCAAAAACGATAAGGTACCTTATTAGTTATCAAAATGCAAGAGACGTCACGATTTAATATTAAATTGTAGAACTTTTAATCAGATTAGTTTTGAAACTGTATTATCATTTTAATGTTAATTTTGTATTAAGTTTGAGAACTTACAAGCAGTTTAATAGTAGTTGTTATTAAATTTGGCAACGAAGTTTAGATTTAATTGTAATTAAATTTAAAAATAGAAGGGTTTATTAATAATGTGTAGTATACAATTACAATTAATTTCGTAAACGGGCATTGTATCATGTGTCAAGTAAGTGCACACTGCATATCGTATATTTACTGGCGCCTGTGCCCGGCATATACGTCGTGGTCTGCTTTTACAACCTGTTCGACCTGTCAATGGTGGTCTTTCGTAATTCTTACGCGATCGGAGCCAATTTTTCTTACTCTAATGTTGTCGGTTGTCGAATCGCGTAGTAACGCGCCGACCTATGCTCGATTTAGAAATCTGATAAAGACACGTTTCGAAACCGCCAACTATTCTCACGTTTCTGCGACACAATTATTTATTACTCGCGAGGAAACGTGTTCAAGTTACACTAACCGATTTTGATGAAACTATGTTATAATGCACAAAAATGTACAAAATATATATTTTTTGTAACTGAATTTCAGAACAATTCACGTTTCAGTAACATGTCAAAAATTGAAATTTGTAGAATTGTAAGATAACATGAAAATTTTTATAAAATCGTAATATGCCACAATGAAATAAATTTGATAACAATATCGAACTATAATAAAACAATGTTGAACTAAATATTTTAGATTTCATGAAATGAAGTTCCTAAAATGAAAGTTGTAGAATTGTAATATAACATGAAAATTTTTATAAAACCGTAATATGCCACAATGAAATAAATTTGATAACAATATCGAACTATAATAAAACAATGTTGAACTGAATATTTTAGATTTCATGAAATGAAGTTCCTAAAATGAAAGTTGATGTTCGCATAAACGAGTTTCTGTCCGCGTGAACATACGTTATGTCAGATCACGTTATCTTGTGATTTGCCATTTGACTACACAGTAAATACGAGTTTAAACGGCATGTCACAATGGAAATATGAAAATTTATTTTTTAATTTCGCACGAACCACTCTTGATAACGGTATAAATGTTGCTCAGTTTTCTGTACGCTCTTCATTGCGTGCTAAATTTTCAACGTGACTAGTGTAACCATTGTATGTATAGTAATTTTATTCTATAATAGATTAAATAAGAATTTCTATTGCTAACTAATTTCACTGTTAATGACGAAGAAGTATTGTTAATAAAATTTAATTTTTTAAAATTTCATTTAGTTACGCTTTCGAACATTTATTATATTTTGTTAATGTAATAGCGTGTATTTATTTTGACATACTATTCAAAATAACTTTATTACATTTTAGGAATTTAAAGTTTTTTAGCAGATTTTATTTATCTGACAAAAGTGCAATATTTCACATTTTCAATTCAGAAAATCAATGCTTAATACATCATCGAAAACACCCCTTGATGATATGAGATGTCACCTATAAAACATGAATGATATCCCCCAAACAAACAAGATCCAACATCAACACATCATACACCAGTGTATTTACCACAATGTGAGGCCGGTCATTGTCAACGTTCGACAGGGAGCTCATCTCCACATCGTGCACACTGTCGGTGTTCCCCATGTTCACTATCTCCGTTCACTCTCTCCACATTCCACCGAATCACTTTCCAAAATTCTTCCTCTCTCTCTTCGCAAAAGTCCTCTCTCAGTCCAAGCCCCCACGTGCTTTATTTATCTCCGATCGGTGCCAGCTGGTAGTGTTCCGTTCGGCCCAGTTCGCTGCCAGCAGCGACGATACTTGCCCGAAATAACGGGAGAATTACTTGAACAGGGTCGCGAGCACGTGTGTCGGGTTCAAAACACAGGAGACCGCGTCACCGGCCACTAGTGGGTTCTATCCGATCTAGACAGTGGTGTTGAACAAGCTGACAGCGACGCATGGACATTACGAATCTATCATTCAGTCAACACTGTTACGAGACGGTTGACTGAAAGAAAAAGCCAAAAATTTGCCTTCGTTTGGTGGTTGTAGGGTTTTAAGGAGCTAGAGACCGCCCATCGGGAGGTAGGGACTGCCCACTAGGGTCTGCCCGCCGCGTCACCGCAGTCGCAGCGCTGTACACCGGCGCGTAGGTTCCGCCCACTTGCATGTAGGGCCAGCCACCGGCGTATGGCGCCGCCCACCGTTGCCCTAGGGAGCAAACCCGTTCACTCGACGCCGTAACCGCGCTGAAGCCGGAGCACTGCGACAGTTTCCGCGTCTCGCACACCACCGGCTCGGCTTCGCTAGCCGAACTATGGCCCTGGTCGGCTTCACTAGCGGCTCTATCTACGGCGCCGAGAGCTGCGGCGCAGAAAATCGCGGAGCGCTGCCAAATCTTTCGGCAACGTCCCGAGGACGGGTTCTTTATATACCGACACGACTACGAAAATAGGAAGAGCAAATAGACGCGGCCGGCTCTCACGTGAATCGTGCTGCTGTTGTGCTGACTAGTCGACCGCTAACCAAGCTTAATCGAATCCCCTCGGCGACGCGCGACAGATGGACGGGCGTCACCTTGCGCGGAGATTGCACGCCGTGTTAGAGGATGATAATTGACGCGCGTACGTATTTTCCGAAGAAAATCATATCGCGTGCTCTTCGCGACTTCTTTTTTTAGACTTGTCGGCTGGATCTGTAACTGCGACAGCGGCTGAACACGGTTGCTTTGTGTTTGTGTTGTGAGAGATCTTTGAGAGCTGGAAGTGACAGGATGGAGGAGCATACTCGTGGCAGAAGAGCTACGAATAGTTTTCTGACATAACAAATTGGAGTTCGAAGTTTTGACGAGTTTCAGGTGATTTTTGTGACGCTTCGTTAGGATAAGAGAGATTCTGGGTTGACACGAATTCGATCATTGCTGTGAAGCATGCCCATCTGGTTTTTCACTTGTTTACCTAAACAGGACGAGGGACAGTATCTGTTAAAATTGAGATCCACAATACCACGCCCACTGAGTGCAGTGTGTACAACAGTAGTAAAATCCACACCCTTTCGGAGCTCTCTGCACACGGAGGGCAATAATGCCACGCCTATTTAAAGCACTTGGCAAGCCACGCCCGTGTAAAGCACTTTGCAAGACACTCTATTCAAACCTTCCATATACAGTGATCATCGAAACCACGCCCATTCAGTGCGCTTTACACCAGGCTGTTCAAATTTGTCTTCTGAGAGACAAAAGCAATCTAAAAACAAGTTGCACAGGAAGCACACGATTGACAACATCCCAGCTTCTTTTTCATTACACCAAATTAGACTCAGTCTTTTAACATAACATTTCTTGGGGGCGTGTCTTCGATACTCTCACGTTCATCACAGGAAAATTTTTACCCATTTGAAACAATCTTGAAGAAGATAGAACTCAAATCTAACTGAAGTTCTGATAGAAGACTGGTCCTATCTTCTTTTAGACAGGTGCAAGTTGTGAAAAAAAATTTTACTGTGAGGCACTTGAGAGCAACAAAGCCACACCCTCTCGGAGCTCCTACTAGTAACAAATCTACGCCCACCTAATACACTGTAGATGAACAATAATCCTCATCCAGAATTGCCTAACTAACTGAAATTCAAAGTGTACTCGGTAAACAAAATCTGTACGAAATTTTCAATTAGAAAAATTATTAGAAAAATAAATTTTCAATTTAAATAACCTAACCTAACTAACTGAAATTCAAAGTGTACTCGGTAAACAAAATCTGAACGAAATTTTCAATTAGAATTTAAGTAAATTTAATTTAAATTTTTAACATATACAGGTGTATACACATCAAAAAATTCTTCTGAAATTTCACTTGAGCTTCAGTCTAGTAGATTGGCTGAACCCGAGAATGCACAGGTTGTAGACGGAAGCGGTGCCAAACATAGCTATCGTGCATTATGGCAGCAAGTCTGATATACGGTTCGCGAACGTAGAATGCCTTTCACGATTCGTTCAGAACGATTTCAATTGGCAAGAGCACGGAACAGTATTTTGACGCGATTGTTGTACGACGTCGCGCCAGAGACCAATCATGCTCTATTTTGAGTGAGACACAGTATAGACGCGTCTAAAAATATTGCCCGTCCGGTTAAAGCGCCTCCTTCGATCACTTCTTTGCATAAATAAATAATAAATATACGCTTTCTTAAATTTCGTCTGAATATACCAGTAAAAATAAATAAGTAGAAATAATTATACTATTGGCCATCAACTATAAAATTAGATTTTTGTACTGCAAAAAATTTTATAAAATTGCAGATGCGACAATGAAATTAGATTATTAGTAAGAACTTTTAAAACTAGTGTTAATTGCATATAACCACTCGTCTTGAAAAATATAAAATGCATAATTTTTTTTAAGGTTTAAAAATTTATTATAGCTGTAGGATCATTTACAAGTTGATGATTTCAAAATTATCACATTTATAATCATAATTGAATCTTCGAGGAGCAGGTAATATTTGCATATGCCACAGCAAATCCTGCATACATTGGATTAAATCAGAAACATGTTATGATGTGTTACTAGACAGCGGGTGTTTATGCAAATTTACAACTGGCATAACTCGTTCGTTCTATTAGGAATTTAAACATCGAATAAAAATCACTAAATCTCAATTAAGATTCTATTTTCTATGCCATAAATTTCGCAGGTTACTTGTCAGTATTTCATACCGGAACGTGTTATGGTTATTTCAGGAAACCTGCTCCGGTTTGTGGTTCCCGTTAAAAAGTAAAGAGACCACAGAAACAATCGAAAAATCTGGTGGGGACTTTTCAAATATTTCGAACTGAAACGAAACAGGCAAAGAATAAAAATATTTCACCGCAAACCATGAAAAAGAGAATTATTTTAAGATTCCATAAGCTTGCCATTATTTAAAAGAATAATACACATGTGTTATAGTAAATTTCTTTCGCCATTCTTGATCTTGATTATCTTCTAATCTCAAAATCAATGATGAGAAATAATAATAATGTTCCGTTTCCCAATAGCGAATCTACATGAACTTGTAATTTCAATTTTGTGTATTTGAAATTTAAACAGAAACGGATTGTTTTAAGAGAGGAGAGAAATTGTAGGTTTGCGGTTCGACTATAGTAAACATCGATTGCTCTGCGATAGCCTGAACATAGAATTATTTTCATCAGGAGTTGGGAATGCCGCGTTTCAAAGGTATTCGAGGAAGCTTCGTACCGAGGCGGCACAGAAATAGAATTTCCATCGTGGCAACAGCCCACGTTGAGTCTGTTCGGCTGGACCCGCAAACTCCGAGTAGCCACAATTTATCTTAGGGGATCGTGCAGTACGGTAACAAGAATGTAACATTCTCGGTAAAGTATTTAACAACATATTAAAATTATTACGAGGACAAATTACAATTTTTCTGGGGCTTCCCATCATTGATACAGACAATTTGTATTGTACATCTACCCGTTAGAATTTCAATTATCTCCCAGCAAACAATTACGGGAAACTGTTTTTACAAGATCTATTTCGGAAATCAGCTTATGCAATCGACGGTTTGAAGAAGCATGCGCGGACTGGTAATTGTTTAACGCGTTAATGTGTTGTTTAATGGCAATTCTATTTTCGAAAACGCACCCGTTGTTGTCGGAACCAGTTATTACTAAGCGAACTCGTTTATCATCGGTCTCGGTTTTGTAAACATATCTCGGCGAGGATCGATGTCATTCTCTTGCACCTTTGGTGTTTCGAGATTCGATTACGTCGGGAGAATCACTGGCACGCATCCCCCGGCTATTTCCGTTGCGGCGCCTCGGCGAAAGCTTCGCGACCCGCCGTCGTGCATCATCTCGGAGCGAGTTGCCAGATTAAGACTTGTCCCCCCACTCTACTCCCTCTTAAACAGCGGTCACGTGACACGTTCCACCTCATGTGTGTGTCATGTCACGTGTTTGGTCCGGTACTGACAGAGAGTGGGTAAACTGTATTCCCCTCAATTCTCTGTATTGTATTCCCCTCACTTTTCATCTCAATTTTTTTTATATTTATATAAAATATTATCAGGTCCAAATTATCTGGTCCGGTACTGACAGAGAGTGGGTAAACTGTATTCCCCTCAATTCTCTGTATTGTATTCCCCTCACTTTCCACCTCAATTTTTTTTAATATTTATTTAACGTCGTTTTCAACTGGATTGCTAAGGTTATTTCGCGATAAGACCTACAGTTTATTAAGGTGAGCTTCGAACCACCATTCCATCTCAATTATCCTGGAAATGTAACAAATTATCCAGTTAACTATGTCGAATATACTCGTCACGAAAAGATGGAATTTTTGGTATAATGTAATCAAAAAGATTGCATTCACTATTCAATAAAATTTTTAGGGCAAGCAGTGGCTCAAGTGAATAAGACTCACGATTACCAACACCGTGATCCCGGGTTCGAATCCCGCCGACACCTCTGAAAATATTTTTCATTAAAAAAAGGTTTCCATGTGATATCTAAACTATGGTGCCCCAAGGGGGTTCGGAATCCACCTCAATAAACAGTAAGCCCCGCTGAAATTAGACGTTAGTGAGAGCGGAAGAGGGGGAGAGTGGTAAATGGATTTGAAAGACTAAGGGGACCAAATATTATTAATAATATTAAATAAAATTTGAGTATGAATAAAGGACAAAAATAATTAATAACACAAGTGCACGTTCTTGATGTGAAACAAAGCAGTTACCAGGTTAAACTGTTTCTATAGAATTTAAACAGTATATATATACCTTAACTTTACCCAAAAAAAATCATTCTATGAAGCTCCACAGAATAGTACATCGCAAGCAGTGTCGCCAGATTGAGAAAATCGAGGGGAATACAATTTAACCCCTCTCTGATGACCAGAGTAATATGGGACACGTTGCGTTCTAGCTTAGTGGGCGATGTTGGAGTGTGTTAGAGTGTCATGGTGGTGTTATGGGATAGTGGAAGGGGAAAAGGAGGAGAGGCAGTGATGCCAGAATCGGAGGAACCGAGGAACTTGCCTCTCCGTCTGGGCCCCCCACTCTTACTTCTACTGCGCACGCGCTACACACGAACGCACCTCTACTCACCGTGAGACTCACAGGGGCAGAGTAGGGAGGGGCAAGCCCAGCCGGAGGTGCAATTTCCTCGGTTCCTCCGATTCTGGCTTCACTGAGGAGAGGTAAAACCGACCAGTTTTGGTCGTTTCTAGCGACACTGATCCCAATTTAAAACTCTCTAACAGCCAATGACAGATGGGGAACGCATCACGTGAGCTGTCCGTGGCAGTCGCGTGGGGGACTAGCGTCATAGAAGGGAATGATAGAGTGGGGACACCGACTGTGATCCCGTGGTAGGGACAATGAAGAGTATATTGAATTCGTTGGAGAGTGTTTAGCATTGCAGGCACGCACCGTTAAGTCGACGGAAACGTGGCGGGCAATTCAGCGATCACGTGTTCAAATGACTCCAATAGGTGGAGACTCACGCGAAATCGTTTAGGGTATTACGGTGCAGGAAGCTGAAGATCACCGACGGGAAACCTCGAAATGTTGATCGAGAAGGGTGTTGTTAGCTTAATGACCATCTATGGAGATGGAGAGGCCAGCCTATTCAGCCGTCGCGAGATTTGCGGACCAGGGGGTCCGATATGTGACCAAGGCCTTGAAACCTAATCAACCACGACCATTCTGTCGTTAACGTTCGAACATGCTTTAAACGACGAGTACTGTCACGGTAATGTGTATGATGTTAATAGCTTTTTTCGACAACCAGACCACCGCACAGTGGGTTGAAACAAGAAAAACGCGGACAAAAATCATTTTTGAAGTTATTTCTATGTTTAAATTAATAAAAATGGTACCGTTTTATAGATTTTGTGATACCGAATTCAAATCAATAATCAGATTTTACTTAATTCCAAACCCATAAAAGTTATTTAAGGTTTTTTAGAAACGATTTTCTCGAATTTGGACATACATATTACATACATATTAATTGTTATTACATAATAAATTCTGTATAATTTACTTGCTGTTAATTATAATTTTAATTTAACCATTGTTAAATTAAAATTAAAAAATGGTCCAACTTCTACAATTATAAAAGAATGGTGACTATATGTATAATTGATTAATAAAGTTGTATTCTTTAAAATTTAACCATTGAATTGTATTTTCGTATCGGGCACGAACTTATGCAATCATCTAATATATATACACACAAACAATATATAATACATATTATATCATCACAGATTCAACTACAGAATAAAAATATATAATATATATAATATATATGTATATATAAATATACCTTGAATAACCAACAAGTTAATAATATAATTTTACATTTTTCGTTTAGTCAAAAAATTGATTTTTGTCCGCGTTTTTCTTGTTTCAACCCACAGTGCGCCGGATATTTATGTAAAATGAAATCATTCTGAGACCAATTCTAAACATAAATAAAATTCGATTTTCTTGTATATCGACATAGTGTTCTTTCGATATAAGTCGTTGAGCTCGAAGCGAGTTTCGACGTATCGCAGATGAGGGTACCTTATTGAGTTTATAGGTCACAATTCGAAATAATCCCAGTTAAAAATATTAGTTGAGTGACAATGGTTCGTAAAATGTTAAAATTATTTCGAAATACTGCAAGTTTTACTGGCAATTGTTCATTGATTTTAAGAATATTATTGTTACGTTTGTTGACAAAACTTAACCGATTATATGTGCAAACTATTGTCGCATAATCACACGAATTGCGGGTTGCGAGCGATTAGGGGTTTCCGTGCTGCACGCCACATCTGTTTACACGGAAGTGTAAGCTGTCGCGCCGCATTATATCTGCTATTAGACCAGCGGTGAATTATGTCACTTCGTGTTTAGATATTTGCGTTTTCGTGGCACAGAAAAATATTTCAAAATATGTAACAGTATTTGGCACAGTCCCGATTTCCGAAATTTTCCACTTGGTAAAACATTCGCGCAGAAAAGGAACAATTAACAATTGCGTCAACATAATATCGAATTATAAACCAAAAAATCTATGATGAATACTAACCAACATACAACAGTCATTAAAAAAATCGAATAAGGAAGAGAACTAAAATCGTAAAATAGGAAACCACTGTAAAAATTTAAGTGACAAATTTAGTGAAATCGCCTACGGTCATATATTGTTATTCTCAGTGTAAAATCTGAATAACAAAGTATTCAAAACAGTTTATTTATAGATATATAATTTTATTATACTTCTGTATTCAATTCACATGTGATTTTAATGTATTTGCAGCTGTAATTTATTTATAATTTTTATGCATTTGCAATTGTAATTTATTTATCATTTTTATTCAATTGTAATTGTGATTTATTTATCATTTTATTTTATTTATGTTGGAACGTTATTACTAATTATTATTTTCCAACAGTTCATTTCACACAATACTCATGCTAACATATCGAACACTGACATTTACGAGCCCGGTCATCAGAAAGTACAAGTCTACCAAGAAATCAAACAATCAACTGCTTCATTGCAGATCAATTCGTCCCGTGCCATTTATTTAAACAAATTCCCGATTAGGCGCATAAAAGCACACTTACGGACCAATTGCAGTGAAAGGGATGCCGCCATTCTAAGGCCTAATTTACGCTAACGATTCCGCGGCGGCAGCAATATGCTCATGACCCAATCATATTAATTATTGAAATTTATTCACTGTTCTGGAGCGTGGGCAATGTAGAACTACTTACTTTACGAGTGCTATACTAATATTTAGCAATAATGTATCTAAAACGGTGTGAGGCCGCTTATTCTGGCGATTAAATCTTGCAACTTTCTATCGTTTAATAAACAACGTCGGGGAATAAATTAATTTGATGTCTTAAAATAGAGAGTCGACCTCAAGAAGTGAAGCAGACACTTAACCAAACTTAGAAACATGCCTGGAATATGAATTATTTTGTTGTTTCAACAGAAGGGTTGATTTCACCCTTCTACGATACATTTTCATATAATCTATATTAATAAAATACAAAAATTTTCAATAATTGTAACATTGTTTTCGAACTCTGATCTTAACACATATGTAACCATACCACACGATATACCTAAAATTAGTTGCTGTTATTACTAACTACTAAAAAGTTTCATACAAAAAAAATAAAAAATCTCAACATGACAGTTTAAAAAATTACAAAAATATCTTCATTTAAAAAACCCAGGTAATTAAATAAATAAATGGAAAATTAAATATAATTAAATAATAATGGAAATAAAATGTTGAATTCCTTTATCAGCATAGTTTTCTAAGTCTTCACGAGTTATTTCATATTTTTTATATGATTCGTCGGTTTCAATGTTATCAGATTCGTCGACTTCAGTGGTAAGTGCCTCCACCATACGTAATTTTGTATAAATGGTTACAAAATTTTTTTAATGCTATAGAACTTATTTTTTTCGTCAGTAGAACGGTATGCATACAATTTCTGTAAAAATTCCAAATCTTGACGTGGAGCTTCCGCTGCCATTGGAGGCATGGTTAAATTAAATATAATTAAATATAATTAAACCCAGATAATTAAAGAGTTGACATTGATGATGATCGCATGAGAAGGCAATACCTGCTCTAGAGGAATGAATGGACTTCTTTAAAATATTGGCAAAAGTTTCATCCAACGAACAAAAATATGTAACACTCGTTTGTCGAAATTTTGAATCTATAAGACTACGACAGAACTTTCCCTCGTAGCTAACAGATACTCGAGATCGCGGCACAATCTCTCCCGATGCCCACGCAAGGTTCTTGAATGCGCGACTCAACGGGTGCCAACGCAATAGCAAATTAACAAATCTGAGAGAGTCACGTCACATCCTCATCTCGAGGCTCGCAGTGCGTAACACGCATACCCGACTCGCGTGGATCCTGCGTGGGAGGGCTGTATCAGCTTCTGCCCCTGAATTACCACCGGTTGCGTTACGCGTAACCGTATTGACCTTCATTTGACCGCGCGGATTCCTCGGCAGCTATTGTTCACTTTTATTTCGCCGGACACTGCTGAATATTCAGCGATTTTTGCCTTCTACAGTGGGTCCAAAAAGTTTCCGACCACCAAATTTCCGATACTGGAAAAATCGTCTACAGTTAGCTTGTATGTTTCTAATCGCAAAATCAGAAAAATTTTAAATAATACACATTGATAATCACGACGAGACACAAATAATCTAATGATATAAACGTGGTACTGTTGTATTCCGGATACTTAATATACGATAATTAATTAATTGGTTATCGATCGTAATTTATCTTTAGGATATTACAAATTTTTATTCGCGGCGCAAAGGTTCGATCATTTACAACAACAATTAGCTATTTTTGTGAATACTAAACGCTGGATTCGCATTTGAATCTTCAGGTTCAAGAACCACGGTAGCTATTAAAATGTTTTAGTACGAGGAAAAGGTTTAATACGAGGCTAATTGTTGTTGTAAATGATCGAACCTTTGCACCGCGAATAAAAGCTTAATATATGTATATTTATTTCGTACAATTTCTGAACGAAATACAAACTACAGACGTTATACGAAAAGATCTTAGTAGTCCAGACAAGACTAGGGATTGCAATCCCGCAAAGTGGGATCTCGCAATCCCGCAGGATACATCGTCATTTTTTGGTCCCGCATTTCTTAAATAGCTGATGCGGAATCCCGCAAACTTTGCAGGATCACGCGTATAAATAAAATTTCGCGAATGACGACGCGCACGATGTTTTGTCGAAGATATATAAGATTATTATATTATATATTTGATATCATTTCACACACACATAAATATATACGTATATCACATATATACATATATGTATATATTTCAATTGTAGTTTCAAAAAGAGATTTATTTTCATTTATGTATATATAGATTTCATTTCTACTTCGTTCATAAATTTTAACTAATACGAATAATTATGATTATCTCATTAAGTAAAATTTGTTTCTTTATTAAATATACATCTGTTAAATTGAATAAGCAAAAGATATAGCAGAAGATATAGGTTTTTGATTCTGTAAAGTGGGGGTTGTTTTAGGTGTAATGGTCAGTAAGGGATGAAGTTCAAGAAAAAGTAGATAGAATGTCGAATTGACGTTAGAGAGACGAACTGAAACGCTTAGATTACATGATTTGATAATATAGTTAACATGATTACTAATGCTAGATAGAATCTCTCTCATTGTTAATATACAACAGTACTCTGAAAACATCAACAAAAAAATTGGCAATGCTATCGAATTTTTTTAAAGATCGATTTTGCAATAAAAAATTTTGAAATAATTCACTGTCGTGTGTATTATTAGGTGGAGTATTCGTGTAATTTTTTGCAATTTTTTCTTCAGTTATGTAGCTGTAATTAGCCATTTAATTTGAGAAAATTAGAAGATGCCTATGGAATCTTAAGTGACTTGATGTTTCGTAGTAAACTGTTTTCCTGTCAGCAACAAAAGCGTTATTTGTTGCGTCAGAATATGACATTAAGATTTCCCGCACTCTACAACATGATTATGCAACTGTTGCACATCTGCTGTACAAGCGTTTACGATTTTAACAAACTGCACGATAACGTGTGTCACCGCTTGTTGAAGTTTTCTTGTGAAACTAAAACGCCACGGAGATATTTTACAAGGAATCATGAAAATAGCGTGAATCGTTAATAAAAGTATATTCTGAGAATTAGAGGAAATTATTACAAAAACAACTAAATGAAATGTTTTTTTTTTAATTCAGTGTCTACAAGAGTTGCGAAAAATATTTGAAAAATCTTCATAAAATGGTTTGCACTTGAGAAATATATCGAAAGAGTCGAGTAAAAATGAAATTTCTTTTATTTTAAATTTTTTCCAGAAATTAAAGAGGAATCGAATAGCGAAATCAAAACTGAATTTTATGTAATAAAATATATCGAAAGAGTCGAGTAAAAATGAAATTTCTTTTATTCTTAATTTTTTTCAGAAATTCAAGAGGAATCGAATAGCGAAATCAAAACTGAATTTTATGTAATGGTAATGACGAGTTAACAGAGATAGGTTGCACGAGTTTGTTGCGAAATAATTGATGTCAAACCACAGGGAAACACGCGTTTCACGGCGTCGATTCGAGTGTTTGAGTGCGTGATAACATTCGAACGTTATCTGTCATAGGAAAACGACCTTATCTAATCAGGAATAAACTATAATACAAGCTCGTGTGTCTGACTTCTATAAATCTTTTGTCATTTTCCCAACGGAACTATCTTTTTTACCTAGTACAGTGATCTGGGAGCGAGTACAACTGTCTCCGTTATCTCAAAATAATACATATTTTGTATTAACAGTGGCAGTCATTTCTGTGTCAGTGCCAGTCTCACAGAGAACGATCTATAGTTTCTATTTAAAATATAAGTCATCAAATATTGTCAACGGTACACTCCAAAAATTTCCAAAAGTGGTACACATCACTTTTTTAAAATCAAAAACTGTTTCGACTATTTCTATCATAAAAGTTTCAGTTACCAGTTATTATACCGCTCGTTACTCAATTTTTTCGTTTCGTTGATACGAGTCTGTCGGCCAGATTTCCCTGAAAACGAAAAAATGTGTACACCGGCAAGGATAACCCGTATACAGCTCACTGCACCGGTCGATTGTGCACAGAATGTGGTAATAATAAACGCTATCCGATACAACACGGTTTTTGTTGCGGTCTGAAAATGATCTAAACCAGTATCAACATTACATGGTCGACTTTTTGCGGAAAAAACCAGGTATGCGTGAAAATACTTTGTCGGAGCCGAGATAATACGCCTTGAACAATGCGGTCAGCTACCAAACGTGAAGCCGCAGATGTGAATCGGATCTGCATTTAATTCGCATCCTTTCTTTCCTCCAGACGAAAAACTATTTTATATCACTCATCCGCCTAACTTTTACGAAATTGTCCAACGTCTTTACTAAACCAGATTGTTCAATAATATTCGAGTCAACTAAAAATAATTTTTTAAAATACTAAAATTGTTGAATTTTTCTGTCGATATATATTCAATGATTTCAAATATATATAATAGCCTAATTTTCAAAGAGCTTAAAATAAAATGAATATTTTATAAAATATAAAGTATTATAATACAAATAATTGTATTATAGAGAATACTATATTAATAATTGTGTGTGTATTATATATATATAAACTAATAAATACTAATAAATAAATTGTATTATAGAGAACATGGTGGTGACCATACAGGGTGTCCCAAATATGATGGAGAACCTTACAAGGGTAGTTTCTTGGATTCTTTCAAGTAACTCTTTTTCCATTTTTCATTTCAAAATATGAGGGTAGACATGGAGTAAATCTTTTAATATTGGTTTTACACATTAGTTAATGTACAAAAGATACTAATGTTGTTGTATACCCACGATAAGATTCTTTCCAACATTAGTAATCTTCACTTAGTAAACTTCAACCCCATGATTCATCCCTTACTGTCCATTAGACCTAAAACAACCCCCACCTCACAGAACCAAAAAACTATTTCTGCTGATTTCTTCTTCTCGGGAGCCATCCTTCCTCAGCCTCATTTCGCTTCTGATCAATCTTACCGAGTATTGTCTAGACTACTAAGATCCTTTTGTATAACGTCTGTAGTTTGTATTTCGCTCAGAAATTGAACTCAATAAATATACATATATTAACCCTTAGCACTCGAGTGGCGCCTCTGAGGCGTCACTAAAAATTTCTGTCCTATTATTGAAAATATTGTTTACATTATTTGATATGTCATTTAAGTATCGCATGAGCTATTATACCAATGTAATATTTACCAAATTTAAAAACTCATAGAGAATGTAAATATTCTAAATTAGAAGAAACGTTTGATTTTTTAGTTAAAATAACAACAATGTTCACTGAAGATGGAATTTACAGTCCAACAAGTTTTCTGGAGCATTGTCATCTAATAAAATCGTCTAATAAATTTCCTGAAACAAAACGATAATATAAACGCAAGAAAGGAGTCAAGTCGAAGCGAAACATGCAATTCCGCTTCCCCGATCGACAGCAGAGCCGAGCCACGTGACGAGGTAAGTATAGCGCTCGTTATCGATCTAAGGCGGTTCAGTTGGCAACGGGAAACAACCGGCTGAATCGACGATATTTACGGAGCCACTGTATATGTAAAGCGGCAAGGATATCCGAACGGTCTCGAGACACGTTCGCGTGACTTCTACTTCTAGGAGACCAGTGAACTCGATGGCCGGCGATCGAACAGTCTGCCGGTGATTACCCGGCCTCGGGTTCAACCGACGGCGCATGCGCATAACCTCTCTCCCTCTCTCTCTTTTCTCACCCCCCTCTCTCTCTCCTCTCTTCTCACTCTTTCTCTCTCTCTTTCTCGCACCGTCGCTGCTCCTATTCACACAGTCCGCGTGTAGACTGGTTAGCATTGAACTTTTCAACTTGATTTCACCACGAGATAATCCCCGCTGGACCCGTGCAGTCACCGAGACTGTATCCAGAGTGCATTATGCGACGATCGAGAGCGTCATTCATCTTCCTCGATCCATGAAAGACTTTCGTTTTCACGTATTGTGGCACCTAGTCGTGTCTTCAAGGGTTTCTAATTGAAAGGGATTAATCATTGGGTGGGCGGAGATTGCCCTGTGGGGCCATCCATTTGCACCGACAGAGGCGACGAGGCCACGGGATTACTCTGCCTTATTTCAGTCCATACTTCAGATGTGAAGTTGATAAATATCATAGATAGATAATAAGATAGATTTTGAAAGAATGTTGTATAGTTAAGATACTAGCTTGACTATGAAAAAATCAAGAGCAATTGGGTGGGCGGAGATTGCCCTGTGGGGCCATCCATTTGCACCGACAGAGGCGACGAGGCCGCGGGGTCACTCTGCCTTATTTCAGTCCATACTTCAGATGCGAAGTTGAAGATAGATTTTGAAAGAATGTTGTAGAGTTAAGATACTATCATGTCTCTTAAATTGGACATGGTTGAGATTGAGGAACATTGAAGCAGTATTTGAGCTTCATATTGCTCTCTGTTGATACTGAGGAGCTATTAAACCGCACCCACTTTGGAGCATTCTGTAGGAGTAGATTTCTAGAAGATACATTTTGAGTGTACTTTGCATTAATTGTCGTTTGGACTGTTTTCCTGCCTTCACAAATGTCAGGGGCCAGTAAACCACGCCTACCACTGTACACGGAAATATTAGGACAAGTATAGTCTTGTATCACGACTTCGATAAAAAGAATAACGGTGTTAGTTCTTGTAGATTATTTAAATTAGATAGATATGAGAATTGTCCTGTGGTACGTTTGAGAGCAGTAAAGCCACGCCTACTCAAAGCTAAATACTTGGAGGGGATAACGAAACCACGCCCAGCCCAGCATTCAAGAATACACCATAAGCAGATCAAGAATCTGCATAGACAGGGCGTTGTGGAATAAAATTTATTTCTAAAATGTAAAATCTAAATTGACCGTGAACATATATTGAGAGCAATGAAATGCCGCCCACTGAAACAATTTATAGAAGAAGGACAAAGTAGAAGAGAGAGAGATAACCTTGATTCATCAAAATAATCCAGATTATTTTATACCGTTCTAGAATAGAAACACTTAAGAGCAACAAAATGCCGTCCCTTTGGAGTTCTATACTAGAGGGGGTAAAGATACAACATCTATTCTGGGTGTTTGTATTTTTAGGAGATATAGAAACCGAGCTCCGAGATATCGATTTAGAACTAGATTTCAGAGGATATCAAATCTATCGTTGGGAACTGGAGAGTCAATGTAAAAAAAAATGGTAAATTAGCATATATGCTAAACGACAAAAATCTCGAATTATTCATCCCTAAAAAGTATGACCAAACACAAAGACTATGCCAACTCTCTAACTCCAACAATGGTTAAACACGAGTAGATTGTCCTGTGGAGTCTTATCTTAGCACCCCAAAAATTCAGATTAATTTAAAAACTGGAATTTCGAAGTAAAAACTTGATGCCAGATTTTTAAGAGATACAAATATCTCAAATAGAATAAAAAATATCCGTATTTATCGACTGTCACACCTCTGTTTACCTCGCAGTTACCGCTGTCCGAACAACAGTATTCCAATTCTACGCCACACGTCAATCATTGGTGACTCAATCTGAAGATTAAATTACGAGTCTAATGGACTATCAAATCCAGCTGTTATATCATCGCTACGTTACACCAGCGCGATGTTTGCTTTTCAAGCATTTCTCGTTCGGTTTCCCAATAATCGACGATGAAATTCGCGTCAGAAATTGCGAGGGCTGGTAGACCTTGGACCAATCGATTGCTGATACATTTTTCAGAGGGCCTGATAACTTCATTGACAAACAAGTCTTTTAAACAATTGTACACATATTGTTACACACTTACGAGTGCTTGCTTTTCGTCGTATGTAGTTGTCCACGTATCTAGTGAATATTTCTAATGGATACATCTAGTGAATATTTCTAATGGATATGTCTAATGGATATATCTAGTGGATATATCTAGTGGATATATCTAGTGGATATATCTAGTGGATATATCTAGTGGATATATCTAGTGGATATACCTAGTGGATATACCTAGTGGATATACCTAGTGGATATACCTAGTGGATATATCTAGTGGATATATCTAGTGGATATATCTAGTGGATACATCTAGTGGATATATCCAGTGGATATATGGCTGGCGTTTCCCTCAAAGTAACCTACGAGTAGGTATTCTTAAAACAATTGGAAATAACTAGCACAAATCGAAATTTGATTTTTCCCAGATCCAGTAGAAACTTTCTAGACATCCGGTACATGTCGCGTCGCTGGCATGCTAGACGAACGAACTCCAGACGCGTTCGCGTGACTTCGACTACTTTGCGACCGCTGACCTCTCCCCAAACCTATATCGAACATCCTTCTTTCCCTACCTAACTGCCAACGCAATATTTTCCACCCTTTACACAAGCCAGACTTGGCAATTATTATCCAAATAAATCATCTGCTGTCCTAATAAATAATTTCTTAAATAGTCCATACGAAGCATCAAATTATCTAACAGAAAATGTTGCAACAAGATTACTTGTGATTTTCAT
Source organism: Lasioglossum zephyrum (assembly GCA_028455615.1). Taxonomy (NCBI): domain Eukaryota; kingdom Metazoa; phylum Arthropoda; class Insecta; order Hymenoptera; family Halictidae; genus Lasioglossum; species Lasioglossum zephyrum. The sequence goes on along the minus strand of CM052325.1, from coordinate 8,234,971 downwards.
CGAATGAATTTATTTATTGTTAGAATTTTGTTGTGTTCAGAAAATCTTGTCTAATTGTCAAGCTTTCTACCGTGTTACTCTTTTATCGCACGTGTCAGCTGACAATTTCTCTTTGTTCTTCGTATCCGGACGTAACAGTCCCGTGTACCGTTGCGTGTCACGGTTCCCCGTTTTTTCCAGCTAGTCGTACTTTTACTCGATCTATTTTTTCGCTTCTATTCTCGTTCGAATTTCTATAAATTCAACACGAAATCAATCGAACTATATACAGTAGGACGTCGATGAAACAGCTTGTTCGAGAGACAAACGGCCTGGATAAATTAAAGCCTGATGGGTAATCGAGACCCGAGGAAATAATTAAAATGTACATTATATTCCAAAATAAATTTTCCTTAATATTTTTAAAAATTAATTTTTCTTCATAATACAATCATATTTAAACGCATACTTGTTTATTATTATTAGGATCCGGTTAAGCGAGGTCCTACTGTATTTAAAAATTTATTTTGCTCTTCAACACTAAAATTTTTAGCATCTTCCTGTTAATCAATGTAGATAAATTATTTTACATCTCTTTTAGAGTTTTGTTCGGCATCACTAGATCAGTGCAACCGTCATTGCCATTGTCATAAGCAGCGCATTAGGCTTTCCGAAGTGCAAACAAATCGGCGAGCAAATAAGCCACACCTTCTCATTCCGCTTCATGAATGGTGGCATCACTCTAACCCGCGATTTTGCGCCCACACACATAGGCGAGTGCCCTCGGCCATGATAAAGTCTCCCACTCCACGCGTATACGTCATAATGTCACGTGACTACCCGGTACCGAGTGGGGGTTACCTTTTCCCCTCGATTCGAGTCAATTCCCCTGATCTGGTAACACTGCCCTTGCCCGCAGAGATCCGCTCAACGACACTGATCCAGATAATCCTTTAGCGGAAATTCTAATCTAAATTACTTGCAAGGTGTATCATTACTAAATGCATTTCGAGATTAACTGGTTTCATTTGCATTGCTTAATATCCCATTTGGATTCTAAGAAGATAGTGCTTTTATAAAACAACTTTTTCCGCCTATATTTTCCTTAGGATTTACATATTGATAATGACGCTTGTGTTCAGTATCTATCCATCTCTATTTCATCTGATATACCTAAACACGTGCTAAATACTGGCATAACTGCCTGAGTCACTCAACGCTATTAATACGTCACAATGAAGTAAAACGTTAGTCATTGTTAACGCTAAATGTCTGGTCTACTAACAACTGTCTGCACTAGCTATACAAATATCATACATCATATTTTTTAATACTTTACAATAGACTCTTGCACAACGTGCTCATGAAATTGTTTGCAAAGACTATATACATACGTGACGTAAGTTACAGCGTGTTTCAACAATTTCTGGTGCATTTACCACACATTTACTGTCGTACAATAAAACATATATAATAATTCTCACATAAGAATTCAAAAAGCGACGTTAAATAATTAAAAAATAAATAAATAAAACATATATACAGCATTTTTATACAATTTTTTCATGGTTCTGTACAGGACTCTATGATATTCAATAAAATTTAATGTTGACACTAGGACACTAGCGGGTGGGTCAAAATTACTTGGATCTGATTTTCTCAATCGTCATTATCGAAGCTACAATAGTTAATGAGAAATTCTTGGATAAACTTCTTTTGTCTTTTCTAACTCGTGTGACTTTCAATAGCAATGGCAGCCAACCTGGTCTTTAACTGAAATATTTTCTTTTTATAAAATCTCTACAAACGCAGCAGTACTATTTTACAGTAAAAATTATACAAATCGTTTCTAACGCCCGGTAGATGGTCCCCCTATTGTTCATCGTCGCGGAACTTAGCCACCGAAATAATCCTGCTCCAATCCTGCTCCAATCCTGCCCAACAAGTAACCCGTGTCCGTAAGCAATTTCCGACGACTATGGATGTCGCTACGTCATGGAAATTTCCTCGTTCAACACCTTTCCTCTACCCCCACCGTAGGGCTCGAGTTCTTTTTTGTCTTGGCCCCCTCCTCCTCTCTCTCCTCTCCCATAACCGAACGCATGGTGCCCCCACAACGGCGAGTACCACCACCACAAACCCTTTTTCTACTAATTCCAAGCGCTGAATGGCGGTTTAACACTAGACTACACGTGCACAGTTCTCTCCCACCACAACGGACTCGGTGGACATACAGTTCCGTGCAAAAGTATCAGGTCGACCACGTTCTGTTTGCCTACCGGGACAAATTTTTGGTGGCTTCTAATACAAACTTTTTGCATTGCACTTCTTTAATAAAACATATTTATATCTATATTTCCTTTCATATTATTTAACATATATAATTTGTTCTTTTAGGCCACCCTGTATTTAAGTGGTATGCTTTTGTCTTATCTAAAACATGTTTTTTTAACATATTTAAATTGGCACGTCTTTTATGGTTTTACGTTCCATTGTTGGATAAAAATGTATTTGTTTGAAAATTTAAAAACTGTATTTTCTCTCGAGATTGGCTGTCATTGGCTGTCTTCCGGAAACGTGATTACCGAAGATATACGCAAATCGCACGTGTACTCGCGCGAGACCGTTCGTTTCTGTCCTCTCGAGACAGGAAACGCTCGCGAGCGTAACGTCCTTGCATCGAGGACCTTCATATGGGAGGAGTTCAACGGCAATCGTGCCGATTGCGTGCGAATATCGAGGCGAAGTACCGTTTTCGAGGACAGGCTGTTGAAACGTAATCCATTTTATCGTAATTCGAAAATTACAATAATATTCAATGCTGCCAGATGAGATCAATTAACATTTCAATAATCGTTAGGAACGATCTACAGACGCGAACAACAATAAATTATTACTAAAAGTGATTCAATGAAAGAATTGATTAATTTTTATCAATTTATCTTTAATTGATTTTTATTAAATTTATTATCAAACAGATATATCGATGAAAAAATTAATATTATTTATATACATACTATTAAACATTTTTAGAGACTATTTAACAAATAACCCCCGAAAAATTGACTAATAAAAATTCATGAATGTATGTCAATGGAGAAAAAGTTAAATCCAAATTACCATCAAGAATGATTAGAAATGATCTAGCTATATACGGTTATTCCGCAGGACAATAAACAAAAAAAATCCTAATTTCCCTTTATAATTACAAAAACACAGCCATGTTGTAAATAATAAATCTTCCGGTGGACATCGTGGCAGCTTCGATTGGGAAAGAAAACGGTCCGTTACGATCATCGTTCGATTTTGCGAAAGTTCGGGGGTGGGGATCATCGCATCGAAAAAATTGGCTCGAATAGGGGACCCCTTTTGAAAGGCTGTTTTGCTTGCTGCCGGTTTCTCGAAACTTCGCTAGAGAAATCTCTCCACGCAAGGTCCTTTGTCCCGCCCCTCCATTCGCTATTACATAGGAAGTGTAACCGGCTGTGGGCTTTGGCGAATTCGCCCCCCATCCTTCGCCCCAGGCCACCACAAAACTCTGTCGACCTAAAGACTTCTGGTGCGACTACCTTCCATTGTCAACGTCTGTAATGGGGAGGAGGTTCGCTTCTTTCTAGGTCTCTGGCTCTCATTCGCGGACTATCTACCGGGTGTCTAATTTTGCAACCGATCGTTTACCTCGAATATTTAGGAAACTGTTGGTGGCCGCGACGAATGTTGTGAATGAACCCTAGTAGCACAAAATATTATATATACATTCATATAATATTAAAAAGAGATTCAACCTCTTCTTAATATTTAAATATACATACAATATTTATTGTATATTAAGTAACAAATATTTCTTTTTAAATATGCAGGAAATATCTATTTCATATTACGAGAAAAACATTTTTTTCTAAATACAAAATGAATCTTTATATTTCAGAATCTTAATATTTCAGATCTTTCAAGTATCCATAATTTCCGTTATCTCTCGTGAAGGACATCCGATATTTGAACTAGACTAACTTCGCAAATGAATCATTTCTAAGATAATGTCTCGAAAAATATAAAATATTTAAACAAAAGGTGACTTCTTTCCATGTCTACACAACGTTTATAATTTATGAACGTCGGTACTTCGAGTAACTCCCACCATAAAATATTTACTTAACGATTCTTATATGATTAATTAATGCATCCGATAAATAAAAGATTAATGTGTCTAACCCTGACCTAATCTGGACACTGTAACCGTGCAATTTATCAAGCACATTGTGTTCTGATAAGATGATGATTGATCGTAGAGATATGACGGTTTTCCATTTTTTTCTTTTTCGCCAATCAGTGACTTGCAGAGATTATTGAATAGGCGACTCACGAGAATGAAGTCATAATTGGCACCAGCTCGGCTCGTTTCTAGGTACTGAGAGTCATTCAAGTGACGCGATTGT
>CM052325.1:8208089-8218612 GCA_028455615.1 Lasioglossum zephyrum | reverse complement strand
AAAAAATCTGACGCATTTAGGGTATCCAGTCACATGTCAGGGAATTTTTTTTCAAATTTTTCCGTTGCAAGCTCTGGTTGTGAAAAATAAAAACTGTCCGGCTATGTGATGTTTGCTTATGTCACCTATGGGTACTCTTGGATTTTAGTACATTTTTCGGACAACAGATTGGTCCGAATCTTTCGCACTTCCCACGGTCCTACGTGATGTCACCTCGAACCGGTTAGCAGATGACATTGTGCACCCATGCTACGAGCATGCACACGAACACGCTGAACCACCTTTCCTTCTGTTCAAGGCACACTGCACCACCTGCAGCACCGTTCCTGTAGGTCAACTTCACTGGGGGTCTCCTTCGAGAAAGGGCTGCGCGAGAAGATCAAACAATGCCGAGGCGTCGCTAATCTTAGATGCATTAACTATCCAGAGCTGGGTAAAATAGTTCACGTGAAATCCTATATGTGCACTTTTAAACATTAAATATTTTACTCGTTACAAAAAATTCTTCAGCACTTGTTTTATTAAGGTCAAGGTCAACTTTGCGGCAACTTTTTTTGGTAGATCTTCATCGATCCGGAGACGCAGGATGCTGTATAATAATTTAGCAGATTATTTTTAGAGAATTAATTGCATATTGTGCATTTTTATATCTTATTTATTTCTGGTTTTTGGTAGATCTTCATCGATCCGGAGACGCAGGATGCTGCATAATAATTTAGCAGATTATTTTTAGAGAATTAATTGCATATTCTGCATTTTTATATCTTATTCATTTATTTCTGATATTTCATTGAAACTACCTAGGCTGTTGGTGTAATTATTCGCATAATACAGGCTCGCAAGTGTCCTATGTAATTATTAGTATTATCTACATACATATATGTACAAGTTGTCTGTCATGTTTCATTTCGTTCCATTTCCCTGTATAATTAGTTCATTTTCCTTTTTCTTTCGGTTCGCTATCCTTCTCCCGCAGGTAATTAGCCTGCAGGTTTTGTTCTCCGGTTATAGTTAGACTGTTAATTTTTTCTGCGGTGTCGTTTATGCTCGCGAATAGCCGCGTCCCGGTCACTCCGATACTAGAGAACCGCGTAAACCGTAACATGTTATTTTGCACACGGGGCAATAAATTTCACGGCGAATTGAGCAACCGGACATCTTGTCATAAGGTTGCTACGAGGGCAGACAGGATTTTTACGCTGGCCAGTTGCTACAAAGAGATTCCGTGATTTATTGTTTAATTCTAGTAGGACAAGCAATACGGATAAAATGAAAAACATTTGAAAAATTATTCCAAAATTTTGTCGGTGCGTTTATACCAATTAGTTAGTTAATACATTGGATTTAAAGTAATAATAATATTATTATAACTTTTTCATACTAAAAAAAATATTATTATTAGATATACATATTATTCTGAAATTTGGTCAGTGTTTATCTATGTTTAGAAAATATACAGTAATTTTTATAACCTATTTATAACCATGTATTTGAAGAATATATGCTAATTTAAAAAAAATGATGCATTTAATTCTCGTTAATCCTGTTTTCAATCTCGAAAACATTATTTCTTTTAAAACGTGTTAATTAAAAAATGAAATTATTGCTTCCACGGTTAACATAAGTTCCTTGCGAGCATCGGGGAGCACTAAAAGCGCGCTACAATTAAATACGACATGCTAAATAAGGAGTACCATAACTTACAAGCGAGCTTGCATTTTCAACCGTGCAAGTCCGAATTTATTGGTCTGAGAACGTCACGGTGTTCCAGTTGGTATCCCGAGAGATTGCTATAGCGTGCAAGTGGTCCTTTTTCTGGCCCTTGAACAGCGGCAAAGGATTTCCGGGACGATACTTTAAACGGAAAAGCAGGGAGGTGGTATCCTAATTCCGAGTTACGACGGCGCTGCCCCCGAGGCCGTTCTCGCAGCCATAACGGTGAATAATCGACCATTTAAATCGTCCCTGCTGCGATTTATTGCTCCTCGTACTCTGTTTTACTCCTTTCTCGCTCTTCTTTCCGAACCGTTGCCACAGACTATCAAAATTACCATTGGAATTACCATAGTTATCGAAATAGCTTTTAGCCATTTTTACAAACCCTTAACCACTTGTTCCTAATCGAAAAAAAACGTGGTAAAATTTCACACTACCCTCCGCGACAATACTGCAGCGTTTTCCACTGAAGAATGTTACTTGAAATTGTAAAAAAATTCTGTTTTTTACAATTTACAGCTTTTTAAATATCACTAACCACGTATCGAAGAGTGACAACTCTTAATGGAAAATTATAAAAAACCACTATACTAAAACGTATAGCGACAATATGTTATAGTTTACTTGAGAAGACTACTCAACAACATATTGTAATTAATATTTCTATAATAATTGATAACACTAATGGAATATGCAATATCTGTAGATGTATTTTAAGATGGTAGAGTTGAATAAAATTTTATTTCCAGTGGTAGTAGCCCTTGTAGTTCTGAAAAAATTCTACTAAATTCTGTCACGAATCGTATTTTTTGAAAATGTTCAGAATCCATAAATGCATAAAGATCTGTAGTCTAATCATCACAAATGTCAAGCTCAAATTCCCAAAATAGGGATCCAGCTATGAGTGGGACCATTAAGGATGATTTATTTTACCTCGAGACAGTATTGCATAATTTTCTGGGCCCGTTTGTGTATGTAGAAGGAACGACGTTCGACACAAGGACTGCATCGATCTCCCTCTACTTTCGACACCGGTTGCACCCGAGACATTAGATCGTACGTTAGACACGACGATTGGCTCCCGTTGGACGCGAAGAGGTTGGGCCCCAGATGGGCCATCAGGTTCGCAGGGGGGGGGCCCAGGATGCGATTGGCAGCAGGGAAAGCGGAGGAGGAAGGGGAACTGAGAGGCAGCTTGGCAGTCGTGCTGCGCTCATGCTGCCGTCGGGAATTCACCGATAGGAAACGATTTCTGTCAACGCACAATCATTCAGCAGTCCCATTGCGTCAAAACGTATTTACCATTTTTTTTTCAAAAAGAAATTCGACCGGTAACTGGCGGTGCAATACGAGACAATTTTGCATAAAAAATAAGTCGAAAATGTAGAACAAAATTTCTCGATGCGAGGCTTCGTCTTCGAAAAATTGATATTGGAAGTCCTCGAATTTTCAAACTCAATTTTCTCGAAAACGAACGCCTCGTAAGAAAAATTGTATCGCAAATTTTCGACTTATTTTTTCATGTAGAATCCCCCTTTCTCGCAAAATATAAAAGATTATACACAAAAATTACAATATACTGAAGCCAAATCGAAATGTGTTATAATAATTTCAATATGTTGATGTTAATATGCGTATCAAAGTTTTAAAAGTTCTATTAATCCTTCTATCATTTTCTATTAGGTATCCAGCCCTCTATGCACTGTAACTCTATCGCACCGTGTCGATCACCTATTCAAAATTGTCCAGCGAAATCTTATCGAAGGTTCGGCAGGCCAAGAGCAAAATGCGCCATCCGAATTCCGGTACACTCGAGATCCTGACCACAGTCAACGTCAGCAGAAGCGATTCGCAGCCGAAGGGGGCAACGCGATCGAAAGGGGGGCGATCTCTTCGAGTGATGTAAGGAGGGGGTTGCGAGAGAGTAGCGGAGCAGCAGTTCCCTGCCAAGGAGGGCGGGGAACCCGAAAGAAGAACGGGGAGAGCCCGAGACAAGAAAAGGGAGAGAAAGAGTGACCCAGTGGAGGAGAGGGAGACGGTAAGGGGGGAGCGGGTTAGAGGAGCAAACCACGCACGGCATCCTTCCTCCGGAGAGCCAAGTGAAGCGGCCGAACTGGTCCTGGAACACGGTGCAGTTCTCGAGCGGATCGTGGCGTGTCGGGTCCCCGGTTCCGGGGCCCCACGGTCCTAGCCCTCAGTCGTCCGCCGAGGCCCCGACGAGGAGGAGCGACGTTGTCCTAGGGCAAGGTCGTCTCACCCTGGCGACCCTCCCGCGCTTCCGGGCCCGCGTTTCCGGCCTCTCTTCCGTGCGACTCTCCAAAAATCATTCATTCAGTCACACAACATCAGTGGGAGGATCAATGACCAGGACGAAACCGATTTCCCCTAGGGTTCTTTGGCTTAGAAGGACACCGGTAGACTGGATACTGTTGCAAAACACACTCGTTCGATTATACAACATCATTGGGAGGATCAATGATCAGGACAAGATCGATAGTCCCTAGAGTCCTTCATATTGGGAGGACACCGGTAGACTGGATACCGTCGCAGGGGCACAGTGAACGATAATATTGCAGTTTCTCCACCGTGCAACTCTCCGAAACACATTCGATCGATCATACCACATCGCCAAGAGGTTCAATGATCAGGAAAAGACTGGTCCACCACTGGGTCCTCTATGTTACATGGGTACTGGTAGACTGGATACCCTAGCAGGAGCACAGTGAACGATAATAATGCAGTTTCGTTAAAACGCGTTCGTTCGATCATACATCGCTAAGAGGCCCAATGATCAGGACAAGATCAGTGGCCCCTAAGGTCCCTCGGGTTAGGTAGACTGGATACACTAGCAGGGGCATAGTGAGCGATAATAATGCAATTACGGTCTATCAAGATAGCCGAGGATCAGTGAGCAGTAGGACGAGAGGAGCATTAAGTGATACGTGTATCGAGATAGCTGAAGAGGAGCAACGGATAGGAGATCTTCTAGAGGCCATCGTGAGCGATGTGATGCTAATTTAGCCCATCAGTTAGCGCAAGAGAATTGGTAGATCTTTCGGAATATTTTAAGTATAGGGAGTAATGATAGTACAAGCAATGTGTCTAGCGAAAGGGCTGGCAGGACGTCTTCAGAGGGACATAGTGCAACAAGAATCTATCAGACAAGACAAGAGGATCAACAGACCTTCAAAAGTCATTAGGATATCTTTACCGGGATATAACGAGTCAGCATTCAGTAGCAATTTGACGTTTCAGCTTCAATGATCGATCAAGCTATGGAAAGGGGGTCTAGAAGCAGACAGCACAATTCGAAAGAAGAGGGACGCAGTAAATAGAAGGTTCAGCTAATGAGATGAAAGTATGCTTTCTGTAGCCTGTGATCGAGTGTTACCTGATTTCGATTAGACCTAGTACGATTCTGGACAGCGAGCTGATAAGCCAGATGACCTTGATCAAATGTAGTAAGGCAGTCATGCGTGAATTTGATCAATTTCACCTAGACTGGCACGTCGATGGTATCAATCAGTGATCTCAGGCACTAAGGATTTCAGGGATCAAAGACCATAAGTTTTGGGTGTTTGTTGATCAGATGTGTTTTCTGGAGTGTGAACAATAAAGTAGCTGTTCTACGATGCGGACTCTTTGGTAGCTATTCTGCAGTCTATAGAAGATAGCTATCATACAAAGTGGCCGATTAGGAAGCTACCTTGCAGCTTAGAAAAACTACCTGGTCTGTAAAGTACTCGGTTAGATAGCTATCGGTCAAAGTGGGCGATTAGGAGACTAACCTGCAAAGTAGACGATTAGGTAGCTATCTTGTAGCTTGGAAAAGATTCTGTATGTTCTAGGAGGGGTAACTACCCTGAACAGCATAGAAGAGGTACCCTATAAAGTGAACACTTAGGCACCTATCCAAAGAGGTCTAGCATGACCTAACAAAGAGGACTGTAAAACAAACGATTGAGCAAGTATGTAGCTCACGTGATTAAATAGTTATCCTGCAGCCTAGAAAGGGTAACCACCCTACACCCTATTGGTGTTAGGTATTGTAGGACTATAGAAGGTATCTACACCTACATGTTGTAGGTAGATAGCAATCCTGCATTTCATGAAAGCCAACCATCCTGAACCGTAAAAGTTACTCCTAGAAATTGATTGCCCAAAGGTCCTGCAGCTTACGGTACCTATTCTGCAGACTATAGACCGTAGCGATCTTGCAGCTTATAGAAGCTATTTATCTGACAATCAATAGAAAGTAGCTATTCTGCAATCTATAGAACCCAACTACCCTCAGTTCAAAAAGGTAGCAATCTCACCGCCCACAGAAGCTAGCTGTTTCTAGTCTATAACAAGTAGTTATCTAACAGTCATCAGAAGCTCTGTATCCGGAGACTACAGAAGGCTATCTCCAGAAGCGTTCAAGCTGAGAAAAGAGGAAAGAAAGAGCCGAGATAACATTTCTGTTCCTAGAAACGTTGCAAGGAGAAAAAGAGCAGTAAATAGGGAGCAATCAAAAGCAGATCCAAGAACCTGCTGAGCTAGGTTGCTACTTCTCCGAAGCTTTGGTCAAGTTGCTAGGATGTAGAAAACTGGGCCCGATAGTGAGTCTTCGACCTGTCTCATAAGTCAGAATACATCCTTATACCCTTGTCTCGATTGCCGTAATCAACGTCGAGGCTCACAGTAAAGAAACAGAGATTCTGAAAAATCATTGTGCAGTGATAGTAGCCAGAATCTCTTCGAATGACAGGTGCAGGCTTCCGGTTGGAGTCGAGTGTTACCCGAGCAGCGTGTAATGCGGTTTTAATGGCGGAGGTGTCGGGTTTCATAAACGAACCGAACCGGTACGCCGCGGGTCTGTCACGGGTCATTCGCGTCGCGGGTTACGAAAAACTGGCACGTGGACGAGGGACAGCCACGGTCTCCTTTTCCGTTTTGTCTTTCCATCCTGTTTTCGGGAGAAAGGGATCGGCAGATGTGCGAGTGTGTGCGCGAGTGTCCGCGGTTATGTGTGCACGCGTCGCGTAATTTCGGATCGCGGACTCGACGGACACTGACTCTAGATCTTCTGGACCGTGGTTGCACTTTCAGCATGTTAGCCTGTGTTTTGTTGACAGTGGTGACTCTCGGGGGAGAGGAATGTTGATGAGGATTTTTGGTGTTGCTGGTAAGTGTTTGAGGATTTGAAGTTGATTTTTTTCCAGGGATTTGTAGGCGGTAAATGATGCACCATTGCATGTGATTATTTGGATTTTTTTAAAATCTTTACTGTTTCACCCCTTGCTGTATGATGAGTTTCACGGTTAGGGGTAGTAGGGTAGCGATCGTTTTGTAGGGTACGAAATGTCGCAAACTATATTGACATGAATTTTTACTGTTATTCTATTGAATGTTTTTGTTAAGGAATTAAATTATGAGTGCATTGGTTGTTACATAGCAAAGTGTTTTGAACAGAAATTGTAAAAGATAAGGTTGCAACGGAATTGGACATGTTTGATATTTGAATGGTGTCCAGATTTTATTTTAAAAATTATTTCAGATCAAATAAGACATGAAAGGGAAAATTATTTGAAATAAATTTCGAATAATCTGAAGAAAAATTATTTGTATGTTCAGATAAAATAAAAAAAAATGATTAAATAATGACCGAGTCTGGTACATCACCTAATACATCAAGTGTTGAATCCAATTGTATGCCCAATAAGGTATACAATAAAATTGGAATCCACATCAGAGTGGCCAGATTGAGACTTGTGCTCCCCTTCAACAACGCTATACCCCACTTCTCCTATTTCACAATATCACGTGATTTACCCGATACAAGCAGAGAGGGGGTAACTTTTCCCCTCATCTGTCTACATTAATTTTGTAGAAATGTCCTATTCGAATCCTGCAATTGTAGATGCAACAAACAAGTACGAAACTATTAAATTTCCTTTGGCGCCCAATAAACAACTCGTACAATAAAACTAACATTAGCTTGCACAATGTTGGTATATCATGGGTGCAAAGGTAAATGCAACAAATAGCCAGTAAAGAGAACGCAAGTAAACATCGGTGGTCGACAGAGGCTCAAAGCGAAATTTCCTTGCATATGTATCTGTTCGTCAGAATAAATGGCCGCCGATAAGATCTCGATAAAAATGGCGGCCCATCCTCCGGGATAGGTCTGTCGACGGTAGTAACGAGTCATCTTTGTTGATCAATCGCTCGCCAGTATGATACAGCATTCCAGCCGCGTCCTTTTCTAGATTATTTTCAATATGATACCCTCGAACAGCTGAACCTTCGTCATCAAGATCTTCAGATTAGCAAAAACTCTTTCTATCCTCCAATCTCTTCCGCTTCTCTTCTCTCTCCTCTCTCGCTCGCTCCCTCTCTCGTAATCAACGAGCGAGGTTGAAACTTCGCGAGAGAGACCACGGGCAAATAACACGAGGTCAATACCTGGTCTCGGGTGGAACAGGAAATTAAAGTTTATCGTTATTATTTCCAGTCTATTAAACAGTTTTTCGCAGCGGGGCCACTCGATGAATTTATCGGCGAAACTTCGATCGAGCGAGGCAAGGTCGCTGATACGCATATTCCTTGGCCTAACTAATTCCTGATGTGTGACAATCTGCTCGCCGGTATTTCAGTTTTTATTGCTGCGGGGTTCAGTGGTTTCGTTGCCGATACCAGAAACTACCTCGCGGACAAACAGCGTTCGATCCAATTCCTAAATTGCTTTATGGGGATGCTTGGACTTCTATTAATTTCTAGATAAACTATATCGTCAGTGAACTAGTAAGTGGGACAAAACCTGGGTTTTTTTAATTTTAGAAAATGTGTGAGACAGTTGTCCAACGGTTCATTATAGGACTTTGCAACTCCCGGTACACGTTCCAATTAAATTTACAAATTTCTTTAGAAATCAAACCGGAAGCAATAAACAAGATTCAAAATAGCAACCATAATCCCAGTAATTCCGCTTATCAGCTGCACGTGATGAACGATTTTAATCCATTTTTTCTAACGGCTTTATGGACCATGAACTATTCCAATTTATATGCCAGATTCGATGAAAAATTGTCAGATGCTTTCCCACAGGAAGTGCTTAATAAGAATATCCCACAACATTCTCGGACGTTCGAACTGTTTACCCGTTTCAGAACTCTTTTCTCCCGTATCTGCCTGTGCTCCTCCTCTCGGGCAGCTGCTCCTTAATTGAAGTGCCTCCTCAGTCATCTCCTTCTCTCTCTCTCTCTTTCTTCCTTTCCTCTCTTCATCTCTGTTTTTATCCCTCTCCCTGACCGCACGTCCTGCGGGGGCCAGTTTCGACGGTGCAGACCATCCTTTAGCTCCACTATTCAAATGCAGATCCGCTTCCCGTCGCAATTTAGACCTTAGGTTATCCACTTAACTACGCAATAATTTTATGCCTCGATAGCAGTTTTCTGGTGGCTGCGCCGCGGTGATAACGAGCACTGTTGGGGTCTGGGTCGTTATCAGCATCTCTGCCCCCATCCTGGAGCGTCCCTTCGTCCTCATTTGTCTTTGACCATTCGAGTTTTCCTAACTCTATATTTTCTCAGCCAACAGTTCGTTCCGTTCACGTGAAACCAAGCCTTTCATCTTTATTTATCTTTTTATGTATTGAAATACGTATTCCACGACCAAGCAATTCGTTCGTATTCTATTTGAAGTGAAACTAAGAAATAATTGAGCACCGTTGTTCTCAATACTGGTATTTCAAAATAAAAGTAACAATAGTAATTATTTCAATGTTTCTTTATTGTAAGTGGAGTTGGGCTAATTTGATTTGAAATGAAAAAAGAAATAACTATTTGAGATAATGTGTTTCAATACTGTTGGGCAAACTTGATTTGAAATGAAAAAAGAAATAACTATTATTTAATAATAAATAACAATACTATATATATACTATTTAGCTATTAATTGATTAATAGTTCAGTGTTTGTGCAAGAATTTTTCATATAAATTTTTTTCGTAATTCTAATATAATTTTAAAGTACGCGTTAACGTCGGTGTATCTGTAAAAAAAATGTCAGTGCCCCAGTAACAAATACGTGGAAAATTGATTAACACTGACGAGGATCAGCAATCGTGACTGATTAGAATTGATAGTTACCATTGCTCCGGGGTCTTAGACTGGCCGATCATCGGAACGGATCATTATGATAGCCGCGTGAGCTAGGAGCGGTCAGCGTGCTCGTTTCTCATCGATCGCTTGTTACGGACACGTGCAGTACGGAGTATGAAAAATTTAACCTATTGTAACATTACACAAAGAAATCCCATAGTAACCAGTTTCGCGGTGTTGCATCTCGAAAAAATTGCAAGATCACTGAAAAATAAAATGTAAAATACCGGTTTACTCTTCTCAGTGATCGACATAATCGGTTGTAACAGTTGCGATCTTTTATGCTATAGAAATTTCTAGATACAACGAGAACACTAGTTATAATAGTGCATCGAAGACTTCAAGTGCTATTCGGTTTAATGAGAGATGTTCCAATAACAAAAAAATCAATGCTACTAATTTTTAAAAATATTGGGGCCTCCTTTCCCCCCAAAAGAATTTAATTCATGCTAAAATATTAGCACCCCTTAACCATTTAAATTTAAAGAAAAAGGTGTCGATATCTTTATTAAATGAACACTATTGAACACCCTGTATATTGGGCAACGAGTTCCTATCGAAGGAACTCGTTCATCGTTTCATCACTATCAATTTTCATTTTAATCTCCCTACGCTAAAAATGTCTGAGTGCTGTTGCAGTATTATAAAAGGCGCAAGGGTGAAG
>CM052325.1:8187092-8207989 GCA_028455615.1 Lasioglossum zephyrum | reverse complement strand
AAATAAACTTCTCATACATATATACATCGTATAAGACTCACCGATTTCAAAATCCTGTCCAGCAAGCGTAATTTCGGAAGCCTAGCCAGGCCTATGGTGGTCGGTGTACCATCGTAAGACCCTCCCATTTCGTTTCCTGGATCTTGAAATTCGAAATGAGTTCCCTGCATTTTGAGCTGTAATTAATTATATCGTATCAATCTTCAGGAATAAATGTACAAGATTTTATTGAAAACTTCTGAACAGGTAAATACAAAAAACCTTCCTTATCAATAGGAAATGGCCAATTGTAAAATAAAAATCTTATTGTAATTCAATCTTCTTTATACGTATGTATGTTATTTATGCATAAATATATGTATACGTATATAAACATTCGAAAATGTACATTTCAGTACGCAGAATGAATAGAAAATGTATAGTTTAATTAATTTCTCCTAAACTGGAATGCTTAGATACGAAATACAGCAAACAATATTAACAAGTTCATTGTAAAATAAAAATCTTGTTGTAATTCAATCATCTTTATACGTATGTATGTTATTTACGCATAAATATATGTATACGTATATAAACATTCGAAAATGTACATTTCAGTACGCAGAACGAATAGAATGTATAGTTTAATTAATTTCTCCTGAACTGGAATGCTTAGATACAAAATACAGCAAACAATATTAACAAGTTCTTTGTACTTAATTATATTCTGTGCACAGCATGCAATACTATAAATGCAGAAATATTTGAAAGCCTACGTTTCGATCCGTAGAATGCAAGAGAATGTGTAGAATTGTTATTTTCAAATTGTTAATTGCACGATGAAAGGGGAAGCGATTTTAACGAATAGTCTTTATCATGTATAAATTATTTTCAGCACATTACCATACAACACTATCAATAACCAATTAAATTAATTTTTCAAACTATGAATTTGCAGCAGTTTTCTCTTTTTTAAAAAATTATAATTTGTGTTACTGAATTACTTACTGTGTGTTTGATGAAGTACCGACTCACTAAATGTACTTGAGGGCACGTGGTGGCTTAGAGTACAGTGGGTAGAGTACGCGACTGCGGATGTCGTGAACAGCGTTCGACTGAATTCGAAGGACAACGTTCGAAAATGTAAACAGGGACGACTCCTTCGACAACTGTGTTTATGATGATGGGCCAACGGATTCGAAAACTTGTCGCAATTCCGCCCATTTTTTGCTACCAAATTACCAGACCGCGGATCTACAGGTATATGTACAATAAAAATTGTGTTGTACGAATTTATGATCTCGGCGCAAGATTCGATCAATTTTACAATAGGCAGCAAATGTGCAATTATTTATAAATGTATCTTGACGTTTCGATCCCTGAACATTGCCTTCCTGTATTTCTTAGTGTTGTTTTATATGTGTTTTTTTCTCTTTTTGTTACGCAGAAAGTAAGTACATTAATTTTGTTGATTATTTTGATTGACCTGGCTGTGTTTTGAATTTATTTGCCATATTATAATTCTTTTACATTATTTTTAGACGCAATATATGTTCTTTATGGAAATGATCCACATAGGGATCGAAACGTCAAGATACATTTATAAATAATTGCACATTTGCGCCGAAATCATAAATTCGTATTCACTTTCCGATCGAGAAACAAACTTCACCTTTAAAAATTGTTGTGCATTGACTGCGACGAACGAGAGTCAAACCAAAATTTCATTTATCCTTTTTCGAATGTTCACTGCAATTAATACATTGCCATTCTTAAATTCTTTAAATCTGTAAGCGCATAAAATAAATGCATAAAATCCACAGTTCGATTATAATTTTTGTCGAAAATTGTGAAGCTGTTCTCTACTCCTTTTGTTAATAACATCGAGGATATTCAAGCGACAGAAATATTTGGAGACTAACAATTTGAATTTTCAATTTTCCATTTCGAACAACTGTCAACGAAATCATTTCCAAAAAAAGCTATTGTCCCTCAATCTTTTATTGTCCGTATTGTCCTTTGTCGTCTCTTACGTTTTGCGTTCATAATCGCACGAAAACCAGTTCCCATTTTTGATTCGTCGAAAGGAGGGGAGAATGTAGAACACCCTTAGCAACCCTCGGCCATCATAAATGCTATGGGGGGTTGGACATGGGGTGGCCTATCCAATCCTGAAAGTGGCGAGGGTCGAAACTATGGGGGTAACGAAACAAAATACCCTTTGTTAAAGGAATCCTGGGACAATTCAGTAGACTGTTGAATTTTCCAGTGACTAAAACATTTTCAATCAATTTCGGTACTGCATTCAGCGCTTTTCTTTTTTATTAAATAATATTAGCTTGCATAAGACAATTATTTTGCGATATAATTCTTTACGCAATATGTATATGTAGTACCAATAAAAAGCATCGCATTACCTTCTTAAATAACCAGTAGGTATTGTATTATTTTTTGAGATCAATTATTCATTCAATTCTTTTGATATAATACCTAACATTGATGGACACTAGGTGGAGGAATGGTGGTTGACCCTTCTCATTCGTAACATACTCAGCGACGAGAAATTTAAAATTGTAATTATGATGTCCTGTTGATGGTGTTTGAATTATCTTATCGTAGAGTGGTGTTGTAATATCGAATTGTAAAATAAAAAATAATGTGACATTTGAAATAATATTTCAACTAGAATTATTTCAAGAGTGTCCATGGCTGGCTGCTAAATGACTAACGAACAATTAAAATAATGCTTAGTTGTATATTTGATATAATGACCAACGCTGGTGGGGACTAGGTAGAAGAGTGGGGGTAGAGACCCCCAAGCGGTTATGGTGTCTATATACAATAAATTCTCTGATATATCATCGCAAAGTCTACAGAGTTGGTGTACAACTCCGAATGCAAACATACACGATACTCGCAACCGATTGCAACTGCATATCGTATTATTAGCTTGGCTCAATGCAACGGTTGACTAGCGTTTAGAAGTAAACAGTTCCGTGCGTAACGATGTAATAGACTTCTATCAATTTACTCGTACAAGCCGTCTTTCGCCTTGCTCCTTCATTTTCCCCCTCGGCCGGTAGCTCGCCCGTAATTATTATCCTGTCGTAGCTCCTATGACGGATTGCAACTTTGCTGCATCCAACAACGTTCCCGTCGGATGCCATCTACCCAATCCAGATACGTTTGAGCTGTTCATTTTGATCCAGCACACGGGCAATCTCCTGGAAAGAAATCGGTTGAAGCTCCTGGCAACACAATTATTTTCTACAATTTCAGAGTTGTGATGTCATTCACAATCCTAACTGCAGTTTCACATTATTTTCATTTTAATTCTATTAATTATTTCAATTGTTTTTTAAAATTAAAAACCTCAAGCCCTTTGGGTTATCTAGCTTTACAAATAAAGAATTAGGTTGACGTCGAACTCGTTATTTCACTATTTTAATGCAAAGTTGCATTTCTAAGAAGTCACTGAATGAATAATTTTACTCAGGCACATGTGCTAATAATCGCACGAAGGCTACATAAATTCAGTCTAGACAATACATGAATATTCAAACTACCTGAATTGAAAGAGACTAAAGCGAAAATGAAATTTATTGTCTAATATATTCTTCTAATGTTTTTAATGGTTTTTATTGTACCTATTTACCTCTGTCACGAATGCATAAAATCCGCTGGCTAATCATTAACGTCGTCATCTTTATAATCTGAATAATTATCAGATAGAATTATTTTTTATATACATTTTTAAATGGATTTTATAAAAATTTATTTACCATGAAAATCCGCAGTTATGGGGTGTATCGAATGGAAATTGACTGCAGAATATTTGGACAATATTCCTTGCGACTGTGGACGCAGGGTTGCGAGAGGATGGTAGAGCTGCAGCGTGCAGCTAAGAGGACGACGGAATGTAGGGGATCATCGGCCAATTTGAACGTGTCGAAACGTTTCGACGTCGTTCATTAAGGTGGTACGTGGTGCGGCGTGGGTAGAGACGACGAGGAGAACGGAGGAGAACGTGGTGCGCGTCCAAGAATCGCCGTTCACCGAGATTCCATCAATAATCGCAGGTTGCACCGCAATCGGGCGGAGCCCGGAACTGTTCTGCAGTCGCGGTGGCCCGCGACGAACGAGCCCGTGCTCTCAGAACTCGAGGAATTCCTACGGAATTCGCTTGGAAATCCTTTATGGAGCCTTTCCATGAAAGTTGCTCGCGCTCGGAGCATGACAGGTTTCATTTTACCCATCGACTGTTACAAAACGTTGACCAAAGTCGAACTATAAATTAATGACTTTTGGGCTATTAATATTTATATGCGCAAGTTAAATGTGGGTATAAGAATTAATTGGATCGACCGATGCGATTGTTATTGGCGATGTCATACGAAGATAACAATGTCATCGACGTATTTTTATACATATTTCGTTTTGATGTACAACCTCATTCCAATCATCTTTTTTACCTCCAACGCCCATAGCTAGAGAGTTTACAACAATATTAATCTTCAGAAATGTGTTTGTTATTTATCGATCAGATTATCGATACGTTTCGAAACGTAGAAAGTTTAATCAAACTAGCAAAATTGCTTTAATATATTTTCTGACCGAACCTTTGCGCCGAGATCATCAATACTTCTTGTTATAAACAACCTTACGATCGATAAATAACAAACACATTTACAATGGATGGCGAATTCAACACACCAACCACACATTTTCTTGCGTCTTTGTCAAGGAGTTTTGGCTCTGAAACCAAGAGATATCGAAACGTAGAAAGATTAATCTTCAGAATTCGGATTTAACTGTGATCCTCAGTAGAGTTCGGACTTTTACCCGGGTATATGAAATACCCGGGTACCCGAGTACCCATGAGATACCCGGGTAGAGCAAAACTACCCGGGTATCTCATAAGACATAAGTCATAAATGATTTTGTGCAATTTAAAACAATAATGAAATTAAAAGAACGTTGATATATTAATTTAAATTTATTAAAATCGTTCAAGAGATTAAGTAATCGTAATATATCGTCTGCTTTTTCCTATTGATGCAAACGATTTTTATTTTGCATGAAGATCCGCAGTGTATTCATGAGATACTCGGGTACTCGGGTAATTTTGTGTTTACACGAATACCCGGGTACCCGAGTAATTTTTGTTTACCCGGGTATCTCACAGGTAACCCGGGTATCTCATAAGTCACAGCTCTAATTCTCAGTCCGTAAAATATTATTAAAATGCAATGTTTTTTATCAATGACACAGTCCTCTTATAAAAATGACGAATGTGGAGAAAATTGTATAGGAACTCTGGTTATTCCGAGCACCCTATGAATGAAAACGAAATATCAGTTCGGCCGGTGCACTGACTCGTGCAGCGTCCGGTCGGTCGCGCACCCGACAGGTACTTATTGATGGAGATAAGCCCGAAGGTTTCCGAATGGTGCGTTGTTGCCTCACCACAGCCCCGGCCGAGGTAAATAAGGAGTGGGCCCAGCATGAGGCCCAGCGATCGTGCTCTGATCCGCCGCCAGGGGTTAAGTCGTCTCATAATCGTTACTCGGCCGTTCGGTACCTCATCGTGTCGCGATTAGGCAACGGCAATTATCGATCGTTGTCGCTTGCCTCGATTAATCGGTCCCGATTCAGGAGCGATCGTGACCGTCCGCAGCTGACCGCTGCCGTCATCATTCCAGAGATCACTATTTCGCTACCATAACAACGCGATTCTATTGCGCTGCCGCCAACCTTTCGTGCTTATCGTGATTCCTCAACATTTTTACACCTTTCACGATTCTTTACAACAAACACTTCATGTTCTAATGAAAATATCGACATCATCTTTTTTTTTTAAATTAATGGTCAAGGAGGCTAATATTGTTGCGCGTGTTACATTTTTTGGAGAGAAACGAGGACCCTTCCCACCATTTTTAAAAATGGCAAGCCACATTTTTCTTCGTAACATCGATTTTGGTTAGGTTAGGTTAAATATCGACATCATCTTTTTTTTGTAAATTAATGGTCAAGGGGGCTAATATTTTTGTGCGTGTTACATTTTTTTGGAGAGAAACGACGACCCTCCCCAACATTTAAAAAAATGTTAAGCCACTTTTTTCTTTATAACAACGATTTTGGTGATAATTACGTAAAAAAATAAGTATGTCGATGCGAGGATAACCTCGCGTCATGAATGACCGATATGTACATTAGGAGAATCGAGATATCTATCTCCAGTCGACCGATATACTCGTTCAATTTACAACAATTACAATGCACAATGCAACAACGTCCGTTGTATTGCTTCTTCGCTCGATAGGCTTTCGAATGCCAGCGACGGACCGTTCATTTTGGAGCCCTGGGCTAACACTGTTTGGGGGCCTAAGCAATTACCTCAAGTACCAAAAATTGTTGTGTTATTAAATTTTTCTTATATTTCTAATTTAAATAGATTTTATATTGTTGACCGCGAAAAGTGTCATCGAAATACTGTGGTGCCCAATGAACCCACCTTTATTCTATACTGTAGGTCCCGTCGCGAAATAATTCTCGCATAAGAATTCAAAAAGCGAAGTTAAATAATAATAAAAAAGGGCCCTATGACTGAACCGGGCACTGGACCTCAACCTGTAAGGACTACGCCTAAATCCTCTATGTTTTTAGCCCTCCAACTGTGAAAAAAAAGGATCTCGTTCTATCAGAGTTCGTTATTCGGTAAACGCGGGGCAATTTTACGCTTTTGCAATACAATGTTGTTGCGGAAACGGGTGCTCGTTAAAGTAACGATGGTGCTAAGTGACCGCGATCGATGTGGGATTGACGTGCCGGCTGATTTCCACTCGCGCATAGGAAATTGCCGACGTCCGAGCACTATAATTTCCGCCGGCTCGCGAAACTGCCCAGATTTTTCTTCGTGTACCTCGCCGATCCTGCAACGAACGCTTCTTTCAGTTTTATTTCTTCATTTGAAGTGACCCGAAAAACAGCCGTTTGACAATTTTCTGAAGGGCTGTCGCTGTACAGAGTCGGTGCTCCCATTTTATGCTGAGTGATCGGCAATTCTAACAAATTCCCATAAAAAAATAAGTCGAAAATGTAGAACAAAATTTTTCATATAAGGTATTTGTTTTTCAGCAAATCAAATTGGAAAATGCGTGCTTAGCCTTTGTAAGTGGAATCGGTAGGTCGTGAACAGACACGGGAGCAGAGTTGTCCCCACACTAGCTTCCCTTTATACAGGGTGTCTCAACTGATTTTGACATCTTGATTTTCTCGCTTTTGTTACTCTCGCAAAAACTGTTTCAGCATAGGCTTGAATAGTTTTTGAATGGAGCATATTTTGATGTTATAAATTTGATATGAAATAAAAAATGATTCGTTAGAAAAAAGTACTAACCTATGTATGTCGAAAAGTTAGCAGTTCACGAGATACTTCAATTTAAATTATTTAAATTCTGAACCGTTAGACTAGCAAAAACGATTGACTGAGGTCGGTTCTTAGTACGATAGTAATGGTGTTTTAGAATTATTTAAATTGAAATATCTCAACTACTACTAACTTTTCGACATACATAGGTTAGTACTTTTTTATAACGAATGTCCAGCTGCATCGATTGATGTATTCAAAAATACCTCATTCTATTTAAAAAAAATAGTTAACCTTTATGTGACCCTTACGCGTCCACTCACGAAAAAACTAATAACATCAAAACATGCTCCACTCGATACCATTCAAGCCTACGCTGAAAATTTTTTTGCTACTAGTAACAATAGCGAGAAAATCAAGATGTCAAAATCAGGTGAGACACCCTGTATAACCTCTCCCTCTTTCTATAAAATTTCTACATGTCGATTTGATTGTGTCCGGTAGATTTATTTTTATTTGAGTAATTTCTGTTGTGATTCACGGATTAAAGCGGTTACTTTCGAAATTGTACCATCAGAATCTGTCAACGATAACCTTGCGAGACCTGATGATGCACGATGACTCTACCGCTTGTAGAGCTGTAACGAAATCGGGATTTCACGGTCAAACCTCGAGAAGAACAGCCGAAACGCGGTAAAACACGGATACACTACGGCAAGTAATTTCCGTCGCGTGAAATCGAACGTTGAAAAACGTGTTGCAAGAAGCGAAGAGGTGTTTTTCATCGCGTCGAGTCGCGGAAAAATGATTGGACGCCATTGCAACGGAAAACCATAGCGAATCCACCATTTTTCTGCTTCGTAACTTATCAATAGCACTGCGCAACAAGTTTTAATTTACCTTGTGCTCTGACAATAATAGTTCTAACGATCCTGAATAAAATTTACATGTTGAGTACGGACTAACCAGATGCACTTTGACTACTGTTTATTGCAATATGTTAAATATTATTATCAGTGCCGGATTAAGCCAGCACGGGGCCCGTAGCAAATGTTACCAGGGGCCCTAGGTTTTCCACGATAACTGTATAATAAATATATATAATAAAAATATATATAGTAATATATATATATAATAATATAATAAAACACGATGAATGATCTTTTTTTAGCAAAAATGTCTGGTAACGGTATCGACCAAATTTTAGATGAATTTTCTGTTGCAAACGCGGGGCCCGTAGCATTTGCTACTCCTGCTACGGGGTTTAATCCGGCACTGATTATTATGGGATTTTTGATGTTGAAGAGCAGAACATCTCCAAAATTGAAAGGTGCCGTTTCCACAATGTGATTCGCACTTAATACAACATAAGGCTTCAATTATGAACCGTGAACGAGCTCACGACATCGTAAATAGTGTTGCATTGCGAAACGCTGTCGAAAATAACCGTTGATAGCTCGAGCGCCATTGGGGCTCCTTGAAAGGTCGAACCCTACCGAGAACGCGCCAGCTATTTCTGGATAAAGACATACCTTTCGTCGGTTGAACCGTTAAAGATCGGGGTCGTTGTTATTATTTCCGTAATTAAAGACGATCATCGTTATTGTCCAACCATTCTTGATCCCCTGCGGGGGCCGACAATGTATCTACGGCGAGCTGGAACCACAAGCTATCTTTAAAACGACTCCCATAAAACGTTATGAACCAGAACAATTTTAACTCAACCATAAAAATTTTTGTGACCGCCATATTTGCAGCCTGTCGTATTTTTAACGAGGTGTACATCGGCATTTTCAAAATTATGCACACTTTCGGAATTAAAATCTTCCTCTTCGACGAGCTACGTACACGTATACAGGGTGTCCGAAAAATATACTAGAAACATATTTGAAGTTAGACTTTCTCCTTTGCGAAAATGTTCTCCGAGCGGCACCGTAGTGGAATTATTTTGAATCCACTGTACTTGTTTGAACGATTCTTTTCTATTATTCCGACTTGGATTATTTTCTGACAATTCTTTCTAAAAAGAATTTATATTTAGACGGAGTTGCAAAAATCGAGTTCTCAGGACCTCGGAGAAAGTATTTTTGCGCCGGACTGTATCAATGGATGAAACATGGTGAACGGGAACGGTTGACACCTGAATGTAAAATACTGTTTCGACCCGAGCGGACACAATTCGGGAAACGAGCCGGGTTCGATCGTTCCGATACCTCGCCTCGGCGTTATTGCGTATAAACTGTATGAATTTAGTGGCGTTTCGGAGCTGGAATGGTCGCTAAACGCGACACTTTATCGTCAGAAGGCGGAATGCTTTTCCCCTGACATTGTACTCAGAACGGTGTACCTTGGGACACCTTAAAACTCGCCCGCTGAGAAACGCGCGTGTTGCTCCGTTTAGCGAAAATCTATTTACTTGTTTGCGTCTATGGTATGGCATCCTTTACGGGGCTAGGAAGGTTAAATTGAAATCGAATACTCTCGTGCGGAGCTGAATCGTATCGTGGGGAAAGTGAATGCGTCTCTTCTGGAACAGCTAACAAATAAGAAATGCTTGATTAGTCATCAGAAATGACATCGGCGTGGGCGTAGAACTCGCAGGAAGGGTTGAAAAAATTATTTTCAAACATAATCATTCACTACCCTAGTAGCACAAAATATTATATACACATTCATATAATATTAAAAAGAGATTCAATCTGTTCTTAATATTTAAATATACATACAATATTTATTTTATATTAAGTAACAAATATTTCTTTTTAAATATGCAAGAAATATATATTTCATATTACGAGAAAAATATTTTTTTCTAAATACAAAATGAATCTTTATTTAATATTAGAAATAGAATATTTTTTCCTAATGTATAGATAATATTTATTTCATATTATAAAAATTATTTTTTCTTATTATAAAATAATGTGATTATTCCGATAACCGATTGTTCTTGGCGATGTCATACATTTGCGAAGATAACAATGTCATCGACGTATTTTTATACTTATTTCGTAATAATAAATTACGATCGATAACTAATTAATTAATTCACTTTTTAAAAATTCCTGAAAAACTCGTTGTTCGTCGCAAACAAGGTTCTACGATTGTAATAAAGTTCCAGGTACTTCGAATGTATGAATTGAAAGTAAATGCGAACATTGTCCCGATAAATTCATACGTTGCCTTCCAATTTTCTCTCGTGCAGGTACACCCGGTACCTTTATTAGCAAACACGAGCCTCGCGGATTCAAATTGTCCGAACATTCTCGCAACCGTCTGCATAGAGAACACTCTCGTATCTCGATCGGCGAAAAACCTTTCTTGCATAATTCCCGGACCCGGACAGCTCCACTTCCATCCCTGCCGGCCGCTCAGCATCCTAATCGTCCATCGTTTTCTCTTTGGCCGTCGCGTATCGAGCTCTCTGTGGCAACATGGATCCTGGCATACGGCCAGGAATATTTATGGTATTACTTGGCGAAGCTTGAATAGCAAAGCCGCGGTATGTCCTACAAGTTATCGGAGAGTTTGCTTCTTGGGTGGCTTCCTGGCTCCCCAGGGGGTGCCCGGTCATCCTTTTTCCTCCCCCTACCTCCCCACCACTCCCTTCACCTCCTCCATCGCCCCCCTGTAACAGCCCTGAACGCGGTTTCTTTCCTCCTCGCTCTTCCTAGTCCCTGTCATGGCCACCATAACGAATGCGAATGCCCATTATCACTCTCGTCTGCCACGTGTCACCCCGTTCTTGCGAGCTTCCGGTTCCGGTTGGACTAATTTCGTGGATTTCCGGGGTTAACTCCCTGATGATCCTTAAAGTCTGTTAAGGGGTCACGTAGAATATTACTGTTCTGTAATTGTGAACACTGGAAGCGATCGTTTCACATTGCTTCGTTCAAACAATTTTCGTAGACGTATTTTAAGAAAGCAGTGTCAAATAAAATTTTATACTCGGTGCCAGTAGCCTTTGTAGACCTAGAATAAATAAAAACCGTACTAAATTTTGTCGAATCTCATGTTCCAGCACTTCTTGAACTTTTTCGAATGAACTCGCGAAGATCCGCAGTCGATCCATCAGGTGTATTCGAATTTTTGGAGCCACGAAAAATGTATAGCTGGTTATTAATAATTGTTAGGGTACCTATTCGACTTTCGGAATAGAATATGTCCTGTGCGTCAGTTGAGACCTGGAGTGATGCGTCAAGTTGGAATACTGGAGTATTGCGGATAGTAGGTCCCTGTATTCGATATCTCCGGACTTGAATGGGTTAAAGTCTTTTATGAAGGTGAGTTTTTCAGTAGTTTCTCATCTTCGAAAAAAAATGGGTCTCTATTCGACTGATAATGTCCTCGAGTGAACCGAGAGTGTATGGGTCCAATATAGTTGTCCGTAAATATTCTGGTCCCGAAGTGTAAGTGTTTGGCCGAGGCTGGCATCTTATATGTCCCCTAAACTATAGAATTGCAATTGGAGCGATGACGCCAGCAAACCGGACTTGAATGGGTTAAAGTCTTCTATGAAGGTGAGATTTTCAGTAGTTTTTCATCTTTGAAAAAAATTGGTAGCTATTCGACTGATAATGTCCTCGAGTGTACCGAGAGTGTATGAGTCCAATATAGTTATCCGTAAATATTCTGGTCCCGAAGTGTAAGTGTTTGGCCGAGGCTGGCAGCTAATAAGTCCCCTAAACTATAGGATTGCAATGGGAGCGACGAGGCCAGCAAACTAGCGACTCGGGCATCCGTCATCGTTGAGCCACAGCGGCTGCCAGACAGAGCTCGGCTTTTTTTCACGTGACCAAACGATCCTTGGGAACCTGTTCGTCATGTCGGGAGGATCGCATCGATATATTACTGGCGTTATATCCCCCGATGGGAAGCGCGGCGTATTTAATTAGCTCCGGAGAGCCACGAGTGAGCCGGATGATAGAAATTATGAATCGCGCTTTGATTATACGGGATTCTAAAGGAAAAAGGGCCGCCTCGCCGCGGCCGACGCGATCTACAGGCTTATTTTCTGCAAGGATCGCTGGCCGAAGCTTTTTCCCTCGGAGCGATGATTGAGGTCATGAATATCACCGCGGCGCTGCTACATCATAAATTTGACGAACTGCGTCGCGACGGTTTTGTCAATAGGAAAAGAAAACCTTTCAGTGCCAGGCCGCTGCCTTTTTTTCCATCGTCGTTCCCATGTCCCGCAGTGATTTATTGCTTGTTAACTTCTTTACCGGTGATACGGAAATTAAAAAATACTGTCGGACCCTTCTATGGACGGTGAACTATCATCTCAGTGACCCTCACTTAGATCTTCTTTTTAGGACAACGGCCGTGAAGGTGTCCGATTTTTCGTTGCTTCCTTGTTGCTGCTACGTGCTAGGATTTGTGACAATGCGTCTCGAAGGTAGACTGCGAATCTTTATGCAGAATTTTCTGAACTAATTTCAAAAAGAACATTTATTCCTGGCGAAACGAATAGCGCAAACTATTAAATCATTAAAACTATATATTATAATATAATTGTACATTAAATTACAACATTAAAACTCGTATTAAAACATTTTAATAGCTAACGTGATTCTCGAACCTGAAGATTCAAATCTGAATCCAGCGTTTAGTATCTCACAAATATGGCTAATTGTTGTTGTAAATGATCGAACCTTTGCGCCACGAATAAAAATTTGTAATATTCTGAAGTAATGTAGTTATGCGTAAAAAAAAACACCGATGACCTTGATAACTTCGAAAGAAATGGCCTTCGGAAAAAAATATCGTTTTCAATATAACGGTTCCTTCAAACCGTTCAAATAGTAGACAAAATATTTTTTGTACCCCCACAATTGTAGAAGATATTTAGGAGTTCTGTTTTACACGAAACACCCTGTATAATTTGTACGTCAGCGAAGAATTTCGCAGGATTCCGTTTATGGGTGTCTGATCGGTTCGCCGAGGATCTCGTTCCGACGCGGCGGACCGGTTCAACGGGGACCAATAAATTGGACCGTTCATTCATGTTTCACTCGCGCGTGCATCGGCGCATCGTTGCATCGGCGGCGGATCAGTGCATCGGTGCATGAGCGCAGTGCTCGCATTCGGACGCGTCCCTTCCGTTCGATTTCTTTGGCTCGGAGCGGCACACCTTGCTTTAATCGCGAACGATCTCGCCGATCGATCCGGCTGATCTATCGTGTCTCACCGCGAGGAACATAATTATTAGAGCCGAACGGAGGCTCGACGGTGAAAATGGCAACGCGGTCATCGGAGATAAGGCGCCGCGATGAGTGCGAGATCGACGGATAAACCCGCGCCGCGGTCCGATTCGATCCGATCTACCGAATGATTACGGAAAAGTCCGAGTGACGCTTCCAGCCCTCTTGTGATTTTCCTTTTTCGCTTCCAGTCGCCGCCGAAGATCCGATCACGCGTGATGGAGAAACTGTTGGAGCATCGATGGCAACGCATCTTATCTTTAATCCACTTATTCATGACCGAAAGATGTCATACCAGCGATAATTATTTAAAATTAATTACCCGACAAGAAAATATAATTTCCGGTTGACGAGAAAGTGCAATGTCAATAATTATGTACAGAATAATATACAAAGATGCAATGTACACATCTCGAAAACACTAGTATATTATATTGTAAACGAAAAAGTAGTGCTTGAATTCACCCGAGGAACATATTAGAGAACGCTCTATATAAATCGAAGAGTATTTTGCATTAAAGCAGGAACAAAATTGAGTCCTCAAAGAACACTTTTTACAAATTTAATGCATTTATGATAAAAACGACTAGATGAAGAATAAAACCGTAAGAACAGAACAATTTAAGAATAATTATTTAAAATTAATTATCCGACAAGAAAATATAATTTCCGGTTGACAAGAAAGTGCAATGTCAATAATTATGTACTAATAATATACAAAGATGCAATGTACACATCTCGAAAACACTAGTATATTATATTGTAAACGAAAAAGTTGCTTGAATTCACCCGGGGAACATTTTAGGGGCCACTCTGTATAAATCGAAAAGTATTTTATATTAAAACAGGAACAAAACTGGGTTCTCAAAGAACACTTTTTACAAATTTAATGCATTTGTGACAAAAACAACTAGATGATTAGAATTGTTAAAAGGTTGTTCAAGTCTTTTCAAATCCGCAAATTACGTTTAATAGTTGTAAACAGCTGCAACAAGTGTTTCGCGTACTCGGGCTGACCGTATCAACGGACTCAATTGATTTAATCGTTATAAACTCTCGCGTTAACGCTAATTACATGTAGCAATTTGAAACAACTCTATTCTCGGCAGCATTAAACGTTCGTCAGCGGTTCAGGCGTGCTCTTATGAAGATATAAAATTAATTACGGCTAACTGACGTCGGTTACGATATCGTTGGACCGTGGAAAATATTATACCAACGGTGTGTAAATGTTGTCACGCGTTGCTCGATGTTTAATTCTCGAACCCATTAAATCGGGCTTTAGTCATTAGGAAATTTATTGTAACCGCGTAGCACGTCGCTCGAGAGCATCACCGACCAGTCATTATATGAATATCCGCATAATCGGATCGGTGATCGCGTACGCTCATGTACGTACGATTGAGCATGTGCTAACGAGCGGGTAATTAAGATTCTTTCATTGACCTTATCTACGTGACGTATGAACATTATAAGGATATGTAAAATCGATCCTCGGCCTCGTACCAGACAGTGCCCGTAGATTAACTTCTATTAATATTCAGACACTATATCAAGAAAAATTGTCTCTTTCAAAATTGAACCAAACAACAACATTTTAAGAAGTTAGAAAAATTAGTTTAAGAGATAAAGCCTTAACAGAGGAAGAAGTTATTTTGTTATTTTGTTATTTCTTCATTTATGAAGAAATTGGTTGAATGAAATATAGAACAGTAAAAGATTATATTCAGGGCTCTACTTTCAATATGATGCATTTATAACATACTTAATTTTCGTGTCACGTGGGTGCAGATTTGGACCGCAATTTCTCGTTGAATCTTAATATTTCCAATGGAAAGAAAATGTATAGTAAGTTCAAAAGATTCTACGTTAATAAAAAAAAGATCAACTTATTCCGACAAATAGTTTCCACGATAAAAAATCATATGTACGGCAATGTTCACGAATTTTATATCCCTAACAAGCCCACAAAATGAACATAAATAAAGAAAATTTAGCAATAGCTATTAGATAATTAAATAGTTATCGATCGTAATTTATCTTTAGGATATTATGAATTTTCATTCTCGACGCAAAGGTTCGATCATTTTTCTACATTTATTGTAGAAACTATTTGTTCTAGAAAAATGATCGAACCTTCGAGCCGAGAATAAAAATTCATAATATCCTAAAAATAACTATTAGACTGCGGATTTTATAGGAAGATGTTGCAGAGAGTGAGTTCGAGAAGATGAAAGAGAGTCGCGTAGGCCCGGTCCCGAGGTGAACGGACGATTATGTGATCACTGGAGGATGCACTGATTCTTTTTAGCCTCGGAACTAGTTTACGTCAGGGCGGAGCGAGCAAGAAAGCAGGCGAGAAGAAGAAGATGAAGCAGAAGAAGAAGAAGAAGAAGTGAAAGGAAGATCCTGAAGTCCGTAGAAAAAGAAGAAGAGTTGAAGCAGGAGGAAGGAGAAGAGGGAAAAAACCAAGGTTCCCTGTGTCGACAGCCGATCTGATTGGATTTATCAGAGGCAAATGCATTCGGCCGAAGCTACGCGATTCTTTCTTTTTTATTCCTACCTTGCGAGATTACATCGAAAACCCCCACGGCCCTGTCGCTGCTTTAGATCTCCTGTCCGATCCTTCTCGAAAGATTAGGAAGTCGCTTATTAAGCGCCCCTTCTGGTTTTAAATCGTCCGTATTGATATACTACCATTTGCCACGATTTTAACAGAGTTTAAATATATCGGTTTCATTTCGATCGCGTTCGGTGCGTGGAAATCGTGTCTGCTCGAGTAAATCGTATGTATAATTAAATCACAATCCGACAGAAGGAAGATTAAACGATTGATATATTATGCAATGTGTCTGCAGAATGTTGTACTTGAAAGGAGCGATTCCTCATGGCTAGACTGCGGCTCTTTATGCAAAATGAAAATGTTTTGCATTGATTGTGGAAAGCAGGAATAACATAAAAATTGATTTCATCCCTTAAAGACGAAACGTCTCTTTTCTTTTCCTCCTATTAAACATTTTTAATAGCTAACGTGGTTCTTGAACCGGAAGATTCAAATCCGAATCCAGCGTTTAGTATTCCTACAAAATAGCTATTTGTTGTGTAGAAAAAATGATCGAACCTTTGCGTCGAGAATAAAAATTCATAATATCCTAAAGATAAATTACGATCGATAACTAATTAATTATCTAATAGCTATTTCTAAATTTTCTTTATTTATGTTCATTTTGTGGGCTTGTTAGGGATAGAAAATTCGTGAACATTGGTACTTGTGATTTTTTATCGTGGAAACTATTTGTCGGAATAAGTTGATCTTTTTTTTTTATTAACGTAGAATCTTTTGAACTTACTATACATTTTATTTCCATTGGAAATATTAAGATTCAACGAGAAATTGCGGTCCAAATCTGCACCCACGTGGCACGAAGATTAAGTATGTTATAAATGCAAAATATTGAAAGTAGAGCCCTGAAGACGGCCCACAGTGGGCCAGATAGGATAAGTAGGAGGAAAAAAGTCCGAAAATAAAGGTAAAAAAATGTAAAAATTCGTGAATATTTTATATGCTACACATTCCGTTGAGACGTAAATTGACCTCTGGTATTAGTATTATCAACAATAAAACAAATGACGAAGTCAAATGCTGCGTTGCGTTGGTTTACGTTTCTCGAACGTTTACTGCAAAATATTGAGTATCAGAATATGTGTCGTGATTATTCAGCTATTATCAACGACTTTTATATTCATAATAACATGAATTCAGCAGTTGAAAGTAAATACAGAACTACAGATTTATTTCAATTTGTGCGATACAGATTATTTTTGTTTCCGGAAATCTTGGCAGTCATAATGTTCGTTTCTTGTAAGCTATTTCACGTTCTGTAAAGTGTAAATTCTAAGTTACCAAATGTTACTAATTGAAACTATTTTTAGTCAACAGTAACATGTTTATACATCATATAAATTCAAAACTTTTTTGCTTTTAGTTGTTATTACATGAAAAATAATTTTTTTGGTAGATCGTAAACCTGTTATAACTCGACGCGATAGATACTTCATCCACAAAAATTAGGACTAATGCAATCCACTTCAACAAAATATCGACAAATTCTTGTGACTTATTTACAAATCTAGATTTTTGCATTTAGACTTTGTGTTTAAACCTTTACCACAGCTACGTATGACATTTGTTTGCAATAGCAATTTCTCTAAATCTGATGAAAAAATGTTTCAAATAAAAGTTTAACAGTATTCATACATGTATAAATTGCAATATAAAAAACATTGAAAAAATTTTGTTCAAAAGAAAAAAATAATAATGCTTCGATTTTTTTAATATTACATTGTATTTTTGATTTGATAATGTTGTAGTTGTGTTAAGACGAATTCACTGATGTATAATATTATGATTTTGACACTATTAATAACGTTGCAATAGTATTGACGCACTAAACTGGATAAATGCTTACTGTGCGGCGTGTCACTTCGACGACATCGGTTAATAAATGATTGGAAAAATCGGGAAAACTTTGGAACACGCATTGGAGGGTTTAACGACAGGATGCGTGGGCTATCTTTTTGCCGGCGAGTGTACCTCCTCCGTAATAAATCGTGCATCAAGGGACAGCGGTTTCTCTTTGCTGGCGCGATGGCTGCGGGGGTGCGTCGAGGCCGAGGGCATGCGTGCATGCGCAAAGCGCTGCAAAGCGCTGCAAACGACTGCAAAGCACGACCCGCACGAAATGCATCGCATTACCAGCGACGCTTAGGAAAAAGGCTCGCGTGGGCGTCGAGTTAATAACCTTACGCCTCGTCGCATTAACGTCTTCTTACGGAAAATTACGAGCTATGCAAGATTCGTGCGTCGCGCGACTCGTCTCGTCGCCGTGATCAACACTCCCCTCGTGCCTCCGCAATCAATATGTAATTATCAGCTGTGTTGCGACACAACCCCGGAATCCTACGCCTAATTGCGGTACGCGTGTAGCGAGCCACGCGTCCCTCCTCGCCTTTTCATCGACACCCCGCTTTCACTTTTCCTTTCCGGCCTTTTTCCGACCTCCAGCGCCTCACTCATGTTAACGTAACGTGATTTATTATACAGGGTGGGGCGCCATCTAGATTTACGTCATTATTATTACGCATAGCAAACAATGTTTCAGATGAAGTTGAATGATTTTGTGAGTGGCACATTCTGATGGTACATTTTTTTGTAGGTGGACGTGTAAAGGACATATGAAGATCATTAATGTTTTTTTAAATGGAATCATTTTTTTTTTGCTTCAGCTGATGCTCCTTCATATTCTTTACAGAAAGGCATTACTCTATTTGTGTAAAAAAATCATTAGTTTAGGAGATATTTTAATTATAATTTGTTAGGAAATCTTGATTCAGAAAGTGTTCTGATGCAAATAGTCGCCACATTGAACCTTTTCTGTAAATAGACATTATAATTAAAATATCTCCTAAACTAATGATTTATGGTTGCTGAAAGTTGAGCATTTTTCGTTTTGACAAATAAGGGCGCCGTCATATTGGTTTGTAGTGGCGATCGCGAGCCACCTAACCTAATCCTGAATCATTGATCCTAGGGGATTGAAATTACGACTACACCCGCGCTGGGTACAAACCTACTGAATTAAATACCAAATGCATCATAATTCGTTGGAAAAAGACTGAAATTTTGAGTTCGTCAAGGTAAAGAGCAACCATAATTTGGGCTATTTGATTTGGAAGATAACCACTGCCCCCACTGTTCCAATTATCTCGATGTTTCTTTAATTTGTTAGCAAATTACTTTTTTAAATTTCTTATTCTAGAGATTCTAAGAGGCTTGCAACGAAAATCTCATTCTTGATTGGCAAGATAAACCAGTTTCGCAAGAAGCTCGCTACATAATATCAAGAATTTACTTCGTTCTGCAGTCGTTAACGATTACAAGCAATAATTCGGAAAAGCAAACATCGCCGACTGATAACAGCTATAAGAGTACCGATTGAGACAACATCGAGATCTGAGAAGTCGTGCGTTCTTCATTACCGCCGTGGATCGCTGGGCAATTGCTACAGGCGCGGGCAGTTTGAAAAGAAATTCAAGTTTTCAAGATCCAGTCGCATTTACATTCCGACGACTCTGTTACCGTAATGCGAAACGTAAACCGTACAAAATTGACGGCGAGGAAGCGAATGAAACGTGCTGGCAGGTTTCGTGCACCGGAGACTTCGGATACAGACAGTTCTGTAAATATTTTTTTCTGTTAAATATGAAATGAAAAAGATAAAGAAGTAATTTGAAATTATTGTATTAAATGAATCAATATTATATACATTCAAATAACACTGTTTGAGACCCTAGTAGCACAAAATATTATATACACATTCATATAATATTAAAAAGAGATTCAATCTCTTGTTAATATTTAAATATACATACAATATTTATTTTATATTAAGTAACATATATTTCTTTCTAAACATGCAGGAAATATCTATTTCATATTACGAGAAAAATATTTTTTTCTAAATACAAAGTGAATCTTTATTTAATATTAGAATAGAATATTTTTTCCTAATGTACAGATAATATTTATTTCATATTATAAAAAAATATTTTTTTCTTATTATAAAATAAATCTTTATGTAATATCAGAAATTATATAAAATTATATAACATAATATAAAAATTTCTTAATTGTAATAAGGTCCTTTGGAAGATAAAATAGAATATTCTCTCAAGCAGTGCACAGAAAGTAATAGATATTCATAGTTTCTAATTTTTGTTATAACTTTTTTTTACATTTGAAAATTTTATTGAATGTTATTTAAATATTGAATTTATATTTTTCAAATATTGGATTCACATTTACTTTATATTTTTTAAATATCTAGTTTATATTTCTTGTACATGTATACAATATTCAGATCCAATATTTTTCTCATATGAAAAAATGTGGCTTAAAAAATATTTTTCCAATATTTGAAAAAAATATTTTTGTGCTACTAGGGGATGTTTGTGCGAAAGAAATTATTTCAAGTAGTTCCTTCTTATTTTCATTTCTAATAAAATTTGCCCTGGTAACAAGTACACCGAAACGATTTCCCCCACTCTACATTCCCCTCTTACGTTATATTATTGGTCACGTGAAGCGTTCTGTCTTGCCTGTATCATAATGTCACGCAATTAATCCGATATTGGCAGAGACGGGGTAATGTTTTCTCCTAAATTCGTGATCCTTCCCCTCATCCGGCGACTCTGGCGCCGTCACCTGTACCTGGTCGAATTCCGATCGAGCTCCCCGCAAATATGCATTGTAGGGAACGAATCCAGATCGATGCTCGATAAACAGA
>CM052325.1:8158535-8186992 GCA_028455615.1 Lasioglossum zephyrum | reverse complement strand
GAATTGCAAATGAAGCGATCATTGATGGATGTCCACAGAAACATCGAAAGTTCGGGCGCATCGGTACGGTGGTACCCTAACATTGTCTGTTGGCAAGTTGCCGTACGTTCGGTTCACCCACCATTACTCAGGGTTAATCTGGCGATGATCTCGATCCGATATTCCAGCGAGCCCGGGCTGCGGACACGTCCCGGCGATTTGCAAGCGATCCTGCTTGTCCATTAGGAAGGACGAAGATCGTCGTGATGAACGACGCCGGCGTGTGTCGCGCGTGGCAAAAACTAAACACGTTGCGGCCGAGCGTCGGTAATGTATCGCCGTCGTTCCGCGTCGTTCTCTGACACTGTAATTGTAATACACATAGCGGATTGCTTATACGTCTCGACTTGATTGCCCTGCATCTGTGAATCGATGAAAGAAACAGGCGATAGTCACTTGACAGAATAGTTGAGAGTCCAGGTTTTGACATAGACTTGGCAAGAATTGACAGCGGCAGTTACAGAACCTTAGATGCTCTAGATCAGTGTTACCCAAACTTCTAGCATCTATGTATGTGATCCCTTCTATAAGTGTCCTGATACTGAGTATCGCCGTTGAGAACAATATTAAGTAGCAGGCGTGTACATCCTTTGTACACAACAGTAGACTCTCGGTGCACCAGAATTGTTCCAAACTCTTCCTGTACCTCTAGGGGTACGCGAACCTCACTTTGGAGAACATTTTTATAGATAAAAGTAGCAGAAAGGTACGCCCCTTTGGGTATTCATAAAGAGGGAGCAACAAAGCCACGCCCATTTGGAACATTCTAAATACAGGGACGAAGAAGCCCCGCCTCTTTTGGACAATCTAGATAGGGACAGCGACGATGCCACGCCCCTTTAGGATCTGCATACGAGTGGAGAACGATGCCACAGTACGTTTGATCATTGTAGATAGAAAGAGCAGCAACACCACGCCCCTTTAGGACCGTCACACAGAAGGAGGGGCAAAGCCACGCCCCTACATCAAGAAAACATTCACACCACGCCTCCTCCATAAGTAAAGAGAGTGTTAAAGCTAGGCTCACTAATCATCACTCAAGCTACAATTGCGTCTACATTTCATGGCAATCAGAGCGTCGTAAAACAAAATGGAACATGATAAATCGATTGCACCGTTAATGATCCCTCACAATTAATTTCGTCCGTCGACGGACAACACGAAGTCGCCGTGTACGTATATTTATTAATCACTATTGCCTTGTCCGCAGTATCCCTGGTCGAGCAAGGCAAGAAAAATAAAAACTGTGTAGATTCCTCGGCGCGCTGAAATTAAGGAATTTCTATTAATGCACCGGTGTTTATTCTCTTTTCCGATTGCAAATAGTAAACCTTGTACTTTATGTGTCCGCGGGCGACCGGGGCCGGGTAATTCCGTAATTGCGAAGCGGCGATAACTCGCGCTATCGCGAAAGGAAAACGGTGCTATCGTATCGGGTGAAAATTAGAATATCAGCTTCTCTCGTCCCTTTCTTCGTCGCGAGGCCGTCCGGTCGCGCGATTTACAATATCCCGGCGCACGGCGCACGGTGCGATTACATTTTTAGCGCGGATCCGAACGAACCCGCGGGGAAACCGGTCGAATGACAACATTAAAGTCTTTTCATCGATCCGCTACGGATTTCAGGCGAGCGCCTTATCGCCGAGCCATAACCAGTTCACCGCGTAAATCGTAATATCACGCCCGGTGGAAGCCGAACCTGGAATGCGTACTGCCGAGACCGTTTCGATATAGGCTCGCTCGCCGTCCCTCCAGGGCCGCAATTGAAACAACGATCTCGACAACGAGACAAATGAAACGATCTCGACAACGAGGTGCTTCGTATCAATTAACATCAGGCTTAAAAGCAGCGAAAAACGGAATACCGATCTCGTTCGGAGAGAAAGCGGTAGTTTCCGCTGTTCTTTTAGTCAATAAAAGTACTTTGTTGCACCGAAACATAGATTATATTTTATTCCAAGTGATTTGCATCGTTACCTATCACATTCTCTCCGCGTAATAAGTGGATTCGGCGATAGAAGAAACTCGTATGTGGAAGCAAATATGACGGGTGTGGTAGCACATGCCATCCCAAGCAAGTTTCCTTCACTGGTTAAATTGACCAAATGTACTCAACAAAGATTAGTAATGATGGCTCCGACAATTTCGTAACGCCCTCTAGGGGAAACGACGAAGCCCCACCCTCTTTAGATATTCTAAGTGGAGGGGACAATAAAACTACGTTTTTTTGATAACTTTGCACAAAGAGAGGAATTAAGCTACGCCCTGGATGGGTAATGTATGTAGTCAGAGCAACGAGGCCACGCCCCTTTAGGACCTTCGGACCCCTTAGGACTAGACATAGAGGGCCGAACGAAGCCACTTTGAACACTGTACATACTCAGAAAGGAAACAACAAAACTACGTTCCACTGAGATATGCTCATACTGGGTGAAACATAGCCACGCCCCTTATGAGCAATCCAGAGAGGAGGAGTAGCCACGCACTTTACGATCTGCATACAGGAGCATATAAACTTGGAATTAAAAATAGTTTTTAGTACTTAATAGGTCGTAGTGATTAGACTGCGGATTTAATGTATGTATAATACCTAGGTGCAATTAGATAATTACCTTTATACAAAAAACTTGATAAAATTGAGAAACATCGATACGCTATCTCCAATATGACTTGCCTATGAGTAATTAATGATAACACATTTTATTTTGCATAAAAGTAATGATACTAATTGCACAACTACATATCCCTGGATAATTCCTTTTTTTTTAATGAATGTGTTAGTTTTCGAAAGACATGTTTCTGTATATATAATTCGCGAACAAGAAATGATAAAACATATTGCAAGTCGAGTTTCTCATCGTGAGAAAGTAGTATGCAACACTGTGCGACTCAAACTGGATCTGCAACTTCGTTCCGATCGTATGCTAATTCTCTGCCATGTTTACTTAATGATCCGATCTAGAAGATTGAGTCAGAGAAATTGTCGCATCACTTCCACATTCTTTCATGCAAACCCACAATTTGTATGATACCTATTAATTAAACAATTTTGTATAATACATTCATTTAGTTGCCCTCCCGTATGGAGATCTTAATGGGGCGTGACTTAGTTGCACCTTTTAGCTAGATTACCAAAAGTGGGCGTGGCTTTGTTCTTCCGTCTGCGTGAAGGTCTTAAATGGGCGTGGCTTTAGGGGGGTGAGTTTAGAAAAAACATTGGACTAGTAGTTCTTTGGTCGATGAAAAGTTTCGATCGCCAGAAAAAAAAATGTACGTAAATTTCAGTTTTATTTCAATGAAAATTTCGACAGGGAAGCAAGCAGTTATCAGTCAGGGAACGCAATAAATTTATGTTGTTCGCAAGCGTGTTCGGTGCAATATGATCCTGCGATCAAGGATATTTAAACGAGTCGCAGGATTTTGAAGGCGATAAGGTATCCGATACCCGCCACCGTGTCCGCGACTTTCGAAATTCATGGCATACCGGCCTCATCCCGCGGGAACCATTCGCCATAGCTCACAAGACGTCCCCATGAAAAATCGTCACTTTCTCGCGACTCGCTCGGATTTTTCTTCAGTGATAACTATCACTGCGAAGAGCCTAACCCTTGTCTAGCACGCATGAACCGTTACCGGCTGCCAACTGCCTGGTTACTGTCCGGACCGAAAATTATGCTCGAAACTGTTCGGACGCTAAATCATGGTTCTCTTTTTAGACACCAGCGATTTATGCGAAAGTGACTTCCTCGGCAGTGTAACAGTGTTAAGTTCTTTGGGGGAATATTGAAACTACATGATCAATGGTCTGTAGATTTTATGCATTTATAAAGAAACATTAGAGGGTTCTGGAAAGAGTATCATAACAACTAGATAATATATTATTTCCGACACATTAAACATATTAAGAAAATAAATTTCTAAAATGTCTGAAATGATTCGTTGAACATTATCAAAACCACCTGGACTTGGAGGTAGTAGCATCGCGATTAATCAAGAAAATTCGACGTTCGATTTCCGTTATCAAATTGTTGTAAATAATTAAACAACAACTAGATAATATATTATTTCCGACGCATTAAACATATTAAGAAAATAAATTTCTAAAATGTCTGAAATGATTCGTTGAACATTATCAAAACCACCTGGACTTGGAGGTAGTAGCATCGCGATTAATCAAGAAAATTCGACGTTCGATTTCCGTTATCAAATTGTTGTAAATAATTAAACAATTTCGCGATTCGCCCCGTACAGCAGTACGGAACAGGTGTGATGTATAACATCCAGAGAGGATGGAGCAGAGGATGTATAATCGGCGTGGAAAATCAACGAGCATGCAGCGGGTTCTCGGGTTGCACATACAGTAATTAAAATTCAACGATCGGTGTTCAATCTGGCCAAAGCGCGTTCATCTCCGTGAAATACGTAATGTTCGTACTGGCAACGATATTTCCGGCCTTATCGCCTGATAATCGCGTTATGATTGGTCGCCGGTAAACGGAGAACTTCCAGTTAATGTATCATTATGCGGAGTCGTACGAAGGTGCTGCTGGGAACTGTCAGACAGCGGGTTTCCTCGAGTTCTTTTCGTAACTGAACCCGTGACAGTAATGATGTTCTCCAGAAATAATTGAGTGGGCTTCTTTAACACTTTGACTACGAAATGCGTATATAATATGCTCACGCAAAGTCAAAAAATGTTGTACTTGAACAGGATGATTCGTCAGGTCATTTGAAACAACTTTTACGTTAGCGAAAATCTTCTCTGCAGCTTCGTTACGGAGTTATTAACAAAAAAAACTCTGTTAGCGATTGGCCCCGCTTAACTTCAGCGTTGTCATTGGCCGTGCTACAGCTCACCGCAGCCACGCTTTCATTGGTCCTTGGTTTTCGTGAATAACTCCTTAACGAAGTCTCGAAATCTCTTTTCGCTAAGGAAAAGGTACTTTTAAATGACCTCAGGAATCACCGCCCCTTTCAAGGAAGTATAACGTTTCTTTTGAACTCTTTTATAAATAAATATTAAATAATATCGATCGTAAATTGCTTTAAGCATAAATTAATGATATCGGCGCATAGGTTCGATCAATTGATCGATATTATTTAATATTTATCCATGGAGGGCGAAACTTTCACAACATACACAAGATTTTATACGTCATTGAGAGGACACTTTGATTTTGAAACGGTGAAATCTATGAAGGAATGGTCTAACACAAATTTGTCCATTGCCAAAAAAAAAATTTATCGAATCTATGCGCCGATATCATTAATTTATCTTTTATAAATGTTCAAAACTGTTGAAAATTTCAATGGTGCACTGTGTGTTTTTTTAATGTAATATAATTGAAAGTCAGTATTAATTTCGTTTAGAACTCAATGATAGAGCATTATATCACTCGGCGAACACGTAATGGTATCGTTCGAATTTAATTCGCTCGGTTGGAACGGCGAATTTCTGAGCTCGCGTGTCATCGCGCAGAGAACACAGCAAGACAGAGGACGATCTGGTAACAAGTCGGCGGCTCCAGCAAAGCGGACACGATCTCTGATCCTTGATCTTGGATCTCGGTGAGCGGCTTGGTCGCTATAAACGGGCCACAACGTGCCGGATCGTCTGGAAATGCTCTGCCGTCAACGATGACGAGATGAAAGAATGCGTTCGCGAAGTTTAAGGCCG
Organism: Lasioglossum zephyrum; assembly: GCA_028455615.1. Classification (NCBI taxonomy): domain Eukaryota; kingdom Metazoa; phylum Arthropoda; class Insecta; order Hymenoptera; family Halictidae; genus Lasioglossum; species Lasioglossum zephyrum. Next base: position 8,181,276 of record CM052325.1, on the reverse strand, counting down.
ATGCCGGCGATTTTGATAAAAATGAAATATACCGAGCTACAGTACACGCAAAATCGAATTTAAAACTTCAGTGTTCCTTCAACATTTTTTTAAATTCAATTATTCCATTAAATTATATTTAACATTCTACTCTATCGAAATATATAATGATTTTTTTAGCAAGGAAATAGCTATATTATTAATTTTATTTTATTTTCTGTTGCAGTTGCACTTGCAGCAAGCAGCAACAGTGGATGGTGAGTTCCGAACTTTTTATTGAAAAATTTCATTAGATAACGACCTTATAGTTCGAATTATTAGAAAACAAATTCACAAAGCTATGTTAAAATTAATTAGACAATATTCAAATTCATCAAAATTCAAGACAGTGTCGAAATGTATTAAAATGTAAGATCAGACCCATGTAGAAATCAATCAGAAAATAAATCTAGAACTATGTGCAGATCAATTATAAAATAATGTTACACATATGTCCCTTCCCTTTATTTTGTTATAAAGTTAAAACGATTCGAAAGTTTGCACTGTTAATGTACAACATAGCAAGTTATAAATAAATTGAAGAAAACTCCGAGAAAAACAGTTTTTCCATTATTTTCTCCTAATCATTTGATCTCCTTGTGATTTCAAAATATTCGAGAAGATTTATCTTAAATATATGAAGGGTGTACGGGAACGTGTTTGACTTACAATACCCATTGATAGTTGTAGATAGTCACATGAAATTGAATGTCGCGAAGACATCGAGACTTTGATTCCAAGGGGATCTCGAGATCGATCGATCGTGATTTCGGGAAGCGAAAGGTTAACGCGCCGCTTAAGGCGAGAGTTGAGCGTTGTCGGTCGCTCCTCTCCGAGTTTCTTCGAGATTGCGAGCCTTGTACGGCCGCGTTGGGCCCCGACGGGCCCCGACGTGGCAGGTGCAACCTCCACGGGACCGGTGGGTCTCTTTCCCCCCACCCCTCGCCCCCACAGAACTGTTTATTGGTCTTTTTTTGACGGCAACCACCGGTTTTCGTCTCCCCACGAACAGCTGACCGCGGGCCAACCTTGGCCGACTGATTGCGCGCGAATACAAGCATACACTACAAGATATCGATCCAGAGTATCACACTCTCGAATATCCCTGACAATATGCAAACTTAGATAGGAATTCAGTTATCATTCAACCAATTCTATCCAATGAAAAAATCTATTCGCATGACATCCATCAGATCACAACCGAATAAAAAACAAATGATTTTCAACCCGATTCAACGCTTCATTCAACCAATAAACAGTAAAATCTTGAATATCCCTGACAATATGCAAAATTAGAGAGGGTTTCAGTTATCATTCAAACAATTCTATCCAATGAAAAAATCTATTCGCATGACATTCATCAGATCACAATCGAATAAAAAACAAATGATTTTCAACCCGATTCAACACTTCATTCAACCAATAAACAGTAAAATCTTGAATATCCCTGACAATATGCAAAATTAGAGAGGGTTTCAGTTATCATTCAACCAAATCTATCCAATGAAAAAATCTATTCGCATGACATCCATCAGATCACAATCGAATAAAAAACAAATGATTTTCAACCCGATTCAACGCTTCATTCAACCACTAAACAACATTCCAATAAACAATAAAAATCCAGAATGTAATAACTGAAGAATCTTGTTCATTTTATTCGGAAAGTGTCTCCTATCAAACTGTCACGTGGCCGAACGATTCAAACCAAGCAGGAACGATCAACGTTGACCAGAACGACGGACAGCGCCGTGTATTATTAATTGAAAATTCGCTGGTAACAAATGAAAACTTTAAAAGCCACGTAATAACAGGTTCCGCGGCTCGGCCGGCTATTATTACATCAACATAATAATCCCGCAGACTTTCAGGGAACGTCAGCTCCTGATTTTTCAGCAGCACGAGGCGGGGTTTCCGGCATTCTACGAGCTCGTAACGCGAAAATAATAAGCTACGTACGTGCTGCGTTAACGTCGCTGCCTGGAAATTAGCCTGGAATTCTTTTTTTTATCCTCGCCGCTATCTGTCGATATCTACAGCGTTGGGTAAAATACCATATGAAAAAAGAAAATATTTGCAGAGTTACATTGCTTAATTTGAAATAATTATTTATTTCTGTATTAATGGAAATAATCTTTGAACCACTTATTTCATTTTACATATACTAGGTGTGTGTGTGTAGAAGTTGCATGTCGCAAATATCATAGCGAGATTTATAATAGTTTTTATTTTATTTATATTTATATATATTTTATATATATTATATATAAATTTATAATAAAAATAGGGAGTTTATAAAATTGAGGTCAGAAAATGAAGGTTCAATTTAAGGTCAGAAAGTCAACAATGTTTTGCAGAGTGTAGGCATGGGCTTTATTGGCTGCAGCCCAGATTCGTTCAAAGAACCCCCTTCGTGGTAAAAAAAATGAAAAGAATTTGAATTAGAAAGTCGAGAAAAAATAAATTATACAAAAGTGTTTAATACTCGAGTTAATTTCAGTTAATTAGATAGATCCCCAAACAGTGTCAGTCCAAGGTCCCGAAAATCAACGGTCGGTTGCTAACGCAAGCGTTCGTGTTTATGCGAGAGACACAGTGTACACAGCGGCAACAACCTGCTCCTTTGAGCGTTTATCGAGAATACGAACAAACGACTGCGATTTGTCACTGGAATGAGTTATGCGAGGCGAGATGAAGGAAACGCGGAGGTATTTCGGCCTTGTCCCGTGTCACGTGCCAATTCCGAACGACAAAAAGCGAAGAACGAGGGACAATAATAAAGGAGATAAATTGCAACGGCTGAAACAACCAGCACTCACAATGCAGCCCACGTTATGCTGCATTTATGACTCGACGCAATTAAATCGAACATCTTGCACGTGTACAATCAACCCTAAAAATATACCGTTGCATACGTTGCTACAATTCGAATTTTTATTAAATTAATTAACAGATTCACTGCCGACCGTCCCCCAAAAAAATCCTGTAAATTCAATTTAGTTATTATAATAAAAACTGCATTAAAACTTCTTGGACTTTTTCTCTCTGTGTTAATTATTTCGTAGATATTCGACTCGGTTGCGACACCCTGTATAGGTGCATGCGAAATAATTGCAAATTTTGTTGGCTGTAGGTTTAAACATTGCTACAATTCGATTTTTTATTAAATTAATTAACAGATTCACTGCCGACCGTCCCCAAAAAATCCTATAAATTCAATTTAGATATTATAATAAAAACTGCATTAAAAATTCTTGGACTTTTTCTCTCTATGTTAATTATTTCGTAGATATTCGACTCGGTTGCGACACCCTGTATAGGTGCGTGCTAAATAATTGCAGTTTTTGTTGGCTGTAGGTTTAAACTTATTTTAGAATAGATTAATATTAGATTGGTCGATTCTGTATCGGTACTTTATCTCGGTCGCACGGAACTTCATCGTTATCGGAGTTTCGCGATTGATTTATGCGGATGCGCCGCCGGCTGTAATTAATAGAGATTACGGGCCCGTGCTGGGAGAACTCGTATCCCCCTACCCGAGAAAAATTGTAACACGTATACACGTAAATTCATTATGTGAACCTATCACCGGTGCTATCGAGGTATTTGAACGCTACCGCATTTTTTGATTATTGATAGCAGCTAACACTTTTTGCGAGATTACTCAATTAACTCAAGTACCAAAACATTCTTTATTATTTATTTTTTCTTAAGCTTTTAGAAAAGCTCAGATCTCCGTTGTAACCACAGAGCACTAAAGTTTTATTCCAACGATATTCGAACAAGTGTAATGGTAATTTTAATAATTTCATTAATAACAAAATTGACATTCATATTTATTAAAGCCACAGTATCAAGAGAAAATTCCATGTTTCTAGAATAAGTTCGAAAAAATTTTCGTTATCGAATCCTCGGTTTGGAATTATTTTTCGAATTTTTGTTCGACTCCGCTGAAAAATCTAATAACAGGATTGGCCTTATAATTATTCACAGTACTGCATTAATGGCGAGGAAACGGACATAAAGTTCCGAGTACGGCGATACGTTAACTTGATTTCACCCGGCTAACGACGTGTAATCAGCACCGGAGAAATTGCAGTTGACTTTACAAATGGCCGCGCAAAGTTATTCCTGATTCGCCTGATTAATGACGCCTAAACAGCATTACGGCCGCTGCAACTGGTTTTACGAAACCCGTAACACGTGCTCCTGCCCACCATAATCAGTTTGTTGTTACAAACCGCTTGTTTATTACCGATGAGATTGTTTGTCTTGATTTCAATCATTTCACGAAATCATACAACGCTTGGTACCTCGTAAAACTCTTTTTTAGAAACAATCTCAAACTCGACGAAATAACAGAACACAAAATAAATTGATAGATTTAGACACATTGATTTAGGTTTATGGGTACGTTGTGAGACTCTTATTTATTTGTAAATTAAGTAGTTAATTCAATTAGATTTACAAATTAATTATTACTATTTGCATTAACTAGAAGTTGCTTTCTAAATGCATCTACAATACAGATTTCGAAGATATAATAACAGTGTACAAATGTTCCTCAATCTAATTTTAATAGAACAATTTGTCAAAATGAGAAGTGGCATAAACGATTTACCCATTCAATGATTGTTTTTATTTCACATATTAACAGATAACTATTATATTAGATAACTATTAACAGATTGAATAAATGAGACAAACTGCATTTCACGGTTACAATAATAATCAATTTATATTACTTCACGGTTAGAAGAAAAAATATTTCAAAACTTTTCACTTCAGTTTATACACCGCAGGAGTTTAAAAGTTCACTGACCGGTCACTGCAAAACGTCCAAAAAAATATCGAGCAGAAACAATGAATTGTCACAACACTATTTCGACGACACAGGTCGAAACCGAGACTAAATATCAACCTGTCGATCGCGCAATATAAACAGGAATCGCGATTTGCCGACGTCCACGGAATCCAATGGGTTCGGGTGTTCTGGTCTGGGTTCAAGGGTCGCGGAAAATATCGTGTATCCTTGTTGACTCGCGCAGTCGCGCAACAAGCTGACGCGCGATTCGTAGCGCGCTGCTGCAGTGAATTGCGTTGCACAATGCAGCAGGTTGCAGACCGCGACTGCATGGCCAACGGAGCGGAACGTCGATTATCCGAACCTATCTGTTCTGATTAACGGTATTGGCGAACCGAGGCTGCGAATGGGAAAAGGACTGGAAGTAAAATCAATTTGACTAATTGATGTTAGATACTATTTCATTGCTGTTCTCCGATAAGCATTCGAACTGGAATTAAAATCATTTTTACCGATTCTTTTCAGATAACCCTCTCGCCATTCTTTTCGAATAAAACTCGCAAGCAGAAACGTTAATTTTCTTGCTTTTCTAAAGTGAAAATCCAATCAAATATACTAATCAAGTATAGTATAAATAATACTAATCAAGCTTAGATCTAATGCTCAGCCATGCTCGAATCAATTTGACTGATCGAATTTATTATTTAATATTAAATATTGAAACTGACCTCGGATTACAATGACACTGAAATATGCTGTCAAGGTTAGTGTAAAGTTTCCGTGCAGAACAGTATTTAAATTATAAAACAGCGTTTTTTATCATTTATAATAACACTTCTTAATGGACACACTCCCTTATAAATATTACTGAATACAGCGAATCTTTAAGCAAAATAAAAATTACTTGCATTAATTAGAAAATACGGGAGCTACACAGATATGTACTGCATCCCTTAATAATTTTATTAAGTTCTTTTTTCAAGTAATTTGAAAATATTGTTATCCACGTTGTATACTAATATTTACCAGCGCGATAAAGCTGTTATCATGCAACAAGTAGCGAAGCGCCTCTGATTTGATCTACAATAATTTTATTAAGTTCTTTTTTCAAAGTAATTTGAAAAAATTGTTATCCACGTTGCATACTAGTATTTGCCAGCGCGAAAAAGCTGTTATCAAGCAACAAGTAGCGAATCGCCTCTGATATGATCTACATTGTGGAATCTCCGGGCAAGGATGCAAATGGGAGTCAATAGGAGGATCATCATGGCTCGTCTTGATGCTGAAAGCTGGTCAACGATCACCAAGGAAGGTTTTACAGCCTGGCCGCGGACAAGAATTATTCTCTGTTAAAGCTCGCGACTAGTTGCCGAGGCTCTCGTTCGGCCCACGCATCGCCATTAACATCCGAAAGTGAACGTTCTTCCAGTCTACAAATCTCGAGCGGTGAAGGGAACCAATTTAGCGGCGTTCACCCCCTGCGTATCGTTAACCCTAGGCATCGCTGTCACTGTCCGCGCCGTCTCCCACCAGGAAACCGGCCGGAACCGTAAAAATCCTGGACGATGTCGGTCGTCGTGCACCGATACGTCGTAAGAACGTCGCACGACCTCCTCTGTGGGCGACCCCAGAAGAGTGTGCTCGCAGAAAAAGCTAAAGCGGCTGCCACCGGTCGTTAGGTTGACGTTTACGTTTCGCGCTTAACGAAGCACGCCGGAGCAATGTCGTACCTAACGATCGATAAAGTATAACGTCGTAGAAAGAAAGGGGCATCGACGTGGGCCGCGGAGGCTAGAGACGCGACTGGAGAGAGGAGTGAACTAGCAGGGTGCTCGGTTATCCGTTCTATGATGCACCGTGTATGAAAAGTCGGAAAATTTTGTCGGAAAATGCGGCGACTCCATATTTCGAATCAAGAAACCATAGCACAGAGGGAAACCTGTAATCAATATCTCAAACAGGTTCTTCCAAAAATGTACTTCCTTAACAGGGGTGATTCCTGAGAGGCCATTGGACATGAATTCTTGGGGTTATTTGAAGCAACTTTTTTTAAGACGGAAAATTTTGCCGGAAAATACGGCGACTCCATATTTCGAATCAAGAAACAGTCAAACAGGTTCTCCCAAAAATGTACTTCCTTAACAGGGGTGATTCCTGAGAGGTCATTGGAAATATGGAAATGGTTCTTGAGATTATTTGAAGCATCATTTGTTAAGTAGAAAAATTTTCTCGGTAAATGTGGCGACTCCATATTTCGAATCAAGAAACCATAGCACGGAGAGAAACCTTTAATCAATATCTCAAACATGTTCTCCCAAAACTGTACTTCCTTAATAAGGGTGATTCCTGAGAGATCATTGGAAATGAATTCTTGGGGTCATTTCAAGCAACATTTTTAAATCATTGAAATTTCAATGTGTGCTATGTGTTTGCGGAGTGTACCTGAAAAATTAATTTTCAAGATATTTTTGAATGCTGCCCGGAAGACACATGGGATACTATACGGGTGAAAGATTGAATATTCGACTGACGATGTAGGTAGAAAAGAGCGATCATCGAACACCTCGGTCGATCGTTAGACGTGGCTCGAGACGTCGCATAGTTATCGGAACCTTCTAGAATAGATTTACCGAGCCCGGTAAGCGTGCATTACAATTAGTAATTACTACACCTGGGACCGAGTGCACGCAGTGAGAATTCGCGTGGGCGCGCGCGCATAATCTCTCTCGGGGAGAGAGATGGATTCGGGCCGATCGTAAGTTCACGCGATATCCTGAGAAAAGAGAGGACCCTGGAGAAATGTCACGCAGTCGGGGAAAGTCTCTGTGAGATCGAATCTTCTCACGCAGCCGTAGCGCTGCGAACGGTTGCGGAGTGAGGGAACTGTGAACCAGAGTCGCCAGATCAGAGGAATTTACTCGGATTGAGGGGAAAAAGTTTACCCTTTCTCTGTCTGTACCGGGTTAGTCATGTGACATTATAACAGGGACGTGGCTAAAGGGTGAGCCAGAGACAGAACGCGTCACGTGACCGGACTGTGGCGGAAGGGTAGGAGAATAGCGCCTAGAGAGGGGAGACAAGTCTTGATCTGGTAACGCTGCTGCAAACTTTCTAGCTGAAAACATTTCCCCCGCGAGTCAAACTGTACCATGCACATCAAGAGTGTATAGAGTCCTGTCTTCATAATATAAATCTATTTAGATCTTATCATTATTCTAAAATCATTAAAGTCTCAGCTCAATGATTCTATAAAAATTTTTCTATTGTTTTATTACTCCTCGATTGTTAGTCTAGTAACTAGACTAACCGGATGTATTAATGCTCCTGAAGTCTTTCAATCACTGTTCGAAATTGCACCGAATCATTTTCGTAATAAATGCATAAAATCCGGACTCTACTATGTATTAATAAATAATACAATCTCTAATTGCAAACATTTTCTTCCGCTTGCTCATAACGCCAGAACTTTATTTAATAACGGATTCCTTCTCTCCACATCGTAACAATTACGTTATGGTATGTTTCATTCGGATGTTCTGTGCAGTTCCTGAGAAATTAAAGATGGCGTATGTGCTATCATTTTGTCGAGGGAGTGTAGGTTGCTGAAATGTTCGAACACAGGGCGGATGTCGCAGTTTGCGTAATAGGTGCGCAGGCCGTGGGCACATAGGCGCAAGATCAATTAGCAATTAAGGAGCCGGGTGACATGATCATTAGTCTATCTGCAGAGAGAAGGGGTGGGGGGTTCCATGCTAATGGGCGCTATTGGCGAACGGACGTCGAGCGTAACACAGCTAACTCTGCCTTCGGAACGAGCACCGATACATGCATTAAAGCTGCGGACGCCCGGCGCTAATGAACAATCATCGCTATTTCGCGCTGTCGAAACCCCGAACGAGCTTCGATAAAGCATCCTGTCTGAGAACGCGGCGACCATAATGCACCGGACGCATCGTCCCCCTTGAGACGTCTCCATGCTCGATGCCGGAACTATGAACTTCCGATAAATAAATTTAGTGATAACTTCAATGTATCGATCTGTGGAAACGTGTGAAAATGTCCCATGCACATTTGTGAATATTCTAAGCTTTTGTTGGTATAATAATAGGAATTTATTTAGCAGCGCAAGGTTCGATCAGTTTCTACAACAATTCTAGCAAACATACTCTTTTCTTTCTCTATTAACCTCCTATCTGTACCACAATAACTTGTGTACCGGAAACTGAAACAACATGTGCTTATACATATATTCCTGTCTCTAATTTTTTCATAAAGCAGGTTGGTAATTCATTACCGTTATTTTGAATTTTGTATTTAAATTTGTTTTTCAGTACTTTCATATTGAAAACTCTTTTAAAAATTTACAGACGCAGTTGTTTCCTCTTTGTTGGAAAGGATCCATATTGGGATCGAAACGTTGAAAGTTTAACCAAACTAGCACGAATCTTATTGCTCAAGGCCACGTTTTGCTATTCAAATGTTTAATAGTTGTTGGTATAATTATTAGATTTCGGATTTGATGCATTTTTAACACAGAAGTGATCGGGTCTCAGTTGAAACAGTAAAAATATTAGAAGAATTCGAAGATACTGTTCCATTCAATCTGCTGAACATATTAAGTAAGAAAACAAATTTTTATTCCCCTTCTTCTAAGACTCCCCATGACGCCCTCGCCTCATCTGATGACTCTGGCACCACCAGAAGTCCATGGCATTTGCGGCTGAAGGCATAAGTAGTGGGGGAACGGACTGATTGATGGTGGGGACCGAACTTCCCTTGAATTCGAGTAACTTCCCCTGATCTGTCGATTGTGGAGCACAATCGAAAAACAATGAACTCGGAAGCGAACGAGGAGATAAGCGCGGAGCAAGGATCACAACACCTGTCACGGCGAATTCTCCCGCGCTGTTCTCTAGATGTTACCATAAAAGGAACAAGATCTAGGGAGTGAGGGAGAGAGAGACGGAGAGGGTGTGCGAGGGAAAAAGTGAAGAAGAACAAGAGCAAGAAGAGTCCGAAGGACAGGATTTACGCAGGGCCTGGTTTGATGCGTGCGTGTAGCACGATGGCATCGAACATCGAGCCAAGAACACCTTCATCTGTCCCTGGTGGCCGTTCAAGAGGGACTCCTCGAGCGCCGGCCTACCGTCCACGATATTATCTGCAAGATGAATTGGCCGGTGCACCGAGTGCAAGCGGACTGCAACGACCCGCTGCACCGAGGGCACAGGCCTCTCCACTCGTACCGGCGCGGCGTCGCTGCCGTCTTTTCATTTTTCCGCTCACGCTCGGAAGGCCTTCGGGAATTTGCATCGCTCCACGCGTCTGACACGCGACGGCTGCGAAACGATGCACAGAGGAAAGAGAGAAAGAGGGAGAGATAGAAGAGAGAGAGAGAGAGTTTGTAAGCGTCCTCTCTACGATGGCCCCGCGATTCCGATCGAATTTAATTACTCGCTCGTGACGAGCGGAAATTAATTACCGTACCACCGCGGACGGTGACGAGGAATGCGGACTCGAAACGAATGTTTTGCTTGCTGGATTCTCTAGTCGATTTCAAGAACCTCGGACACCACTTTGATGCCAACCCGTGAACCTGAGACCTAGGTAAACGATGCTGGAGGAAATGTTCGTTTCTCTGAATTTCGATCTTCAAGTTCTTCGGATATTTACTTTCCACGAGTACAAGAGATTTACAAGGTACTAATTTTAAATCTGCAAAGACAAAAGACACCCATTATACACATGAGTACAGTTCGACCACCGAATCACACCCATCAGAGATGGAGAAGAAACACTAATTTATTTACTAGTTTCTTCTTTATTTTCTTTAAGAATTTAATGCCTTAATTTAACCTATAAAATTATTAACTTAACTACAAATTAATGTATGGTGCAAAACAAAATGCATCCGCAAAGAAACATATTAATTTTAAATTCTTTATGGAAATTGCTATAAAAATAATCTAGAGATAATTTGAATAATTATAAGAAGTCCCAAGATTCATCCAAAATCGCATGATAATATTGATATTTAATGGGATCATTTGTTCCGAACGACTTCGAACACTTTTCATCGAAATCCACAGTCTAGTGATAACTGTTGCTGAGACTAAATGAAAGAGTTCTCTCTATAATCATCCAATACTCCTTAGCAGCAACGTGTTCACGGTTTTCGCTCGGATTTGGTAATCCGTGGCAGCGTGACTAGCCGTCACGTCTCCAATTTTTTCCAATTTGCAAGGTTGCTTGTGCCGTGGTTGCCACATAGTGAGACCCAGATTGCTTCCAACCAGCGGAAACGAAGGTTAATCGAGGTAGCTGCCAGCCCATCCTACCAGTCCTTATATTGTAAGGCTTACAGGCCTGTAGACATCTACAGGCGATAAATCCGACGGAAAAGCTGATCTGGCTCTCCGCTTTACAGTCATTTTCTCTTGTGTGGGGATACCAACCCTATATACACGGTGTCTACTTAAACTCGGAATCAACTCTATACGACCATTAAAGTCAACAAACTGTGCAACAACACAAGAGAGTTTCAAGAGCGATCAAGGTTCAATGGACCATATATAATTTCTTTCTTAAATTTTCAATATAATGCATAAAAAATGTTGTGAACAATAGCTTTTAGTATTTCCTCCAATTTTTCCAAAGTTTCCTAAATTATCCCAGCCGAATTCATAAGTAATATATAAAATTCAATTGTACGATAATACGTATCCTCTATTAAATTGAATTACTATACAAATTAACTTGATTTTCAAATTCACGTCAAATGACATGAAAAATTAAATACATTTGGAAATATATCAAAGCTAATGGAAAGGCGAATAATTCACGGATGAAGAACGCTGGGATTAATAACGAGCATTTTCACAGAGAGTGTCGCACATAAATTTCGCTGTCGCGGACACCTGACTGCGGCCAGGCCACCGAATCATGCCGCATTCCTCCGGACGCGACGCAGTAGTGAATAAACATCCACCTGGTGAACGTCGAACAAAGTTGATCGCGGCTCCCCGAGGTCTTTTCCAATTTAGGCCAACATGCAAATTCGCCCCCGGCGCTCCGCTAAGTCACGCGAGGACATGCACCGTACATAACGATCCCGGTGTTACGAATGTATTCGAACCGGGACCAACCTCGCTATCTACCGATCGCCTTTACACGCTGTTTTATGGCCCGCTCCTCGCGACATCAATCTGACGTCTTCATTCATCAGAAGTTTACGCTCGAACCGGGAAATGTTAAACTCCAGTGATAAATTGTTGAAGTCTCGAGGATTAAGGGGGTATTCCCATTTAGAGCCGTCAATATCAAACAATTTATGAAATCAGACATAGTTAGGCACTCGTAATTCTTGCTCGACTCTTGCATACGTGTTCATCTATCGAGGTAACGTAATTTTTATACAATTAGTTTTACTATTATTTAAATTATGAGTTTGACAGCATATCTTCATAATGGACTGATCAATCTTCTTTAAAATAGATAGATGTTGTATACGAGTAGATACGTTCGAAAAATGTGCTTCTTTGAAAAACACCCTGTACATTTCGACTAACATTCCTATAATATCAAGCACAAAATCTACGTAAGCTAGCTCTAAACTAACACGGTCTAATTTTCAATAAATAGCAACATGAAGCAATAAACAATCGTGAACACAATATTATTTGCACAATAAAATGTATCTGTGTCGAGAGCATCTACATATTCCGTTAGAGAAATAAACCGCAGAACCGATAAAAACGAGATAGAAACATGTTACTTCGATGATCCTAAACGCTGCTGATCAGATAATGGAGAAATTTGCAGTAGAAAATGGCGATCGGCCAGTCCAGTTCTGCCGATGCCTCGTGTGAACGAGCGACTAGTCCACTTAATGTCTCTAAAACACCATAATCAATGCTCGAGAAACCATATAAAAGAACTATTCGGAGTAATCAAACGGAACGATATCGTAAAACGGAAAGGGGGCACTCGTTCGCCGGATGGAATGCGTAAGAGACATGTAAAGACTGTGCCGGATATAAAGCAGTCCTCTCGAGAGATCGTGTTCTCACGTCCACCCCACACGATGCACTCCCGCTGCACCATAACGCATAAAACAAGAGAAGGCCCGGCTGACTTTTACGAGTCGCGAGTTGTTTGTTCATGAAATTATCGAGTCGAGTCGAGTTCCGCGAGCCCCTTTAATTGCGCGCTCGTCCTTTGCTACCGCTTTAACTGCCACCTTTGAACCGGCGGACATCGCAGGCGTGAAACATCGTTTCATTAACGTCAAACTTACCCGGTGAATGACTCTGCTGCCGGTTGAATTCGTTAACAGCGCGAACTGGTCGGTTCTATTAACGGTGACGCCTGATTGCTCGCTTGGTAAATACACGACGCCTTCGACAATCTTTCATGTTTGAACGGCTCGATGGAAATCTGTAAAATTTTTATCATATTCAGACAATATTTCATAGTACATACAGAAAAATTTTCAGCTCGGTAAATTCATTTTTTAAAATGCTGTTGCTAATTGAATTTGTTAAGAATAAAACCTGATCCTCCTTAGGGATGCATAAAAGTACGTTCATTTAGGAATTTGCAATTTTTAAACGGCTGGATGTATATTTGTATATTTCTAAAAATTTTTGTCATATTGAGACAATATCTCAAAGTACACATAGAAAAATTTTCAACTCAACTGATTCATTTTTTAAAAAGCTATTGCTAATTGAATTTGTTAAGAATAGAACCTGATCATCTTTAGAGAAGCATAAAAATACATTCACTTAGGAATTTTCAGTTTTTAAAAACGGTTGGATGTATATTTCTAAAAAATTTTTATCGTATTCAGACAATATCTCAAAGTACATATAGAAAAATTTTCAACTCAACTGATTCATTTTTTAAAAAGCTATTGCTAATTGAATTTGTTAAGAGTGAAAACTGATCGTCTTAAGAAGTGCGTACGAATTCAAAGACTTAGGAACTTTTTATGATTAAACAATTGAACGTGAATTTCTAAAGATGTTGTTACCATATTTATGTAACATTTAGAAGATCGTGTACTACTTTTTTAAAATAAAATATGACAAAATTACTTCAAGATTCACTCTCGTTTTGGAGAGTGAAACTGCATTTGCAAGGTATCATAAACCACTCGCATGCTGGTCGAGTATTATTAATCTTGAGAAAGCCAGGCACACAAATTCCTCTTCAGCCACCATTGCCGATATTTTTACTGTACATGGCGGATCTCCGGGCATAGTTTCCCCATAAATACAACGGAGGCCGAAATGCAGTTCGCGAGCATTTACATAGGCCACGGAATTGATAAATAATAACGGGGGGACGAATAATCGATGTCGTGGAACAAGTGTACGGCCCTCGGCATGAATATCGACGTATGGGAAAAATGGCTGCCTCGAGTTACGAGGGATCGCTCAGCCATGCTGGCGTTTGTCCTGATCGAAGGTGATTTTATAAAGGAGGCCGCCGTGACGGAAGATATTGTAGAACAAGTTCCCTGTGCCGACTGGGTGGCCCGCCGTGCATACACCAACACAATTTCCCTCTTATTGACTCATACGTTATGCAACTCCGATCCCACCAACGAAAAACTGCAATTCCACTATCCGAGCCGTCGCGGAAACCTATTAAAGACGGAGTCTTCTACACAAAAAATGTTTAAAATTCTTTTTTTAATAGTATGGTACCTTGCAAATACTTTCTTAAAATTTCATACTCAAAGTAATTTATAATAACAATTTTCCAAGTCGATCAAAATATATTTCTTTTTTCAAATAATTTTATCATGTTGAATTTCTCATTCATATTATTTAATGCCATATTCTGGCAAAATGTCAAAACATTTTCGAAAAGAAAAAAGTTGCTTAAAATGACAACAGAAACCACAGATTTTCGGATATTTTTGGGACACCCTGTATAATTAAATCATATCTATTTGAACATGTAGAATTAAAAGATATTTTTGCTGTGAAACGCTCTTTATGAATATATCTTGCACAATGTCATTGCTCATTACTAACGTGTTTATTGCCATCGACAAGATTACTGGTAATTAAACAATCCAGGTGTGGAGCGTATAGCTATCGTATGGAGATTGAGTATGAATTATTCATTGCAATAATTACCGTGATCGACGTTACATTAAACTCTCCATACACCGTTAACAACCTGTCGTTTCGATCAATTATTTTTTGCTCAAATGTCAATCCAGAACGATACTCTGTATTTCATTTAATGAGTACTTACCGTTTGATGCTCGCTTCACACTCGTGGCTTCTGATCATTTTTCTAATTGAACTTCCGAGATTATTTCAAAACATCTTCAACACTGAAAACGACAGACACGGACAGAAATTATATAGATGTGAGACCGGAAAAAGAAATACGACGTAAGTCAAAGTACCTTCTAAGAGGTGTCAAAAATAATCATTTTGAATAAATTATACTTATACATTCAAAAAAATTTTCAGAAATTATTTTGAATCTGTAATTATATATAGCGTTGATATTCGTAATATACGAAAACTGCAATAGCTACTTTCGATGACATTGGAAAAATTCCACCACCGGTGTTTTGTATTAATAAACAATCCTGCGTTTATTGTTTAAATTTATTTACTTATTCTATTAATTCGATAGTTCCGTTTCCATTTGATGCTCACTTTACACTCTTCATCGTGGCTTTTGAGACGAACCATTTTTCTAATTGAACCTTCGAGATTATTTCAAAACACTTTCAAAACCGACAATGACAGAGACGAACAGAAATTATATGTATACATAGATGTCAGACCGGAAAAAGAAATACGACGTAAGTCAAAGTACCTTCTAAGAGGTGTTAAAAATAATCTTTTTTAATAAATTATACTTATATATTCAGAAAAATTTTCAGAAACTATTTTGAATCTGTAATTATTTATAGAGTTGATATTCGTAATATATGAAAACTGCAATAGCTACTTTCGATGACATTGGAAAAATTCGACCATCGGTTTGTATTAATAAACAATCCTGCGTTTATTGTTTAAATTTATTTACTTATTCTATTAATTCGATAGTTCCGTTTCCATTTGATGCTCACTTTACACTCTCCATCGTGGCTTTTGAGACGAACCATTTGTCTAATTGAACCTTCGAGATTACTTCAAAACACTTTCAAAACCGACAATAACAGAGACGAACAGAAATTATGTGTATACATACATGTCAGACCGGAAGAAGAAATTTGACGTAAGTCAAAGAACCTTCTTTTATTAAAAATAATCATTTTTAATAAATTATACTTATATATTCAGAGAAATTTTCAGAAATTATTTTGAACGTATAATTATTCGTAGCATTGTATTATAATGTACACAGACAAACATCAATAGTTTTTATGTTGAATTTTTCATTTCTAAAAATTCAAAATCTCAAGAATATAGGTGGCGCCACATTCATGCACCGGCAGTGTATTTCGCAATTTCTATTACATAACCTTAAAATGTCATGTCTAAAGTGCAACATTTTACCTACATTGTTGAACCAAGTAGAATTGTAGAATTGTACACTTGGACCACCCAGTACAGGTTGTCGATGACGTCAGTGGTGTGCTCGAGAAGAAGGCATCGGTCAACGTCGTGGCATGAACATGCAAACTGACAGACACGACTCTATCAGAGATCGTAGACAAGATTCAACATCGTAAACCTCGAACCTTTCTCCTCTCCTCGTCTCTCCGTGCTTCGTGCCAGTTAACTGTTTCGCTTTCGTATGATCCAGCAACATAAAGCTTGGTTCCTCCTTTCATGGGCTTGCGTACACCGTGTACAGAATAGAATATTCACTCCCCTAAGCTATTCCATTCGCATTTTTCATCGTCCTTGCTCCAGTATTCCAGATCCTTCTTACAGTGGAGTCTCGATTATCCGAACTGAACGGGGAAACACGACTGTTCGAATATTGGAACAGTAGCTGGATTCAATTTTTACTGTATAGTAAACAATGCTGCATACGGATTGTCTTGGATTAACCTACTTGCATCTGAGGCATGCTGGGATACTTCCGGCATGGTTCGGTTAATCGAGGATATGCTTTGAGATCTTTCTATCAGACAATTTGTTTTTATAAAACTTTACAGGTTTGTTTATACCGTATCTTATATTTATTGAATTTTTTTATTAGAATTTTTATTAATTGTACGGTTGACAACAGGTGACCAATGATTACGAAGTTGCAAAGGAGAACCGATCGTCATTTGTTTTTAAAAAAAGAAAGAGCATTACGTCGCCACGAAAAGACAGGATACACTTTACCGGACGCTTGTGCAATTCCTCTATTTTATTCCCGGATATTAATTATTTATTCCTGACCTGGTCTTAAATAATTATTATTGGAAAAATTCATCAACATTGAAAGTAAGTGGTTGGTAAGACTCTCCTAAACCTTGATCTTCTCTGTTTGTTGGTGGAGGATCATTGTACTTTTGATAATACAAACGTATGAGAAAATATAAAGTATGTACTTTTAATTAGTAAACGTTTCGTTCAGGGACCCCGTAAACAAAGTTTACGGGGAGTCATTCTCGGCCCACGCTGTGCACCGTAACGCGCCGCAACCTAATTGACGACTATGATGTCCACGTTACCGATATCTCCGAGGCTTCGATACCTACACACCATCCATTACGTCGATTTATCACTAGCCAAAGTTTCCTATCGCAATCTTTCACGGGAAACGACCGTCTCTTGTCCGCCGGCCATCGTTAACGCGTGTCGACAGTGTTGCAACGGTGACATTAATTCGCCGGGTGATTGAATAATTGACAGGCATTATTTCGCAGCTGCTAGACCGATGAAGTCCTGAACGGAAACGTCCGTCGACTACACGTAGTTCCTGTGCGCATCGCGCTATGCAACTGCACGATTAAATCAGGTTTGTTTTCTTACTTTTAAAAGCGTTAATGGACGTAAAAAAATTTATAATATTATAATTTCCTTAGAATTGAAGCAAACGAGTTGAAATTTCTTTCTCGACATGTTAGAGGACTCAGTTCAATAAGGATAAACGAAATTTTTCATCTGCGTCCATAATGAACATTTAAAATATGCATTCCAATTTCATGCAAATCGACTCCAAATGGACGATAAACCTCATTTGGTTTAAAGAAATAAATAATGGTAACACGTACGCTCTCATATTTCGATGTGAATACAAGTACGCAGGCTACTCACGACTTACGAGACTAAAACGGCGACTCATAAATTACAACAAGACCTGCATAAGTTGTTCATTTTTCCACATATAAAATATGTAAAACGTATGCAAGATTTATTTGCATAAAAATCGGCAGCCTACTCATCAGCAACGCGTAACCTTTCTTATCAAGCGTCTGGATCATGGTCGATCTGAAATTCATCCCGGTTGATCGGGCTATCGACCGGGTTTTGCTGCCGCGGTCGTCACGCAACGATTAGTCTCGCCTTTCGATTAGGATTTTTCCGTGGAGCCGGCACGCCGGTTTTCAGGATCGTTAAGACGAGTTCGAGGTTTCGCTGATAAATGTAGGTGGCTTGGCCGGGGCCCGTTATCGCTGAATCACGCCGCGGATAGTTTCGGAATTCGCCTGGCATGGCGGTGCAACGCGTTGCAGAGCGTTGCAGCAGCAAAGTGTGCACGTGTTGCAACCGCTTTGATAAAGAAGGAAATCGATGCATGCCGCGATACTGACCGCAACGCGCGCACCGTTCACAGCAAGTAGCAAGGGACGTTTTGACATTTAGCAGCGGCGGCGCGCTCACCGTGCCGGCCGCTTGCTAATTACGTCGATTAATAATTTCAATAGTTCGACAAGACCGTGGGGCTAATGGGTGTCACCGGGGGCATCTGTCTGGCCCCCCGTGTACACCCCCGGGGAAATTCATGGCTTGTCCGCCGCCACGAGAATTCGTGCTTCCGCGCATTCAGCCTGACTATGGGAGCGTACGCTATCGGTGTGCCTCTCCGAGCGAATAATTCAACGTTTCGTAATCGTTATACGGACCCTCGCGCAACTACTCCCGGCTGCGTTAGCCTTAAAAAGGCTTCTTTGAATTTAGCAGACGGTAGACCTCTGCGGACCTTGCTTCCTCCATTTTCTACTGATCGGATTTCTTTTGGTATCTCGATCTTCTTATTTGGTACAGTCACTCACAGAATTTCCTATACAAGCCTGACTTGTGAGATTTACAAAAAACAAACAGTTTTATACATTTTAGGACTTAAAAAATAATTAACCATTAAAAAGGAACTCGAACAATGCATTGTCGTTTTATTAACATAAATTAAGAGATGTAGCACATTTCTACATAAAACATTTATCGGCTTCATCTTTTTAAGTTGCACTACATATTTTTCAGTACACAATATTAATGCCAGGATATTAAAAATTTTTATTCGCGGCGCGAAAACAGAATATAATAATTACAAAATAGAATGTGGTTTTTAGAGATACACAAATATTTTAATACAGACATATGATTAGTTGGAACAGTATAGACAACAGCTCTTAAAAAATGATAACATGTAGTGACAAGCTTTGATATTTTGTTTAGCTATTAATATTGAGACATCCATTGGAAGCTGGAAATTTATTTTACTGAGTTTATTCATTAATTTGAGCCTGCAGCTACACTCAGGATTATCAATTAATCCAATGCGAGCCAGAGAAAAAGCAAGATGATAGTGGTCAGAACTACACCTGTTGAATCTTCTGGTTCAAGAACCACGTTAGCTGTTAAAATGTTTTAATACGACGAAAAGAAAGGAGGTATTTCGTCCTAGTTATATATGTTATAACAATATTATTGCTTATGTCAAGACGAGTTCAACAGCCTAATATACTATATGACCTTCGTACTATATGAACTTCGTGATCATGAACTCAAAAATTTAAATGTATACTCAATTAGGAACCAATTAGTTCGCATAATTGACGTCGTACTTTCAAATTTAGCAACTTCAAACTTCTTTGTAGAGCTTCGGACATTTTTTCCCAATTAATAAATTACAAGCTCGCCGAATAATTAGTCGAACCCGAGCGGACAAATTAATACCGCGAGCACGATGTCCGTCGCACAATTAAATTTCGTATCGCTATATAACTCTCGAGAATCGGATCGGGCTCGAACCGGTCCGAGGCAGCTCGCCTTTAAGGAGTCCTCGGTGAAAAAAGAAGAAATTAAAAAGCCAAAGGAGCATCCCGCGGTAGGCGTGCAGCTCGCGTATTTGGCGCTCGATCCGAGGGTAAAAACGAGAAGAGCACTCCTCTCTCCGGCATCTTGCACACCTGAAAAACAGTTTTAGTCGCAGCGGGCAGGTGTCACATTCCATCAGTCGGTCCACCCGAGATCCATTTCGGCCGGCGGCGATTATTGCCCAGAATAAATTAAGTTGTTCTCGCTCCGCACCCCCTTCTTTCGCTTCTCAGAAGACTTCGAATCGAAGAATGCCACTGGTTAACTACCAATTGTCGTTTTTGCGCATGTTCGATGCAACAAGGCGAACTCGAGCCTTGAATGAGTCCCGATCGTAGATGTGTAATTTTATTCCGATATGAAACGGCAATCAGTGCTTCGAAATAAGAAATTCGGTATCCCCTTATAATATAATACATAGTACATAGGGGAAGAAGTTAAATACAAATATATTTCTTGTGTAAATAATTTTCTTCCACGATATTCTTACTGTTTTACGTTTCATCTGCTCGTTTTTGTCATAAATGTTTTAGGTCCCTCCTTCGACATTGCATCAAACAGATCAGGAGAATTGACTCGAGGGAATTACCCTCTCTCTACCGTCACGTGACCGGGCAGAAGCGTGGGGGGATAGCGTCGTAGAAGGGGAATGTAGAGTGGGGAGACAATTGTGTACAACATGTCTGTCGACTTATCGAATGACATATCGTCGATAGAACTCTGCTCAAGGCTGTTCCCTCGGCAATTGCGAGTCCCAGGCGCAGTTTCACCCACACACGAAAAAATCCGCAACACAGGTTCATGGATTTTCTTCCGGTTGCTAGAACACCGTGTTCCCATAAAGTCCAACTAAGGCTCGAGGTGCACGCCACCCTGGGCCATTGACTTACGTTGGTTCTCGTTAAAGGGACCCCGTAGATCGATCGACTTGGCATGCATGCAGTCACTCGTTGTTATTCCTATTCTCCGACGTCTCCTTTTCCTCCCATATCTTTATGAGCGCTCGCCGCTCGCCGGGTTTGTTTCTCGGTCCCGTTTCTTAATCCCCCGGGTTCATTTTGCTCCAATTGTTCGTTCGACTATCGGTGCGCCTTACTTTATCTGCGCCGCGGTCGCACTTTATTGGCAGTAATCCAATCTACCAGATAAAGATCTATCAACGTAGTACGTGTACGAAAGCTGCGAATGCTACTTTCCATCAAAAAATTCCTACCGCCGGTTTACGTTAATAAACAATCCTGCGTTTATTATTTCCGCGTTGCTGGCGTGTCTGAATGTCCTAGCGAGGCATACACTGTTAAGTGATTGCTGGTTTTTCGGACTGCCAACTGGTTATCACCGTGAAGATGCTCCGATAATTATTAGGGTGGAATATTCATTTATAATGTTGATATGTTGGAAAAAATTCAACTTCGTTTCTTTAATTTGAGGATTATTATTAACTATGTTAATTTGATTTATACTTGGAAGATACTGGAGCTATCTTTAAAAACAACAAAGCCCTATATAAGTTAACTAAGAAAGATGCATGTCCAGCAAAAATACTTAAATATAGTATATTTAGGGTGTAACATTCATTTATAATGTCGATATGTTGGAAAAAATTCAATTTCGTTGCTTTAATTTGAGGATTATTATTAACTATGTTAACTTGATTTATACTTGGAAGATACTGGAGGTATCTTTAAAAACAACAAGAAAGATTCATGTTCAGCAAAAATACTTAAATATGGTATATTTTTTTATAAAGACATTTATTTATACCGATCAGATTGACATCGAGGTAAAAAATCTTAAAGTAGTAATGGTTCGCGTGTACAAGTTAAATAGTGTCCACAAAAAGACATTAAGAACGATCGAGACGGAGCGATTAAGCAAAGCCAATTGGAAAATTCAAATTACGCGCCATTCGAACAAACGAACATGCCTCCGAGATGGAACGACCGTTCTGGAATGGGGCTCTGCATTTTCATATCGCGTTTCAGTGTTTTAGCTCGGCAGATCGCCTTCAGCGCTCGTAGAGTACCCAGCGCCAGGCGATGGACGATGGTATGCTGATGATGAGCGATATTGCTCGTTCGAGCGAGAAATCGTTCGAGTTTCCAGTCCCGCTGGTGGCTTTACGATATTGCCGTTTCGAAATATGCTTTTCTGACGAAGCAATACATCGGAGAATACTGAACACTAAACTGATCTTTAAACGGCTTTAACTGGCCGCATATGTTGCTAAAATTTTTCAGTTTAACGGAAAATTCAAATTTACCAAATTTATTCGATTTGTTTAGACAATTCTCAGAAGGTACAGGACACCCCGAGCAATTTTAATTCAGTCGCAATATAAATTCAATCATTATGCAAAACATACGAGATAACATTTCCTTCGATACCATTTAGAAAAACCTATCTGAAATGTTTTCCTACAAATGCTTTCAAAAACGTTTATACATTTCAACATCGAATCCCAGCTGACAAATGCGCTCGGGAATAAAGAAAAACATTAAGTGGTTGTCCGTAGCGGTGTACTTACATACATACAGTCAGCCGCAAAAGTATTCGCCCACCCCTTGAAAACGAATAACTTTTACAAAATTGATTCAAACGTGTTTTTTTAGATGTTAGAAGAATGACCAGATAGTTTATACAAAAACATTAACATTGGTTAAAATTGCCAAGAAAATAT
>CM052325.1:8128995-8158435 GCA_028455615.1 Lasioglossum zephyrum | reverse complement strand
GGCGGGCCGTGCCTATACGCCGTAAAGGTTAAGATAGGCCATCAGGCAAGGAACACAAGTCCTGAACAAAAAAACGCCGGGACGAGTGTAGATTATTATAAAAATTGTAGTAAAATCTTTGGGGGCATTGGCTGACCGAAGGCCACGCAGATCTGTCCGCGCGAGAAAAGGTTCGCGGATCTTCCCCAAAAAATTCCATTCGGGACGCCAAACTTGTCACCCCACTCTACCCTTCCGCCACACAGTGGGCCGGATCGAAAAATTTCGGGACATTAATTTCTTCATTTTCGAGGTCCATAGATCCTTACATGATTCCATAGATCCTTTTTGGTCGAATGTCCCTAAAGCGCCACTATTCTGCTGGTAGGGAAAGGATACTTCCCTGATCTAAATTCATGATTGCCACATCTTTTTATGAAATTTTTGATTCTTGCAACAATAATTAAAATAGATATCGTTGATCGTTACCTCTGAAACTTGTCTTCCGAGGTAAAAAAAATTAAAAATAGCCTTCCACGTCGACGTAATCAGACGCCTAATTTGGGAGCGCGTAAGAAAAGTGCCCGGAGTTTTTCCATGGTGGAAAGCGGACAGCCAGCGTGATGAAATGATATTTAAGTTGGCAAAAAGGTGACGGAAGGTCGTACAAAGTGGTACATGCGTTGTCGATTAAGCGAGATTTGTAGGAAGTTAATGGTAGTTAGGCTTCGTGTAAAGAAACGCGAACGAATTTATTGCACAAGCTAATATTAATCCTCTGGCCGCGAGCGACGTGGAAATCGAGTTCCGCTCGCAATAAGGACCTCGATTATCCGGCTTAATGGGGAGACGAATGGTGCGGATAGATCGAGACTCACCGGATAATCGAGACATGAGTGAATAAACTGCACGGTTTATGTGTGCTGTAGGTATTCTATATCACAGGAAATGCGTTCTCTTTTGGCTCGTTCTGCGGCGAATCGATCACTTTCTGCTGAAATGGACTCCGCCCTAGTGTAACATACGCGAAATTGGGAGGGGTTTATGTCATCGCTATTCTTTTTTTCTGTTTACCTTATTTAACGTCGCTTTTTTAATTAAGTCATCACTATGATTTCAAATTTGTTTGAGAAGTACATTGGTAAGGTATTATATAATATTATAAATAATATATATATATAATATTATAATATAGTTTAGGTATTTCATTTTTTCTAATTTAAAATAAAAGCTCTATTCAAGCTGTCCAAAAAATGTACTTCCTCGGTTGGGGTGATTCCTTGGATCATTTGAAGCAACTTTTCCTTTTGCGAAAATGTTGTGCGAGGCTTCGTTCAAAAGTTATTAACGAAAAACACTGGTCAATCAAACCGCTGCTACGACAGGCCCCATTGGGCGCGGCGTTCGCATTGGCCGAGCTGGGGTCCGGCTGCTCAACGGGGCCTGTCGTAGTCGCGTTATGATTGGTTCGTGGTTTTTCGTTAATAACTTCAAAACGAAGTCGCGAACAGCATTGTTGTAAAGGAAAAAGTTAGTCGAAATGATTTGAGGCGCCATCTCGTTCAAGTACTACATTTTTGGGACACCCTGTATATTGAAACGGCAAAGTGTATGTATACACATGTAACGCATTCCGCAATTCTCCAGTGAGATGGACGAATATTTCAAAGAAAAAGACTGCTGTCCAGAACGGAGTGCTCTGAAGTTGTTGCCATTTTTCACCTATTTCCCATCTGCACGTATGTTCGGATCCTGATTATGTTTTAATAGGCCAGGAATCCTTAACAGCGCCAATCTTTTATCTAATGGAAAACAGGTGGAGGAATGCGGTCGTAAACTTTTCTCTGGAATCGACAATTTCTTCAGCGCCTATGTGTTTTCTTTAAACTAGAAGTCGTAACTTTCGACAGCCTACGAAGTTCTTATTGGATCCCCGAGTCTTCTAATGGGTTTTGCTATGTTTCGAGGCTACCGGTGTATCGCAACGAGCCAATCAAACGATGATTTTTTTCAATAAGTCTGTTAACGAGCTCCGGCGTGCATTAATTAAATTCCACGAAGACTGTGGAACAAGGAATGACTGAAATGGACCGAGGACACTTTGCTCTTATTCCTTGAGGATTTTAGTACCTGTAGAACGCAAGATACAGGAAAGTGTGTAACACGAGAACCACAGTGGCGTACGTACAAAAGTTTAAATGTATGCCACAACTACGGGCGTATTAAATGCCAAATATAAATATTATTGGAAGCAATTAAAACTGGTGTCATATTCGTCTGATTACAATATTTATTAGCGGTTCTCAATTTGTTCATAAGAGAGCTTTCAAATTAAGGCACGTATTTTTGATAACTCTTCCGAAATGAACCTTTTTCTAATTTAGTATTTGTTGAAAACTAAAGTATTGTTGCACGTAGAGCATAGTTTAGCCTTCCCCTTTTACGCACTATCCCTGTCACAATGTCAGGTAACTTATCCGCTCGATTTATGTTTCCTCCCCTCGTTTGGTGATTTTGGTACCACCAGAAGTGCATCGGCACTTGTGGTTGGATAGGGTACAGGCAGAATACAGGAAATACAAGGATCGCTAAAGGATGAAGTCTCCTTAGCTAAAAGATCAGCTCTTTCATTTCCAGCAATCCCAATATGAGACACATTTATTAGACACTAAGCACATTTGATTGTTTTAAGGTGCACTCATGGTTTGAGTAAACAAAATCGTTTTGTATTAGAAAAATACATGGGAACCTGATGGTGGTCGTCTCGATTTTTCCCCCTATTTTAGACGCTCATATTATTAATTATAAACATAATCTCGTTAAATCATGATGGAAACAAGTTACAATCAACCTTCCTCTTTACAATGAGCCTTCACACAGCTCGTAACATGCTCGTATAATGACAAACAACTCGATCCCGCTAACACTGTTTTCACTTGTTTTTCTAGTAATATTCTAGTAATATTCTGTCTGTACCCTACCCCCTTAAGGCTCGAGTAGTGGGGAAGCGGACTGATTGATGGTGGGGACCGTGTGTATCGACAAAGAAGAAGTTGGACAGGCATACTTTAAGAAATACAAACCTTCGAAACATCTACTTTCAATTATCATTTGATAAAGCCTTGATGAAGTCGATGAAGAAGAATGCTGTAAATAAAAGAAAAGAGACAGATGTATTCGATGAAGCATTCTATCAATGACTTTACAGTGCTGACGACATATGTCTTCGAGCTGTCTTCTCGTCTCGAAGTGAGCAATGCCTGTCATCATGGCTTGTCTTCAACAATTCAATATAGCATATCTTCGACGAGTAGCAACACGTCCCAGCAATCTTTCTGGCTTGTCTAGCTTGGGCACGGCTATGTCCTGGTGAAAAGATCATCGATCATCATTAGCTGCCGCTCCGGGACTCACTATTACCACCATCGCTGAAGCTTTAAATAATTTCAGCAGTCACTCTACTGACAAACCTAATTCTCCCATAATCCTCCACTTCAGTTTCACAATTCAAATAGGCCAGGTCAATTATTTGATTGAATACGAAATTGGATACATTGAAAATCGTAGTTGTTTTTATGCTATCCTTACTTAGAATGATCTTTATTTTTTATTACAATAAAAATTTAAAAAGTTTATAGAAGGTCTATATTTTTTGGATCTAAAAAAAATTACATAGCATTTAAACTAATGGCATTTTTAGCTTTGCTGGTTGAGTTTGAAGTTGTTCGATCAAAAGCTTTTAATCGACGATTAAACAGAACGGATTATTCAATAAATTTATTTCTTTAGCTGTGTTATAAAAAAGTAGCTAAAAATTTGGATAGACGCGTTATATTTAACAAATTATTTATGATAGGCTCTTTTAATTAAGTTGTTCGATCAGAAGCTTTTAATTGACGATTAAACGGAACGGATTATTCAATAAATTTATTTCTTTAGCTGTGTTATAAAAAAATAGCTAAAAATTTGGATAGACGTGTTATATTTAACAAATAATTTATGATCGGCTCTTTTAGTGTCCCGTAAGATGTTTAATAAAAGTATTTAACTATTCGGTTCGCATTGAAAAATTCCAAAAAATGATCTTCCTCGCGCACACACTTAAAGTTGTTATGGTGCCCCTAGATCCCCATAGCTGCACACATCGTTCCAGGGAGATCTCCGACTTTTTCTCGGCGTTTTCTCCGCGCACGGTGGACACATGATCCCCGAATGACACGCGTGTCGTGAACGCGCACCGGCGCGTATTAATTACGCAATTAATTACCTTCTAATTACCAGCGTCCCCAGGCTCTTTCATCTCGAAGGGGAGAACAGGCTCTCGCGGCTGGATTCTCGGGTTCCTTTCGAATGACTGTAGAGTCTGGTGTATGCGTGTACCACTCGAATTCCGTGGCCGGTGGTTTTGCAAGCGTGACGTGACACGCGAGCTTCCTGTCTGCCAAGAAGAAGAAGAACTTTAAATCTGCCTACCTGCCAGCTCGCATGCCCGCCTCGGTTCTTCGTCTTCCTGCGCGTGTTTCAGATGGTAGGAGGGACTCGGAACACGCCAGGTAAAATGCGTCCACGTGATCCACACCTGGATCACTTTCGATTCGAACATCGACCCGATTCTCTCTTCGCTATGTTGCTGTTTAGTCGAAATTAGAATTGAGCACTTAGAAAATACCCATTCATTTTTGTTAACTAAAAAAGAAAACATGAAAACATCTGCGATATATGTAAAGTACCAGTTAATATAAAATAAATATTGTATGTATATTTAAATATTAAGAAGAGATTGAATCTCTTTTTAATATTATATGAATGTGTATAGAATATTTTGTGCTACTAGTGATGTGGTCGCTAATGACCTAGCTGTTAATGCGACCACATTAAAATAAACCATGAAATAAATAAATAAATAAATCTGTTAGAAGCAAATTCGTTTCCGATCACGCAGATTTTATCCTTGCACGCGCTGGGACAAAAAGATCTTGGTCAGAATCATAGTTGGAATCATAATTAATAGGATAAAATGTCAAAGAAATGTCAATCTCTTCAAT
Source organism: Lasioglossum zephyrum (assembly GCA_028455615.1). Classification (NCBI taxonomy): domain Eukaryota; kingdom Metazoa; phylum Arthropoda; class Insecta; order Hymenoptera; family Halictidae; genus Lasioglossum; species Lasioglossum zephyrum. Next base: position 8,153,411 of record CM052325.1, on the reverse strand, counting down.
GTTTTATATTCAACGGTACGATAACTGTTATTGCCGCGATCATGACGGCCCCAACGACTTGTAATATCATGAATTCAACGTGACCTTGAGCACGAAGAATGGAGAACCGTGGACGTCATTTCAAGCATAATTTTTTACGCTCAAGGTGAACATGAATGTCATTATAATATATGTATAAGTCGTTAAATTCTGATCTTGGTTGTCAGGCGGCGATGATAAAAATATACAACTACATTCGAGAAGACAACGATGACCTTGAAATCCCTAATAACACGACCTTGAAGAAAATGTTCAAAAAGTTTTTCCCCCTATATTAATATACTTAGGCAGGTACATCGAGCACATACAGGGTGTCCGTGAAATTCTAACCTTACTCTCATACGGTACACAATTCGAAGAAATATATACAATGTCCTTTCGTACTTTTTCTTATGCACATACTGAAAGTCACTTTCGAAGGCAGCTTCGCATTCTTCGAATGGATGAATCTTCATTATCCCACTAGAAAAACAATAATCGAGGCACTGCGAATTAGCAAAGCTATAAGGTGTTTAATATTCTCGGACGAAGTAGGGAACGAAATATAAATTTCAAACACCGTTTTCAATTATCCTTGGGGTACCACAATGTACGCCGTTGTACGAATGAGCGAAGTTAGTAGACATTCGTTTCTATGGTTTCGAACGATTATACACCAGCCGATAACAATCTCTCCGCAGTTCTCTGTCGATTGAAATGTAGCTAGTCTGTTGGCTAACGATAATCGAGCCCGGGGTATCGGTACGCAGAAAAATCGGCGGATTAAACGGCCGGCTTGATCGGGATGCTTCGTCACCGTTCAGCACGTCTCGCGTTTGCACTTTTGCGCACTTAGCGACTTAAGTGGCCTCGGCCGAGCTCGAACGCACAAGCTGGTACATAGAGAAAGAGTAAGAGAGAGATGAGTCGGTTAGGTACTTAATGGTACCGCGTGGCCTGCAGTACCTGTCCGGTATACTGCGCCAATAACGGCAAGCATTACGACTATCGGCCGCCATTAAACCGGGAGCATCGCGCGATTTACTTAGTTATAACGTCCCTGGATCCCTTTCCTGAAAGCTGTGCGTGTGGCAAACCGGCACCTGCCAGCCGAAGAGCCACTCTTGTCCTTCTCCGATCCCCGTCGCGTGAACTAGCCCCGGCTCGGATCCGCCATTTTTACGGACCGGGAAAACGCACCGCGCCATGCCACGCCATTCCGCGGCGCGCCGGTCCCCTGCCTTCGCGATTAAAGCGAAAGTCATATTTCTACGGCCGTGTAATCTTCGACTTCGATGGTCTATTTGCTCCACGAACGTGGATTAACGTTGATCGTCCCGGGGAGAACGCTCGCTGCTCGCGGGGCCTCCTCGACGATCCTCGATCCCGATAACAAGATAGCCCCGGAGGCCATTTTAATTGTACTGCGAGACGGAAAGTTCGGATTCGATCAGAGCCCGGCGAAAAGTAATCTGATTAACAATTATAACCGACCTGTGTAGATACAGGGTGGGGCGCCATATTTTGCCATTTAGATTTACGTCATTATTATTACGCATAGCAAACAATGTTTCAGATGAAGTTGAATGGTTTTGAGAGGGGCACATTCTGATGGTACATTTTTTTTGTAGGTGGACGTGTAAAGGACATGTGAAGGTCATTAATGTTTTTTTTAAATGGAATCATATATTTTTTATTACATGAGCTGATATGAAGGTCATATGATGGTCATTAATGTTTTTATAAATGGCTGTTGCTCCTTCATATTCTTTACAAGAAAATATTAATCTATTTGTGTAAAAAAAATCATTAGTTTAGGAGATATTTTAATTATAATTTGTTAGGAAATCTCGACTCTCTGGCCAATAAGTGTTCTGATGCAAATGGTCGCCACATTGAACCTTTTCTTTAAATAGACATTATAATTAAAATATCTCGTAAACTAATGATTTTTTAACACAAATAGATTGATACTGGTCTGTAAAGTATATGAAGGAACATCAGCTGATGCAATAAAAAATATATGATTCAATTTAAAAAAACATTAATGACCTGAAAATAATGATTGAATCTCTTTTTAATATTATATGAATGTGTATATTTTATAAGGAGGCTCGACACGGAATTCATAAAGGTTTGACAGTTTGACACTACGTGATGCTTCGTCAATCGCTCGCAGACATATGACATGCACATTTACATCATTCTAACATCATCTTACAATATAATATTTTGTGCTACTAATAATAATGATGTAAATTTATTATTAGTATTATTGTAAGTCTCGTAAGAAAAGGCGCAAGAGGGCGCATTGGTTCTATTTTCCAACAGTATTGCAGTTATATAGCCTTTCCTTTGACATCACCAGACCGACCAAAAAAATTCATTATAATGTGCTACACATTTGCTAAAAAAAAGTGTTCGATGGTACGAACAGAGTAGTCTGATCTGGTTTCATGGTGTCCACCCTGTATATCGACCCGTCTATTTAACCACCGATTGCATTTTTAAATGGAGGACTACGGTGACGCGCGAACGCGACTCGTGGAACGGATCTTCGACGGCGCAATTAGGCTCGTAACTTAACGACGAGACCACGCTGACGGGACAGCAGAACTCTTTGATTCAGGGTGAGCAGGTGTAACGACGCTTGTAAACTCAATTAGGGATGTCACCGAGGAAAAGCTGTCCACCGGTGGTAAGATGATTACTCTTAGAAACTGGAATTGATAATGTGGATTATAATGGTCGCTAAGACTGAGGTGGTTTAACGAGGCTGTCGTCGAGAAATACATTTTTTTCGAAAGCTCTGCTCCAGCTCGAGAATCCGATTCCAGTTTCCAAGCAAAAATCCGACCACCACTAGACATTTCGAGTATGACATCCGTAAGTGAGTTTACAAGCGTCGTTACGCTTGTTCACCCTGAATCAAAGAGTCCTGCTCCGTCGCATCAGCGGCCTGATCGTTGGGCTACGAACATAATTGCGCCGCGTCGCCAAAGACTCGTTCTCCGTGGACGGGGTCGCGTCGCCGCAATGCTCTATGTGAAATTGCGATACGCGGTTAATTAAATGGGCCGATATATTAGCGGGAAGCAAGCATACACGAAAACCTGGAAACGGTCGTGCGGATATCTTAACGGCGTCCGAACGGTCGCGGATTTATTTAAGTGGCGATTTAGACGATTCCGCTGGAATAAATCGGGGGCGCGTTTCGCTTAATTGAGCCCGATAGTCTTAATGCCCGACGCAACCGGTACGGAACCGTGCCGTGTCGGTGGTGCGGACCGTGTTCCGTCGCCTACGGGATTTATGGCAACCGTTACCGGCCGATGATGCTCCGCGAAAAAATTTCCGAGCTGCCCAGGATGAGTGATAATGATAATAGTCGACATACTACGTCGCTGCGAACTGGTTCCTACCCGCGACTAGGCTCGGGGAGACGAACTGGTTTCGAACGAATTGCTATAGTTCTTTATTCATTGAATTTTTAACAATTCCCTCGATTTTTTAGACTAGTTTCATTTTTTAATGGAATTTAAAAATGTTTTTGGAAAAGTGAGTGCACTCAATCAGGTTCCAACGAATTGCTCCGGTCACTTATTGATTGAATTTCTGACGATCCCCTCGATTTTCTAGGATAGTTTCCATTTTTATAAATGGAATTTCGAAATGTTTTTGGAAAAGTGAGTGCATTCAATCGGGTTCCAGCGAATTGATTGAATTTTTGGCGATTCCCTCGATTTTCTAGGCTAGTTTCCTTTTTTATAAATGAAATTTCAAAATGTTTTTGGAAAAGTGAGTGCACTCAATCAGGTTCCAGCGAATTGCTCCGGTCCCTTATTGATTGAATTTTTATTCCCTCGACTTTCTAGACTAGTTCCCTTTTTTAAATGGAATTTCGAAATGTTTTTGGAAAAGTGAGTGCACTCAATCAGGTTCCAGCGAATTGCTCCGGTCCCTTATTGATTGAATTTTTATTCCCTCGACTTTCTAGACTAGTTCCCTTTTTTAAATGGAATTTCGAAATGTTTTTGGAAAAGTGAGTGCACTCAATCAGCTTCCAGCGAATTGCTCCGGTTCTTTCTTCTCTTGATTGGATTTTGATATGTATATTCTTGGAAGAGTGAACGGAGTCGAGCAGATTTTATGCTGATTTATAACTTCCAACTCTCCACAATTTTTTCAACTAGCGTTTCGAAAGCGTAAATTATTTCATCGAATTCAAGTTGGATGAAAGCCCAATATGAAAATGTAAATTTAAGTTTTGTCACGGTTGACAAGAATTATGTTAATATATCACCGAAGAATTTTAATTTATTTGCAAATATAATCCTCGTTCAATTTCAAAGTAAATTTTTCATCAACATGAAAATTATGATGGAAAGCACGGTCGCTCGCACGATAATGACAGGCAAGTAATAAGTCGATTATTATCAGGAGCGTCTCGAAATTAACGTATGATAATATCTTCTCGAGAGTGGGTTTCGTAAAAATGTGTCGGCCGCGGCGGATACTGGTTCCGATCAAAACCGCCGACGATTGATATATCGCTGAAAAGCAACGTCATCATTAGCATTTGACTCGATAATAAGTATTTCTTATGACCGCTATTACTACTTGGTTGCTCGCAATCAATTACGCGACCGACACATCGCGCAGGGATGAATCGAATCACGGCAATTACTGGTAGCCGGATAACGTGAAAATCGAAAGATTGTAATGGGTCGATCGATAAAAATGGTTCACGGGCCGTTAACCGAGGGGCGGGGCCCCAGTTTATCGATTAATCGACGTACTTCTAATCGATCTCCATACATCGCGGTAACAGATTCACAATTTGTAATAGTCTTTCGTTCGGCTTCTAAATAATACTATAGTTAACCGGTCAGTTGTGCAAGAGACTAATTAAATTTCTTTCGGCGCTACCGTTGAAACACAATTCGTTATTATGCTCCGCTTTGATTGGCAGAGTCGTTGAAGAAATAGTTTTATGGGCTTCGATAAAAGGTTGAAATTGTTTTGGAACTTAATTTTATTGCCGATACATGGCAAACCATTTTATTACCATTTCATATTACCTGGTCGACTTCTGATTTTATTATTCCACTGGATTGCACAATACTGATTGTCTGTGATGAAATTTCTCCACGTTATACATTAGCTGTTTTTATGTCATTAAACAAGCCATTAAATATTTCTATGTACTATTCTATGTATCTATAGCCTTTGTTCATGTCACTTGGTTCTCCTGAATTATTCTCACAAAATTGAAACATCTTGAAAATTTAAATAATTCGTTAAGCTGTCGGAATTGTTAGGAATGTGTAACATCCGCATTGTATTGACAACGAATTACAATATCACCGAGAGTGGCATGGTGGGCCCTGTTGCACACAATTATGGAGATAACTGAAATTAAAATATTCACATGTAGCCTTTTTTCATGTCACTTGGTTCTCTTGAATTGTTCATACAAAATTGAAACATTTTGAAAATATAAATAATACGTTAAGCTGTCGGAATTGTTAGGAATGTGTAACATCCGCATTGTATTGACAACGAATTACAATATCACCGAGAGTGGCATGGTGGGTCCTGTTCCACACAATTACGGAGATAACTGAAATTAAAATATTCACATGTAAGGGACCATAATGTCCATTATACTGTACCGAGAACCGCTCTTGGCGGTGGTGGTTGCGTGCTAGGACTGGTAAGATGTTGGATGCAGATTCTAAAACGGAGGAGTAACTCTTTCTACTTTTCTTCCGTCCCTCTTTCTCTCGCTCTCTTTCTTTCTCTCCCGGGTGACTCAAGCGTGTTGCAGTCGCAGTTTCAGGGCGTATGCAGCAACTGAGGTTACGGGTCGCCGGAATCACTTCGAAATCGAGCGGTATCGCGTGTTTGCCATTTCGCTCTCCGCTGACTGGCAATTATCATACATTGCAGAAAGATTTTCAGTAGTCGTGATTATAATTACGCCCGCATACCAGCCATAAGCGATCCGCGTGCGCACATTAACACCGAGGAGGCACCGCGAGGGGCGCGGTCCGCCATTACCCCCGGTGATTTAGTGGATCTAGCGGTCATGAAACACGAGGATGTCGGCGTTCCGTGTCGAGTCACGGTCAGTCGCGTTCCAGACAATTTTTCATTAAACTTTCATAATGTAAACGTAATTTTTCGACTTTGAACATGTATTTCGTCCCAAACAATAATATTTATGCCGTTCTGATATTGATTAAATTTAATAGGGGTAATTATTATTAAAAATATGTTTTTTTCACCATTTATTTTGCAATAGTTTTAAGAAAATACCGTGTTTTCGTAGTGGGCCACTTTCTAAAAATTAAAAAAAGGGAATATTGCCTCAAGTGTCCCCTTTACGGAACACTTTTTAAAAAGATGGAGATTTGAACATTGACGAAATTAAAATTATTTGTAATCAACCATAACCTCTTATGGTTATCGGGGTGAAATTTCCCCTGAAATTCATTAAACAATTATTCCTATCTACTTTATTAACGAAAAATGTGTTCTTTTTTAACTTGCGAAACATATTTCCTTTTTAATATTCCACATAATTAAGTAGATATTCCATATAATGTGCTTTTTTAGTCTTAAAAATTTTGGGGTTCCACTTTCTCAAGGGTTAAGATCTTATAAACAGAACTGCATATCGGTATATTTGTCAATAGCGAAATCAGTCGAAATTCGCTCGCGACTGAGCACAGAGCCGACGCGTGCCTCGCGCTTGCCTCGGCCGAGGCACGAGTGTGAGGGGACAGCGTTACGCAAGGGCAAGGGAGGAGACTACTCTCAATCTAGCATTTTACTGTAACTTTTGAACCATAAAAGATATGGGGATGAAATTTCCACTAAAACACATTAAAAATTATTTCTACCTACTGATAATTATCGTATGCACATGGTAATGAATTTTATCCAGCTAAATTTTAAATATAATTTTTCATACTATTAATGAATCTTAATAGAATATAGTCAATTTGTATAGTAATTAAATTTAACAAAGACAAATATATTATGGGGATGAAATTTCCACTAAAATTCATTAAAAATTATTTTTACCTACTGATAACTATCGTATACATGATACACATAGTAATGAATTTTATTCAGCTAAATTTTAAATATAATTTTTCATGCTGTTAATAAATTTTAATAGAATATAGTCAATTTGTATAGTAATTAAAGTTAATAAAGGCAAATATATTATTACACAGTTAAATATCATATTTGTATAAAGCATATAATAAGTAAATTTTGAAAATCCGCGTACTTCTTGAATTATTTTTCTGCGCAATGTCCACCATTTGTTTCGTTCAATGATCCAGAAACGATGCTCAAGTTATCTGGCAGTAACCATGATAACAACATGCGATCGACCGGTTTGTGAAGGAAAGCGGATTCATAATTCACTGAACGGAAATCGTCACTAAAACGAATCGCTCACTTTTTCTGCCTCGAAAATTTATAATTAAATCCCGCTGAAACTGATTACGGCGCTCTTCAACGATATCACGCTACACTAAATAACGATTCCAACTCGCGATCGTTGAATCTTAATGTACTTACGTTGCGTTAATAAACTTCTCGTGCAGTCAGACAGAGTTTTCAGTCGTGAAAATAATAAATCTAGAACGTTCAGGGCCAGGCAATTACTCCGATAAACGGATATTAGACGATTTCGTAATTGCTCCGCTGCAAATTGACGAATGCTTTCGTACACGCATACCCATTCACTCAAGTATAAAGCTCAGGAGCCAATCAGCGTACGCCATTGAAACTCAGGCAATTAAGCCTTTTAAAACAACCAAAGTAGTTGTAAAAATATATCCAATGTATATAAAGGCTTACAATAATATTGGCAGTATAAAAGTTGACTTGCAAAAAATGTAAAATTGTTATGGCTCGAATAAATCGATATCGGAAAATTGAGCTTACACTGATTGGCTTCCGAGTCTTTCATGTACTTGCACGTAACTCACTCTACTCTCTAAATTAACCATCCGACGACAGAGACCGAGTCTACTTTGATCCACGACAATCGACATTTAATTGTTCAGCCTCTGATAAATTAATTGAATTAAAGATGGAAAATAATAAAAGTTGTTTATATTTTTCTCTCATTCCTAATGCAGATTTGTTCATTTAACCCCTTCTCTTACAATAACATTCTGAACAGAGTCTAATAAATACAATGTATGTTACTAATTTTTATAAATCCACTTTGGTTTCGTTAATTTACAGGCTAATGGAGAATATACAAGCATACAAACTGACAAATTAATTGAATTAAAGATGGAAAATACTAAAAGTTGTTGTTTACATTTTTCTCTCATTCCTGATACAGCTTGGTTCATTTAACCCCTTCCCTTACAATAAGATTCTGAACAAAGTCTAATAAATATATGTATGTTACTAATTTTTATAAATCCACTTTGGTTTCGTTAATTTACAAGCTATTGGAGAATATACAAGCATACAATAGATACAAGTTTTCTACTTTTTCAGGAAATTATACGAACTACAAAATATTCTAATCACTAAAACCGTAAAATAAATCGTCATGCAAGGGGTTGGTCAATTTGTCAGAACCTAAACAATCGAAAGACGATTTTGATACTGTGAGTCAAGATAGACCAGGACGATAACTTTTTTTAATATTGAACCATACTACTTAGTTTTCGTTGAGACTTTAGAACTGGACTTTTTCCTGACAACCACAGATGTATATACGTAGAGTGAATTATTATTAAAAATATTCTTTACATTATTAGATATGTCGGCATCTAACCAATTATTAAACATTTAAGTATTCTATGAGGTATTACATCAATTTCGTATCTAAAAAATATTGTTTACATTATTAGATATGTCGGTATCTAACCAATTATTAAACATTTAAGTATTCTATGAACCATTAATGAAATTGATAATCAATAAAAGCATCTATGAATTCAATATTTTTTAATAATAATTAATATTAATTATTATTAATATGAGGATGTGACAGAGGTATTACATCAATTTCGTATCTAAACAATATTGTTTACATTATTAGATATTTACATTATTAGATTGTCGGTATCTAACCAATTATTAAACATTTAAATATTGTATGAGGTATTACATCAATTTCGTATCTACTAAATTTTTAAAAAATCATAGAGAATGGAAATATTCTATCAGAAAAAACGTTTGATTTTCGCTTTGAAACAGCTCCGAGTGCAAAGGGTTGATAACAAAAACAAACAAAAAAAAATGACATAGAGCTAAGAAGTATGATCGGCGCGCGGTAGCCGTGGAAACTCGCATGAATATGTCGTTAGCGGTCCGCGGCCGGGACGAGGAAGAAAGGCAACGGTTGCATTTAGACACATTACGAAACATGTCGTGGAAAAGAGGACCATAAAGTAAGCACAGTGGAAACGTTCCCCTATTCACGGTCCGGCAATCTTTCTTTCGCGGTGTCGTGTGGGTTTGCTTGGCAAAGGTCGGCCCGGGTAAACCAGTCGGTGGCAATTTACTTCTTGTGTATGTTTTACGCGGCTCCGATAAAGCCGCGGCGCTTATCAGCCAAAGTGCTTCCCGTGGAATTCACGCGTGCCGCCGGCGCCAGAGACTCGCGGCATCCAGACGCCGAGCATCGGCTCTCTTTTATAAGCTTAATGCTGCTATGATAATGAAACGCGTAATTTCTGCGCGGTGAGCATGCCGAAACGGATTCCTGTCGCGGACTTTTCCCCATACGAGAGAGCCCACGTACGCAAGTACTTATAGTACGGAACATTGAAATTCTAAACGCCAGATGCGACTCCTAGCATAATGGGAGTAGGCGCGTTGTCACTGCGCGGAAGTTCATTGGTTAGTAAATTTTAAGGTGGAGGGAGTTGGCAGAACGGCAACAGTAGCCACTGATAGGGTTTGATACCAATACTATCGATACTCCACATAAACTCATCGTGATCCAACCAGGTATTTTTTTATCTTTCCTCTTAGGTTAACCCCCATCCACACAGATAATTTTTTATACGAATTTCAAATAGGTACCCATATACCACGTAGTGTGGATGAGGGTTAAAGGAAGTCCCTGTAACATCTGAGTACGTATGTCAATTTTCCATCCATTTCAAAGGGACTAGTTGGGTATCAAATTGTAGCAATTTCTGCCAAGTTCAAACTTCTATGATCCAGACAGTTTTGATTTTGCAAAAAGATCCGCAGCCTAGCAACGCGTTTCTAAAGTCAACGCACCCCCAACAGATACACTCAATTTTGACTTTGCATAAAGACTCTCAGTCTAGCAATATGTTCTGAAGATCAACGCATCCCTCAACAGCTCCACTCAATTTTGACTTTGCATAAAGACCCTCATTCTAGCAATACGTTCTGAAGATCAACGCATCCGCCAACAGCTCCACACAATTTTGATTTTGCAAGAAGATCTGCAATCTTGTAAGATGCTCTGAAGGTCAACGCATCCCCCAACAGCACCAGACAATTTTAACTTTGCATAAAGACCCTCAGTGTAGCAATACGTTCCGAAGATCAACGCATCCCCCAACAACTCCAGACAGTTTTGATTTTGTAAAAAGATCCGCAGTCTAGGAACACATTTCCAAAGTCAACACCCCGCCCAACAGCTCCACTCAATTTTGACTTTGCATAAAATCCCTCAGTCTAGCAATACGTTCCGCAGATCAACGCATCCGCCAACAGCTCCACACAGTTTTGATTTTACAAGAACATCTGCAATCGGGTAAGATGCTCTGAAGGTCAACGCATCCCCCAACAGCTCCAGACAATTTTCCAAACATTCCTGAACAGCAGCATCCACAGCTTAGCGCACTAAAACAACCAACATGCTAGCATAGTCTCGGAGGAGTCTAGCCTCCCTGCCCATACAAAAATGAAAGAGAAAAGAGAGCTAGGTAGAGGTAGAAGTCTTCGGCGTGACGCTCGAGAACGATAAAATCGGTGTTTTACGTCCCGCGATCTGCATGCTTGTTTAAAATCGAAATCCCTTTTAATGCTAGCGGCTACCGGGTGCTAGCAAGAATTCCCATCGGCGAAGTGGTTCGATAGATAAGTCCCTTTATCGAGAAATAAACGAAAGTGCTCGGTAGCCGCCGCCGCCGCCGCCATTGTCCCGGTTGCTGCGTACGCCCGATAAAAAGGTAGAAACCGGTAAAAACCGATCGAAAGAAATCGGTCGCTTATCTGCCACGTCGATCGTCGTTATCCGCGGGAAAGGAAGCTGCGAGATCAGAAACGTACGAGGCGGAGCATCGGCTATCATGAGCTAACCGCACGAGGAGAGAACTATGGCCGCGCACCATTCCGGAAGAGGAAAAAAACCGTGTATACTGTAGCCAGGTCTCTCGCATTATGTGTGCACGTGCGCGATCCTAGTGTAGTTAGGATTGTGCACGTGGTGCACGGGTACTTACGTGTGGGTTCGCGCGTACGGAAGCGCGGCCGCGCTAAATGAGGGCGAAGCTAATTAGATGGCCCCGCGGTCGATCCCTTTTCCGCCGCACAATGCGATATAATAATTCGTTCCTCTTTAATTGGCACGAACCCATCGCTACCGACCGCTCCAAATCGTAAAGAAAACGCCGCGAACCAACTCGCGAATTTACATGCAACGGAACGCCATTTTATTGTTCCGCGGCTGCGTTTTGTTCGAAGCCGATCACGAAAATGTTAGTTCAACTACACAGCACCCTGTGACCAGCGACGGACCGGTCATTTTCGGCTCTGCGCTAACTCTGGGGAGTTTATCAAATTAACCCTAATTAAGTCACCTGGCGAAAATTTTTGTACAATTTATTTTTTAAAATTCGTCCACTGATCAAATAATAACCCTATTCTAAATTTAATTTCTACACATTTCTCCCTACATTTTATTTTGAAATATTTAAGTAATCACATTTGAGAAAATGACAAGTGAATTAGAAGAAGTTTCATACAGGGAATAGACGAGTATTTATTCTGTAGAACAATGTTCTATAATTTATTATAATAATTTTATGTATATTTTAATATATACTTTATAATATACTTTTTTATGTGCAACAATTCGGGTTATTTTTTTTTAAATTGTAGTTTTGTGTCGCATCAACTGCTGGGTTATCAGCGACATCGTAAAATAAGTCAGGATGCTAACGTTTAAACATTTTCCAGTAATTTTCAAAGAGGACGGAAATCTTCCTGACATTTTTCCAGTTATTTATTAAGAATATTATAGGAGGGTTGTTTAAGGGTTAATTCTCACTGAATGGTCGATCCCTGAGATGGGTGGAGCAATTTCGCTAGATTCACTTAGTTATACCTGATTGGACAACTTTCAGGCTCGCCCTTCTTAGGGGCGGAGAATACGTAATACCAGGGAAGGGTAGTTGCCAAGGGCTGCAGACACCGGTGCTCCCCTAAGTCGTGGGATCCACGCATCATAATACCGCTGTCCCGTTCTCACGCATAAATTTTTCAAGATCGCTGCTTTCCTTGTAGACCCGTGGAATTATTCATGAAATAATATTTTCAATCCATACATCTTTACCGTAAGCCGTCGAGCAACACTCGGTTAGGCTCGAATGTGTTTTATTCTCGTTATTAATCGTTTACCATAATTACGTCGGCCACATGCGAGCGACATTTCACCAAAAGAAATAACTTGTTGTTTCGCAATTTATTCAATAGTCGAATAGTATTACTTTTAAGTTGCACTTTTTGTTATACATCTCCAAACCATCGTCTGAATAAAGAAATTGTTCTTAAAAAACCAAATTGTATGTTAAAATTATTCCTGATGACTATGTCTTTATCGAAGTATAATACTTTATACGTACGTATAAATACTTTCATTATTTCAAGTGCTACTAAAGAACAACAGTCTATTAATAATGAATAATATTATTTTTAAGCTGCACATTTTGTTATACATCTCCAAACCATCGTCTGAAAAATACCAAATTGTATATTAAAATTATTCCTGAAAGAGTACATCTTTATTAATGGGAGTAATATTTCCGTGTAAATAGTTTCATTATTCCAAGTGCCAAAAATATCCAATAAAGATCAATAGTAGATTAATAATGAAGATAATAAAAATAATATTCTCAATTCGTTTTATACTCGGTTACTTATTTTTCATTGGCAGTGAAAGGGTTAAGATTAGAAGATCCTGCACTTTTGTGTGTCGGATGAAGCCGTGTGGGTGCGTTCAAGCAAACAGAGAAACAAATAGCAGGCCAGGTGTATAAGCAGAAGCACGTCCATTTGATTGCAGCCCATAGCAGTAGGTAGCATTTCATAATAATTATCTCGAGGGGTCCGAGAGAGGCTTCGAGGCTTGCGCAGCGGCCGCGCCGATCCGCTGAGATCGTTTCTCCTCTATAAGGTCGCCTTATTAAGGAAGCTATCATTAAGCCTCCCTATCTCACCTATTACCGTTTACTGGCCCTTGCCATTCGCTCTGCCTGTTCCGTACCGGTGATCAGACATTCCTTGCTTACTAGATTCGATCGTTTCCTTTAAATTCGTCTGGAAATGTTGCACCGAAAATAACATTACATAGTAGCCTTTGCAGATCTCAACAAAATCGAAATTGTACTAAATTCTACCGTATTATATATTCCGCCCTTGTTTTAATTTTCACAAGCCACAACTTCATAAATGCATGAAGATCCGCAGTCTAATCATAACGTATCTTACATGCACGTGTAAACAACGACAGCGCTCAGAGGATTCGCCATATTTGATTCAAAAAGTGAATTACTTGAGTTGTCAATGTTTCTACATATACCTCAAGATTCTTACAATTTCTTCGGATGTATAGAAATTTGTAACACTGCGTATAAAGAACAAACAAATCTTTGTAAATGTACACCAGTTTCCACCATACATTTTTCAATGAACAATTGGTACAAATTATCTTATAAGTTAAAAAAGAAGCTCCATAGTCTTTCAGAAAAAATTGAAATGTTTTTAAATGTTTTTTATATGTGAATTTCGTTATTCATTATATTTTCTCATATCATGCTTGGTTTTCGTGTGCATTGTTCTCCTAAGTTCAAAAATTTGATGACGCAATTTGTTTTTTATTTTTAAGACAGAATTGGACTTGCGTGACCAATCGAATGAATAAAAAATAATCAAGACAGTCGTTTGTTTGCACGGATGTTGTCGGTGCCGAGTAAGGAGCCGATAGATTAGGGGTCGCGAAGCCCCTCAGCATCACAATGCTCGCGTCCTCCCTAACTCTCACTCCTTTGGCATTATTCATGCATCGGACCGGACTTTCCGAGCTGCAATATGGTACAATGAGAAATGAGAAAAGATATTCCCTTGCTCCTGGCTTGGAACGAAACGATTTTCTTTCTCACAGCATTTCTTTCCGCTGTTCTCTTCATCCCCGCGTCTGATCTAAAATTCTCTCGTCCACTAGCCGGAATTATGCGTCTCCGTTAGGATTATGTTAAATCGTCTGCATAAAACGAAGATTTTATTCAAATTCTTCGCATAATAGAACAGGTCACTAACGTTGGCCGAGAGAGATTTAAACTTACTCATCAATTTTCATTAATTCTTTTATGATCCACAGGTGAAATTCACCCTCTTCGGATAGTCCGTTCCGTTTCTCGGTTATGTTAAAGTTAACGTAAAAACGCGAATAGCATTTTCGAGGATAAACAATATTTTTTGTAAATTCTGGTTCTCCGTTTACACGACCCACTGAAGAGTAAAATTTTACGTGAGAAAATGTACATAAATTATGTCTTGAAAACAGTGCTTTGAAGAGAGGGGGTTAATTTTTCCTCTTATCTGGCGACTCTGCCGAGAATCTATAAAATTTTAAACATTCTCGAAACTGTATATTAAGGTACGGCTTGCAATATCGAAAAATAAAAATGTTCCCGTTTCAAAAGAATTGATTCCATGATTGATCCAGTGCTGGCAGAGAGGGGGTGACTTTTTCCTCTTATCTAGCGACTCTGCCGAGAATCTATCAAATTTTAAACATTCTCGAAAGTGTAGATTAATGTACGGCGTGCAATATCGAAAAATAAAAATGTTCCCGTTTCAAAAGAATTGATTCCATGATTGATCCAGTGCTGTCAAGAGAGGGGGTGACTTTTTCCTTTTATCTGGCGACTCTGCCGAGAATCTATAAAATTTATAAACATTCCCGAAAGTGTGGATTAAGGTACGGCTTGCAATATCGAAAAATAAAAATGTTCCTGTTTAAAAAGAATTGATTCGATGATTGATCCAATGCTGACAGAGAGGTGGTGACTTTTTCCTCTTATCTAGCGACTCTGCCAAGAATCTATCAAATTTTAAACCTCCTCGAAAGTGTAGATTAAGGTACCTCTTGCAATATCGAAAAATAAAAATCTTCCTATTCTAAGGAAGAAAATTGATTCCATGATTGATCCAGTGCTGTGAAGAGAGGGGGTGACTTTTTCCTCTGGCGACTCTGCCGAGAATCTATCAAATTTTAAACCTCCTCGAAAGTGTAGATTAAGGTACGGCTTGCAATATCGAAAAATAAAAATGTTCCCGTTCCTTAGAAGAGAATATGATCCTCGGAAGACTTAAAGAGGTACATTTAAGCTTTTATTGCATAGTTATACTGCGCGTAATTCTGTTCCGAACCACAGGATCGTACAAAGTCTTCATTTCCGTGATAATGCCGGCATTAATTCCCGAAGTGGCATGCGGAGAGTACTGTGCCGCTCATAAACGGACAGATTACCATCTTTACATCATTCAACGGAACTTCAATTAGCTGGCAATAAAACTTTAATACTCGACAATCGTCCTCGCGAGTTATCCTCGGTGTGCAACATTGATCTATGATATTAGCGACAAATAGTATTGGTTATTTAACCCTCGCGCACCGGAAACGTGTTTTTCAACACGAAGCTAAATTACAATGGTCGGAGAATGATACTAATCACGTCTACTATAAGTCGTTTCACGAGGTGTGTACGTTGATGCCAACATTAAATACGCCATGAGACGTTACAAAATATTTATCAAACAATCTTTACGGTTACACGTATTTATGTGCACAAAAATATCGCAAAATAGTCCACATTTATTTTAATGCTTATACATTGATTGCAAACGAATCAAATTTTGATTCATCTAAAATGAAACACGTAACATTCGTATTTGTTAGACCTTCTTGAAAACAAATTTTTATTCGCGGCGCAAAGGTTCCATCATTTACAACAACAATTAGCTATTTTTGTGAATAGTATTCAGACTCGTGATGAAGGTTTTCAAGAAGATAATTAATTAATTAGTTATCGATCGTAATTTATCTTCAGGATATTACAAATTTTTATTCGTGGCGCAAAGGTTCGATCATTTACAACAACAATTAGCTATTTTTGTGAATACTATTCACTCGTCAAAATACGACAAAGGGTTAATGAATTTATTAGAAATAGTTGGTTCTATGATTTTAAAAAATGTAAATTTCTCGGCGCCACGAGCAAAACGACAGAATCCTCGCTGTGTCACAATTATCGGGAATCCTATTAATAGTTTTTCCGTTGGGTAAAGTGTTTAATATCACCGCGGAGTCAGCAAAGAAAGCAGCGAGCTCCCTTCTCTCGGTCATATTTCAGAATCAGCTTGGTCGCCAGCGAACCAAAGATTGCGAACCACGCGAGGAGCTCCGGTAAACCGTAATCCGTTTAACCGTGGCGGGCTGACGCGCAGTATTTCGCGCTGACAACCGGGACGGAGTTTGTCATAATTATTGGCCGGGGTGTCAGCGGGTAGCGTGGCTTCTGCCAGTGGCGGCGCGCATGCTCCGCTAGATCCGCGAATAAATTCGTGGTGCGGTGGGGAAAAAGCGTCGGCTAATTAACGACGATTCAGCCGCTAGATACCCGGCCGGCTTACCGTACAATGCTCCCCGCCACGAAATCTCCACCATTTCTTTGGCGAACACGCGTGCAGGAATGCCGACTAGAGTCGCATAAATTCCAGCGAGTCTGCCACCAGTCATCCCCTGCTTTACGATATTAACAACGGCAAGCTATTATTGCCATAACCGCGGCAAACACCATTCGACTATATTTTTCTGCTATCTCCGACGCCATCCTCATTTTTTCAGGGACACTTTCAAGGTTTGTCCGAGATCCAAGGTCGTCTTAAAGTAATGGTTGAACGGTGGATGAAATTTGTGGAATATTTATTATTACTGATTTATACATACATATAAATAATAAATCAATTATTACTGAGAAATCAAAAAAACAATTTTGCAAATTAGCAAATATAAACACTTACATATAAACACTTATTTATGTTCATGACATTATATTAATAAGTCAGAAAGAACATTTTTAAGTTCTCAAAATATTTTCACTGTTTTGAATCTTATCTACTAATCTCTAATAAAATCATTTATTTCTTATATTTTATGAAGACGACGATGATGTAAATGAATTTCCGATCAACATTTTCAATATAGTCACTGAAACTCACTAAATTCGATATAAATGGGCGATTAAATGATTAGAACCAAAACTCGAAAAAATAATTGTTCAACCATGAAATAAATAATAGAACATTGTATATAAAAATAATATTATAGACGGATTTCATGTAGTCATTTATACAAAACAATAGATCTAATGGAAAACGATTAAAACAATTAGAACTGAGACTTTTTATTTTACATGAAAATCGATGAAGATGAAAATTCATTACAGCCAGGCATTAAAAGTTCATGCGCATCAAATAAATTATGATTCGCAACTGAAGGAGGAGCACACCTTTTCTATTCTTCGGACAGCGGAAAAATAAAGATGCAGAAAACTGCTAATTACGGTACCCGAAGGTTCTGAACGAGAGCAACTAGCTCTGTATCTCTCCGTAGGACTGAGTTGGGGTAGCAAATGATTTTCCTGCGGGCTAAGATCGTTGCGACACCGTAAGCATAGACTGCGCGACGATTTACGAGCGCGCAATGCCAGGAATCAATCCGGCCTCATAGTTTAGCGAGATTATACGGTTTAGAGACTAGCTCTGGGAACAACAAGGGGAACCAAGGGTAACCGACGCAATTATGGCTCTACCAGGCCGCCATCTTGTCAGGCGTTCCTACCCAGAAACACCCCACCCGATCATTCACCCTACGTAAATCGGCGAGGGGTTTGTTCGAATTTTACCCCCTGTATAAATACAGGCCGGTTTTACCGGTTCGGTCACTGTGTTCGCGTAACACGCCATGCGTAGTTCTTTCTTTCTCGGTCTTTGATATGCAACCGACTGGCGACGCGACGCCACGCAACGTTTCATTGATTCGAGTTCTGCCCTTTGCCCCACCGAATGCCATTTCTCACTGTTTCTTTACAGAATGTTGCTCGCTCAGCCTGACCTTTCCAGTGGAGACAGTTGTAGCCTGTCTGGAATTATTTTCTTTTATTTTGCACAGTCCTTTTATTTATACGCTCCCGACAACGTTGTCAGCACACCGCCTCTTTACCGTTATTTTCTTCGCTAACACGGATGATATACATTCTCAAATATTTATTACACATACTTCGAGCAAGGATAAAAACTGCAAAAAGAACCATCGGTCAAAGCTCAATCGTTGTCTTGAAAAATTATGGTGAATATTATTAACATCTGATTTTATTTATATATTTTCATTCCTCAGTCAGATGGAGTTTGTATTTCTTTGAATTATATCAAAAATATAATATAAATAAATTAGGTTGATGATGAAAATACTTTCTAATAATTTTTTAAGTTTCTTCTGCACTGTTTATCCTTCTGATGGGTAGAACAAAACCTTTTGACCTTGAAATTATTTCATTAATTATGAGATTAATTAATCAACATTAATTTCCATCAAATCGAGGGTGTAGAATTTTTTGATATTTCTCTACACCCTATACAAAATGGTCTGTATTATCTAGAATTAACATTCAACCCTCCACCGTCGATATCTTCCTCAGAGATGTCTTAACAATTCAGAGTGAGCAACAAAGGCTCAAGAATAGTGATTGTTGCATCCAAAATTATGGTGAATAATAGTAACATCATCAAACTGATTTTATTTATATAATTTCATTCCTTATTCAGATGGAGTTTATATTTCTTTGAATTATATCAAAAATATAATATAAATAAATCAGGTTAATGATGAAAATACTGTCTAATGATTTTTTAAGTTTTTTCTGCACTGTTTATCCTTCTGATGGATAGAAAAAACCTTTTGACCTTGAAATTATTTCATTAATTAGGAGATTAATTACTCAATAATAATTTCCATCAAATTGAGAGTGTAGAATTGTTTGATATTTTTTACACCCTATACAAAATGGTCTGTATTATCTAGAATTAACAACCCCCCACCGTCGATATCTTTCTCAAAGATGCCTTAGCAATCCAGAGTGAGCAACAAAGGCTCAAGAATATTGTTGCAACGACTGTGAAATATACTTTTAATTTGAGATACGTGCTCGGACAATCTTCGCATGTCCAGAATAATAATTCCGGTTACAAAGCGCCGATTCAGGGCTTAAAGGATGAAAGATGACTCCATGTAAAAGATGCGAGCACGACACCGTCACCACGTGGTCACCGCTTCATTTACACTTAAAGGAGCCTGCACCGGAGCGAAGGGAGTATCCTGCATATCCGAAGGTCGGTTTAAAAGTTGAACAATGGCGCTGCCATCATACGATGACACTGTATTATACGAGACTCCTTTTTCTTGGCCGTTTCCAGGGACGCCGATATTATGGATGCATGAACTTGTTTTACTAGAGACGGCCGACCGCTTCTCCGACTATCGTTCACATAATACCATCAAGAACACAGGTCCTTTATCCACGGAGAATACAATTTACCAACCTCTAAACAAAACATACGCCCTAATGGAAATTCTTCTCTCGCATCGAGATTCTTTTGTCGCAACAATTCCTTCAGGACCGTTCCCATAAAATCAGTGTAACTCCGCGTCGAATCTTTCCGCGAAACAAATTCTGCAGATTCTCAAATTACGTAAGTTTGTGTATCCACCAGTGAAAAAATATATTATTTACGGAAAGAATTCGAAGTTCTCTTTTAGCCGAACATTTTTCTCCATTAGTCCTCAGAAAAATTGTTATAACTTTTGATCGGTTTGTTACATCTTCTTGAAAAAAATACCACAAGCTCTCAAAACATTCATTGACAGGTTCACAATGTTTCAAGGTCGCAAATCCAATAGTTGTCTCTAGAAACAATTTGAAAATTCAAGGGATGTTTTTATGGTTTCGAAAATCGTCGTACAGTGTCCATTGATCGTCCTCTCTTTAGGTTTCCAGGTTAGTTTAGTTCGGTAGTTATCCCGCGGTCGTTTTCGTCTCTTTATTAACTTGCACTGACAGTGTAATGAACGCGCTACCGGGCCACCCGCGCACCGAGCAGCTCGAGCAACGGTCCCCATGTACTCGTGTACTCGTATCCCGCTCGCCGAAGGACTATGCCTCGACGAAAAAGGGTGCAGCCAAGGGAGGAGGACTTCTCGAAGGAAGGAATAATCTGCGAGGTCCCATTGTCTCCGGCGTGCCTTACCGTACGGCCATTTTTCTGCGCCACGAGTCGAGGGCACCAAAAAGAACTATATCGCCAACGTGCCTATTGTTTAGGGAGTATATCGAGCGATATGATTTAAGGTCCTCGGTGAAGAGAGAGCGAGAACCATGGCGCTACCTCGCCCCTTGCGACGCTGCCCAGTGGTTCTCAAACTGATCTTATCCCTTCGCTGAAAATATCCTTTTACAGTGACTCGATTAAATGTTCAAACATCAATTCTAATGGGTATTCCCATAGCCGTCATGAAAAGATTGATATTGCACAAGTATTACACCTCAAAATGATCTTATCCCTTCAATGAAAATATTTTTTTACAATGTGACTCGATTAAATATTCAAACATCTTATCCCTTCGCTGAAAATATTTTTTTACAGTGACTCGATTAAATGTTCAAACACGAACTCTAATGGGTATTCCCATACGCCGCACAGTGAGGAAACTTGACCTAACTCGATTCAAAAAGAAATAACTTTCGATAGAAATGAAGTAGAGCGATGAATTTTTTTTTAATGAAAGCTGAATCTTTGTAAAATATGGGGAAAATAGGGAGATTACGGTACGAACGGTTTTTAACCTTGAGAAAATTCATGAAGCTTGCACAATTTCAAGAAAAAGTTGTTTCTACGTTACCACGAGCAGAATTTTTTTTTAACATACTATGTATCAACTCTCGTAGATTTTTTCACGCTGATTTCAAATCTGGTCGTAAAATTTTTCTACGACCTCAGGATTTTAAAAAAATCGAATTATAGTTAAAAAGTTAAACTTTTACTTTCTCAAGGTTAAAAACATTCGTACCATAATCTCCCTATTTTCCCATATTCTACAAAGATTCAGCTTTCATTTTTTAAAAAATTCATCGCTCTACCTCATTTCTATCGAAAGTTCTTTGATTTTGAATCAAATTTTGTCCGTATTGCCCACTGTATGGCGTAGAGCATCCCGGGCGTATTCGTTTGGTGTTTTTCTTGTAAAAAATAAGTAATTAAATGTTTAAACAGCAATTCCAAGGGGTATTCCCACACGTCGCCACGAAGTTAAAATATAATGGAACATTTAAAAATTTTAAAAGGCTTACAAGGAATGCAATTAAGAAATTAATAAAAAAATAAAATTGTTCCAATACGTCCCTCGTTGAAATCGCAGCCGTAGCTTTCTTGCAATACCCAGCTCGTCGATCTACAGTTTTTTTTCTCCATCGGTAGTCGCAATTTATCACGATCTATCGCGATACATATTGCGTTCGCCAGCTGACCGCGCAGTGCCGTCGGACAACAACGGAGGCGCGCGATTTGAATTCGTGCTAACTCGAGGCCGGTTTTTTGCGTAACTAGCCGGTTCGTTATGAGGTATGACGGGACCGTCGTGCTCCGCGCGGCATCATTAGGTGAGCGTCGATTTTTTCTCACCGGATCAGCAACTTTTTACCAACCCTTGCCGCCCCTTATAATAACCGGCGATCGAAGTTGTTTGATTTCACCATCGTGAAACATAGAATCGTAAAAAATACACAAATAACTGTGTATTAAACGAATAAAAAGGACGCAAATGTAAAAACATTCGTTCCAAGGTCAACCGTTGAACTTGCGAATTTGAAATCGACTTGCCAATGCACGTTTCGGGGACCTAGCACCAAAGCCATAAAAGGAACACAAATAATTGTGTATTAAACAAATAAAAAAGACGCAAATGTAAAAAGATTCGTTCCAAGGTCAATCGTTGAACTTGCGAATTTGAAATCGACTTGCTAATGCACGTTTCGGGGACCTAGTACTAGAGCTGTAAAAAATACACATAAATAATTGTGTATTAAACAAATAAAAAAGACGTAAATGTAAAAAGATTCGTTCCAAAGTCAACCGTTGAACTTGCGAATTTGAAATCGACTTGCCAATGCACGTTTCCGGGACCTAGTATTAGAGCCGATACTATAAAACAAAAAATAAACTGAAATTAAAATGCTAAAAAAATTCCAAAACGAAGCAAAAGCAAGTAACTCGAGTACCAAACATTTTGGCACAATTTATTTTCATTTTTGAAGTGAGAATTTCTTTAGGCACATCGCGTAAACAATTGCTGGGCAGTGAACGAGGCCGATCCGTCACGCTCCGAGATGAAACGCGAAGAGGGCTCTGTGCTGTAGCTCGCGAAGCCTAGACCCGTCGCTGGCCTTAAAGGGAAGGATTAGAAATTTTCGAGCAAAAAGGCGATCTGCTCGAACGATAGCCTCTGCCAATATCTGCCACCGGGATTCTCCGTAGTTCAGGTAAAAACCGTTCGTCGGAAGTACGACTGGAATCTTAACGAAACGGTGAACCGAATATTTGGTCGGAGTCCCGAGATACGTGAGCCGTGGATTCGATGATCGGAACGACCACGCGCGCATCCGTGAGCAATCCTTACAGCAGGTAATCCGTTTAAGTACCTGTTGTGTTACTTGTTGCAGCGGTACGAAGTTTTCGCATTTGTGGGATTACAGTGTCGTGTACTTTTCCTGTCAGCCGTCTTACCGTCGCCTTAAGGTGCGTTTACACTTGCTTGGGCATTGAACGACTATTAAAAGACGAGGGTATTCGCTGCATTTTGTTTGATGTTACTTCCCGAGAGATTTTCATCAGAACCACGTTACGTACTTTTCAAAAATTACATGGTTTTATCAATGATTTAGGAAATGGCCGAATATTTATTCGGTATCGTAACTGATTACTAGACTGCAAATCTTTATGCAAAATAAAAATTTCTTACCTAAATTGCAGCGAACTGCAACTTCTCCTATTATGTTTAGTAGGTTAAAAATAATATAATAAAAATAAATTAAATAAATTAAATTAATTAATTAAATAAATTAAAAATAATATAATAAATGTTTGAATTTTTCTCATATGTTCCTATTTTAAATTACACCTAATCATTTTGCCATAACTGCATACAATTCAGAATTCTAATCTATCCTCTTTATTATGCATGGTTAACGCGAAACTTGAACTGAATATGCATATGCATTAACAAACTGCCAGATTTAAAATCAGGCATGAAATAATCGGATAAAATAATATAAAAATAACTCGTATTATAAATAAATAAATAAGTCGATAAAGCGAGGTAATTAACAGATACGTCGATTATATCAAGCTTAATCTTTACTACGACATATCGTTGATAAGAAATCCATATACATAAAGACAGGAATCAGGTTTGAATCTGATTAGTATTTTATTTGTTAAAGTGCACCTATCCTTAGCACACTGGAACATTTTCCGGATTATAAAAAACTAAATCACATTTGCATATCGCAATAACACAACATCACATGGTGCGTAATTAACAATAATAATTTACAACATACTGTTATCGTTGAATATCATTTAAGTGTCAATAATTCTTTTATTGGAGGAGGCACAGAAACGAATTTAGTTTCTACATTAATCATTGGTTTGAATTTAAAATAAATTTAACACTTTGTTATTTTCCAATTTCTTATTGTTCTTTCGAAGCACATCACTGATTTCACACACACACACACACACACAAATGTGCCTAGTTATAAAGGTTCTACACTAAAGATAATAATATCTTAATAACATTAATAATTTACAACTTACTGTTATCGTTGAATATCATTTAAGTGTCAATAATTCTTCTATTGGAGGAGGCACAGAAACGAATTTAGTTTCTACATTAATCATTGGTTTGAATTTGAAATAAATTGAACACTTTGTTATTCTCCAATTTCTTATTGTTCTTTCGAAGCACA